>CAJQUN010000220.1:490000-984906 GCA_907163345.1 Haberlea rhodopensis
TGGGATTTTGTTTCTTTTTGGAAGTGCGTCGTTGTGTTCATCATGCAAAACAATGGTTTTTCCAAGTGAGCATTTGCTCACATATTAAATTCTTAATTTAACATAGAATGTAAAATTCATCATGCAAAACAATGGTTTTTCCAAGTGAGTACATCGAAACATTAGTTTTATTCTTGTTCATTTGCTCACATATTAAATTCTTAATTTAACATAGAATGTAAAATTACTTTGAAAGCCAACATGTCCTGGATTTCTTCTGAAAAGTGCTAGTCAACTTTTCAGATAAAAAAAAGTAGATTTTGGGTGTTTGATCTTAATGCTTCTGTTATTGCTTTTATAAAATACAACAGCCAAAAGCAGAAGTAGAAAATCAATTATGATATGATTTTGATTGTTTTAACTTATGTAGTGACAATTTTGTAATAAATTGAAGTTCCTTTTTTTTTTAAAAAATTTTAATAGCAAACAATCAATACATTTTCTTAAAAACAACTTTTTTTCCATTTTAAGCAAAATCATCGTAGAAGTGTTTTAAATAAGCAATCCAAAACAAACCATTTATAGGTTGTGATGGTGTGAGTGATTAAACTTCAATTGCAATGTTTACTGATCTCATTAAATAACTTTTGGTATAACAGTAAACTATCGATCCCTCTGATTTAAAATAAATAACTTACTTTTTTATTTAACAAGTGATCGATCTTACGATTTTAAATAAATAACTTGATAAAACCAGTTCAAGCGAAACATATTATTTCATTAAATTTCCAAAAGTTTAATGTTTCTTGAAGTAGTTGCCTTAAAGTTTTTTTTATTATTATTTGGTTGTTCTCCAATAAATTGGTTCAACTCCTTGACCCGATTTTATTAAATTGAATGAAAAATGTAGACAGAATATGACCCCATGTGTATGGTTTGTATCAACAAATGTCCAAAGAATTCAATCAAATTAAGCAACATGTTCGACCATATGAAGTGATATACAATTTTGTATTCTAAATTATTATAGTATATAATGAGATTGATTCATATATATGATGAGTAAAATATATTTCGCACTGCTATAATATTTCAAAATTAGTTCAAAATTTTAAGAGAAAATAGAACTTAATATTAATAAAAAAACACGTATCTTTAAATGTGTGTACGCATATTCATTTTTTTTCATTTTTCTATTATTTTATGACTCTCCGACCAAATTCAAGAAGCCCTTTCATATGTTAAATGACCATCTATAAGATTAAAAAAAATAGCATTACTGAAATTTAATGTTGTGTACAATTTATAAAAATAATACTTCAACTTTGATAGTCTAAAAAGGCATTTGCATTATTAGAGGGAGTAAAAGAGGGGAGAGGTTTTACACATATTTTTCTTAAATATTTTTTAGCCCTTTTTTTTTTTAAGGGAACCCACAGCCGCTATCTTTTTAGTGCGTATTGAATAAACCATCGGGCTGATGTAAAAGCCTGCAAATCACGTCAATCAGGTAAACCGCACTAAGCAAGCCCGGTGCAATAGGCTCGACCGAGAAAGTGTTAGTAAGGGTTGGTGACATAAGGCCTACGCGCTCACCAGTGGCAGATCGACCTTAAGACAAGAGGGACAAGTACCCCGTGCTAGGAAAAAAAAAAGTTACCCTATCAAAATATTATTTTAAGAAAAATATATTTTAGCCTCAAAAACTTGCAAGCTGCCCTTCAAAAATAACATTTTTTTCCCAATTAAATTTTTTTTTTGGCCCCATAAAATTGTTTTTACCTACTACCTTCACCAATTTATCATCCCTTGGTGGCAATATTTGATCACTTTCGAACGTAGAAACACCAAGATAAGTACACTGCACCTTTATTTGGTAAATTATTTGTTTAAAAAAATCTCAAGTATAATAAATAACATAATTAAATAATATTTGTGTCCAAATGTCGTGGAGCATGCACCCAGAAAATCAGGTTCATTAATTAAAAAAACTTGTGGGATTTGTCTGAAAGTGAAGACAAAGATTGATAGTGACAAATTCGGAGTTCTCAGTGGCGGCGGAGCGGTGATTCAGCCGGCGGAAGAAGGTGGCGATACGGTTGGGCACTTTAACTCTATCTATAAATATTTGTAGTAAACAATTAAAAGAGCATGCATCGCTGGGAAGCATATTTCATGGTGTGTGCCGTGATAAAAGAGGACACATTGAGGAAAATTTCTAGTGGGTTTCGTCGTTTGAACACTTGAGGACGAAACCCACTAACAATTTTCATATATTTTAGGCTACATTAATTTATTTTCTGCTTATATTTAATTATATAATAGTTTTTTATTTTTTACAGTATATATTTTTAAATTTTTTGGAGTCGTGAGATTATGTGGTTTGATGGGGTTATTTTTAGAAAGAAAAAAATACATTTGTAAAAGTGTTTATTTTAGGTAATTTTCCCTTCTTTTACAGCAATTAGTTTGATGAGGATCGTTAATGGGGTAAATAATACAACTGATAGTGATATATTATTTCAACAAGATTTACTGCTAATCTGATCTAAGTTGCAATAGCTCATGTCATTAAACTATTTGCATAGAGTCGGATCGAGCGCAGTTTTACAACAGAACGAAACATACTCAAAATAGCCCCTTTAAAACTGATTAAGTATTTTGTAAATCATTAAAATAATTATGCAAATAACTATATTTCTCATTCTTATTGAATTTAGTTCTTGACTTGCAACTTTTTCATATATATTTCTTATGTGCTTTAACTCATTTTTGTGCAAATTTTTTTTTTTTTGGCATACATTTACAAATATTCATTGTGGGTATAATTAAAATTATTTTATCATACTTCTATCTATTTATAAATCTAATATTTAATAATATAAATTTGATCATTTAATTTTTAAATGTATTGCAATAGTTTAAATGTACTATAAATTATTTTTGTCGCACTCTAATCAATATAAATTATGCAATTCAAATTATTTCATTTTATTTTAAAAACAACATACATCAAAAATAAAAATAAAAAATTTGCTTGTTAATACATTTTTAAGTCATTTGTATGATTTTTTTTATTTATTATTTCTTGAACCACTATTGGATTTCTAACAGAAAATCAAATATCGAGTCAGTTTTCCGATTATATATATTTGCAGCGGAAGGATTATCGCGGATCTTTCGCGCCCATCTACTAGCCTTGATCATTGAGTTGGTTGGTAGATTACTACTAGAGTGATCTATGTTGTGTTGTATTTTGGTGTATGCGATTAGACATGACCAAGGTTACAAATAGTGACCCGACCCGACACCGTAACCGGGTCAATGAGCCAGTTAACAGTTAACCCCGTTCAACGGGTCGAAATAGGGCGGGCGGTCACGGTTCATGGTTTTTGTAATGTTAATCGTTAACCGGCGGTAAGCGGTTTATGATTTATTTTTTTATTTTTTTTGTTTTAATTAAAATTAATTGTAGATATGCAGATTCGAACTTATGACCTCGCCACTTACAATCTTGAGAATTTATGTTCATTATTTGATATTACATTATATATAATAATAATAATAATAATAATAATTAAATAAGTATATTCTAATTGCAAGAAACTCGATAATTTAATACTCAATTAATTAATAAAATATTTTAAATAATTTGATTTATCCTGACTTGGGAACAACTATTGTAAGGACACACATGTCCTTAACCCGTGATTAGTGTATTTACCTATGCATTTAGTGTATACAATCATATATGTAGGGGAAAGCCACTTGCAATCATATGACAAAACATGCCATTATAAATTTTCTTACATTATTTCATATAATGGCTACTCTTCCCCAACCAAGTCCACATATATATCATGCACCCTTGTAATACACTAACATGCTCTCAATTCATTTAGCAATTCAATAAACAATTGCGTGCGACCAATAAATGAAAAGAGAAAGGCCCTTGCCTTTTTATACAAACCATATACACATAATAGTGCTCACATGCGAGCATCAAATAAGTATATGTGTATCAAATGAATAAAACACGGTACTCAATACCGTCACTGGTACTTCGATCCTGAAGCACCTCCAATACATAGCTCGAGCTCAACTCCAAAGCCATCGATGTACATATTCACCTGCCCCAACAGATACAGCCCCCACACGGGGTGAGCATACCAATATCCCAAATCCAATAAGCACAATATTACAATTCATAATTTACACAATGTAAAGGCTATGAATATTAAAAGACACTCACTGGATGACATCATCCTCATCCGGGATCCCCTGTGTTGTTCCTTCTCAAAATAACCGAAACCATCAAATTCCCAAATGCCAGTTAACCATTACATTGATTAACTAATCCGTTTTCCACATTCCAATACCATAATCAATAAAATCAAATCGTTAAACAATGATTACAGATATTGCATATATCTCACTAATGGTTTCATGGTTCTATTTCATTGCTCGCTCTACAATAGCGGCATTTTAATCTCACGCACGCTCAACAGCAGCGACGTCATAACCGATGTTCGCTCAACAGCGACATCATCCCAACCACTGCTCGCTCAAAAGCGGCACCATATAATTCCCAATGCATATCAAGTGATTGCAATTACCATATATTATTCATGCACAACAATTGCAATAATATATTTAAAGCTATGCTCGTACGTTATACATACCTTATAATTTCGTAGACCGAACCAAACCTTGACTGAGTCCCGCGACCCGATGAATTATGTGCTACCACATAAAATTACTCATAATCAAATATAAGCATGCAACCACGTGCCCAAGAACGTTTACAACCTCCAAATATATCATCAATCCTTGATAATTTACCATTTAAAAGACTCCGGGCTAAGCAAGCATAATACCCAAAACATTTTCTTATTAAGATTTGGCTCCAACCATTTCATTTTAAAGGTATAATATTCCCCATTGGAATGTAGACATTGCCCCGAAAATTGGCTAATTAAACCTCGATTTCAAAACCTGACATTTTCCAAAATTTCAAAAAATCAAAGGAAACAGGGCCGCGATCGATCGCCACCTCCTCGCGATCGACCGCGAGAACCTACTGCCCGAAAAAATGCATGCCGCGATCGATCACTATGACCCCCGCGATCAATCGCCCACTTTTCGCGATCGATCGCCGCGACTGTTCATCGTCACCCCAAAATCAGTATCATGTCGCGATCGATCGGCGCCAAGCCGCAATCGATCGAGACCTGCGGGTTTTCGAAAAATTCGAGCTTTAATGGTGTTTTTCACACCCAAACTCAAAACCAACACCCCATACACATTCAACACCTCCAATACTCCATTTAAAACCAATAAAAACACCAAAAACATAACTTTGGATTTTTACCAAAAATCCCCAATTTCCAAATCCAACCGAAAGCCTAACCAAAATCCACAATCCTACTATCAAATCGAAGATAATGACGAGGGAAAGAATAATACCTGATTCTGTAAGGACCCTAGTTCCTTAAATGCGGATTAAAGGCATAATTAGAGCTAACATAAATTATCAGAGTAAAAAGATCGTGTTGAGACTATGAGCTTTAAGAATTACATGCCAAAATAAGGATTATCAAGTGGATTAGTTACATCCCCAATCGAATGAATGTTTTCACTATAGTTTTACACTACTGCAAGAGTAGACACTATACAAAAGTAATCATGTCCTTCATCTATCAAGAGTGTTCTTCACAAGCTCACCGCCTCAACCCGCTTTAGCCCCTTTCTATCATGCCAAAATGTACCTACAAGGACAACCCCCAAAACATGAGCATAATATTATTCATATCCAACACAATATGAATATAAGGCATAAATGCATAAATCATAATAAAACACTTCGTGTTTTTCCCATGCATTTTAAACGCTTCCTTTTTGGTTGTCCCTGTACCATAACTCATGAGTATAATCAAATAGATTATTTAATGGTCCACACATGTCATGACATAATACCATTTCATTATCATCAATTACCAATCACCAATCCCTAGTCTGTTCATCACTATGTATTTTAATGCCCCTCGCTTTCATATAGGCGGCATAGAATAACCTCGCTTCAATGGACATGCGGCGCTCCCACCCCTCGCTTCACATTGAGCGGCAAATATTCTTTCCTCGCCTCATATGATAACCACGCTTAAATGTTGTGATGTCCGGGGATTTATGGTGTTAATCCCGGTGTGGTATTAATCCTTGATGGATTTTTATTGTGGCAATTATGAATTAATTGCGGTTTTGCATCTCCCGAGGTTGTTTAATCGGGCATTTGGGATCGTTGGATCCAAAGATTGAGATTGTATTCTCATTTTGGTGAAAACCTATGAGTTGGGTTTTTAGTGGGACTTGGAGTCCGGGGTACCTTATGTTGGGGCCAGTTTGGAGATTTGATGTTGGAGAGAGAGTTTTTGAAAACAGATGATTTTTAATGAATCATGATGTATTTGTGGGAGTATTGGTATTTTGGGGCATTTTGCTATATATACCAGTTGGACTCGGGATTCCGTCATTCGGAATCCATTTCTCTCCTTCTCCCCCTCCTTACACGCCAACCCCTCTCCCCTAACCCTCACCCTTTCTCTTTGGAGAAAAATTGACGGAGGCTTGATTTAGGGGCCGGATCTCTTGAAGAAAAAGCTGGTAATCTCTTCCTCCTCTCTTGTAGCTTTGTTTTGATAGTAGTTTTGTTGATTTTGGTTGAGTTTTGAGGTTGGTTTGGGTTGGGTGATTTTGATGAAAATCTTGAAAAACTTTTGGGTTTGTTTTAATTCAAGTCTAACACCCTTGTTGGAGGTTCTTGGGTGTTGTTTTGTTGTGGTTTTGAGTTGGGAGGAGTTGGGGTATGATTTGTGGAGGTTTCAAGCTTCTAAAAATGGTGGTTTTCGAGTTGCAGGGCATGGCGATCGGTCGCCCGTAGCAGGCGACCGATCGCATGCAGGCAGTGGGCTTTTCAGCATTGTGGCGATTGATTGCCACTTTTGGAGCGATCGATCGCCTCGCGCCAGAGTGGTCTGGCGATCGATCGCCATATCGAGCGATCGATCGCCAAGGGGCTAGCGATCGATCGCCCGGTATAGCGATCGATCGCCAGCAGGTAATTTTTGGAATTCTTGGCTTTTTCGTGGGATTTTGGATTTGCGACTTAAATGGTCGGCATCCGGGGCAATGTTCTCATTCCAATGGGAATGCTAGACTTTTAAAATGGTTTGGTTGGAGCCAAGTAAATTAAATGGAATTCTCGGATGAATTCTTGGCTATCTTTTAAACATATAAAATGAGATATTTTGGGTATTATGCATGCTTAGCCGGGGGGCTTTTATTTTGGTAATCGTCATGGATTGACGATATGATTGGGAGTCTTGAACGTGCTTGGACACGTGGTTGCATGCTTATACTTGATTGTGAGTTGTTTATGTGTTTTAGCACATATTTCTCGAGGTATGGAACTCAAGCAAAGTTTGGACTCGAGCTACGGAATTCTAAGGTACGTATGACGTACGAGCATAGCCCTTATATATAATTTGCAATCGTTGAATGCTTGGTACACTGTATTGAAATGAATATGTGTGGAAATGCATGATATATGACGTTAGCAATGAATGGACATTGGAATTACATGGTTTATGGGAATTTCTACAAACGGACATACATGCATTGTGAATCATATGGTGCCGCCTTTGAGCGAGCAAGGATTGGATGTTGTCGCATTTGAGCGAACATCGATTACTACGCCACTGCCATTGAGCATGCGTGGAAATGGAATGCCGCTATTGTAGAGCGAGCAATGAAGTAGAGCTATGAAACAATAAGTGAGAAACATGGATTGTCTATAATCATTGTTTAATGATTTGATGTTATTGATTATGATATTGGCATATGACTTATGGAATTGTTAATCAATGTAATGATTAACTAGCATTTGAGAATTTGATGGTTTCAGTGTTTTGAGAACAGGGACAGTACAGGAAACCCCGGATGAGGATGATACCATCCAGGGAGTATATTTTGTATTTCATAGCATTAACATTGTTGTAAATTATGAATTGTATTGTTGTGGTTATTGGATTTGGGATATTGGTATGCTCACCCCGTGTGGGGGCTGTCTCTGTTGGGGCAGGTGATACAGGTGCAGCAGCGGCTTTGGAGTTGAACTTGGGCTGTTGATTAGAGGTACTTCCAGGATCGAAGTACCAGAGCTGGATGGATAGGCGCTCAGATCCAGAGTCGAGATCGAGTTGCGCTTGAGAGGTGATTCCAGGATCGAAGCACCAGTAACGGTATCCAGTAGAGTGTTTTATACATTAGATACACGTTTATTCATTGGGTGCTCTTATGTGAGTACATATTACGTGTATATGGAATGTATAAATGGGCTACGGCTCTTCTCTGTTCATTTATGGTTTGCACGCAATTAGATATGGAATTGCTAAATGAACTAAGAGTATGTTAGTGTATTATGAGGGTGCATGTTATATGAATAATCTTGGTTGGGGAATTTGAATATTATGTGGATTAAATGCAAGAAATTTTCTGGATAGCATATGGTGTTGCACTTGCATATGGTTTTTCCCCCTGATAGTATGATTATATGCACTAATGGTATGGCTTAATACACTAATAACGGGTTAAGGGCACGGGGGTCCTTACAAATGTGACATGCGGCGCTCCCACCCCTCGCTTTACATTTAGCGGCACCAAATCAAATAGCGGCAAGCATTAAAATCATCAAGGGATGACCATGACTCATGGGATGTGCACCAATAACCATCATATGCATATACAATCATCATGCATAATTCAACATGTATTTGCATCCACAATGCATAACTCCATATATACTCGCATCCACAATGCATAATCAATGAGTATATTAGATACATGTACCGTTGGGTGCCCGTACGTTTTCTACGTACCTTTCCAAAAAGTGGAATTTGATATGGCTTCACTTCCTTGGTTGCGTCGCCACCTGGGATGGTTCTACACAATCACACAACCCCATATTAGAAGCCAAATAATAGTCAAATACCAAAAATTCGTCAAAAAATCCATTTTCCAAAATTCTACTACTGGCGATCGATCGCTTCGTTGAGGCGATCGATCGCCTCAATTTTTGCCTTGCGGCAATCGATCGCTTCAAATATGGCGATCGATCGCCTGCCCTGTGATTTTGCCACTGTCCATCGGCGATCGATCGCGCCATTTCAGGCGATCCATCGCCACATTCAGAATCGCGATTTCCACCATTTTTAAGCTACAATTTCTCCTACAACCTTACCAACACTTATACCAGCAAATCCAAAACACATAAACACTAAAAACCTTCAACAAACACCTTTAAACAACCATAAATCCAACATCCAACCCAAAATCATACCAAACCCAACAAACCCATTTCAAAACTCAAATATCCAACTCAAATCAAAATAAATCTTTGCAAAAACAACAAGGAAGGTTATATACCCTTCCTAGACCTCAAATCTTACCAAGAATCACACCAATGGAGTTTTTGCAAAGGTTTCTCTTCCTCCTTGAAGTGAAAATCGAAAATGGGTAAGGGTTAGGGTTAGGAGGGGGGTTTGGGGATTTAAAGAGTGAATGAATAAAGTGATCGGTAAAGGTGGAGTAATTGGGTTATAGGGGTTTTAATTAAAATTATACCCCAAAAATTAACATGATGTACAAAATACCCCAACACGGTATTTTAAAAGCATTTTACCAACATGTACCAAAAACTCAATTAAATCCATGCTTTCCAATTAATTGTCAACCATTACAATTAAATCATGTTAATACTCAATTTCCCCAACATGCACAATATACATCCCGAAATGCATTCCCGGTCACGCCTACCATGTGACTAAGTATTTCAACATGATAATTAATTCAGGCACATAAATCAATTATCACCTTAATTAATCGTACAAGCATAATCAACGCCCAAATTGCAATTAATTATTTTGGGGATATCACAATACTCCCCTACTTATAAGATTTCATCCAAGAAATCGCATACACTTCCCCAAAAAGAAACTAAACATAAATCACATACCAGAAAACAGTTCCGGGTAGTGCTGCACCATATGCCGCTCCGTCTCCCACGTAGCCTCCTCGACACCCCTGCGATCCCACTGAACCTTGATCATAGGTATCATTTTGTTCCGGAGTCTGCGGTCTGCCCGATCCAGAATTCTTACAGGCCGTTCCACATAGGATACATCGGATTCTAACTGAACCTGGGAAGGCTGCAACACATGAGATGGATCTGAGTCATACTTCCGCAACATAGACACATGGAACACATCATGTATACCGGACAAAGAAGGTGGCAAAGCCAGTCGGTAAGCTAAGGTGTCAATGCGCTGCAAAATCTCGTACGGTCCAACATACCTCGGAGACAGTTTTTCGCGCATCCCAAATCGCACAACAGTCTCTGTCTCTCTGCCTTGACCTCCTAACAGATCAAGCATCTCTTAACAAAAGCGACGACATCATACTTCATTCTTTTCCACCAAAACTGATCACGTAGATCCCTATACATCTTCTTTCCGCCTGGGTGAATACTTAATCTGCTACTATGTGATATCTCCAAAATGATTATGTATTTTTAAATATTAATCATGTTATGAAGATTGTGGTATTAATTCTTTGTGTTGAATTAATTATATTGGGGAAACTTATTTCAGGGTGTATGTGAATGTGTTGGTCATGTGAGGATATTTTAATACATCGTGCTATATACCGGGACCAAAACATAACAAATCACATAACCCACCACCCAACCACCCCCCTTGACCCATACCCTGTTGCCAGCTGCTCACCCATACCTCTTTCCCCTTCTCCCACTCCACCTTTCCATGTCTGAAATCCCTCCATTTCTCTCCCAAAAATCGCCCAACACTTACTTAGCAAGATAGGAAGGAGTTCAACCATTTTTATTGCTTAGAAGCCTTCCAAAAATTGGAGCAAAGGAGGGTGAGAAACCATGTTTTGGTTTTGAAATTAAGTTTGTTTAAGTTCATGCTTTTGTTGGTGTAAAAATGGCATGCTAGCTTAGGTTTCATTAAACCTTCGATTTGAGTGCTTGCATGATATTATTAAGAAGCCCCTAACATGTTCCTTTGAGCATGATTTATGGTTTATGTGTTAGATTTTCGGTTATGAAGGTGGTCTTCGAAAATCTGGGCAAGAGAGATGCCCTGTTTTTTATTAAGTAGGGGTTTATTCATGAGGATATGAAGCATGCTAGCTTAGGTTTTGGTAAACCTTCGATTCAAGTTCATTTATGGTGTTATTATGAAGTTCCTAGAATGTTTATATAAGCATGTTATATGTGTTATGTGGTAAATATATTGGCTTGAATTTATGTGTTCGAAAATCTGGAAAAATAATATGGTACCCTGTTTTCAGAAGAACTTGGATGGGTACTGATATAGTTGAGCGATTTTTATGCATGTGGGTTTCAGGTTTGGGTAGAACCTTGTTTTGAATACACTCATGGTAGTATATTGTGACTCTTAGCATATTTGTTCAAGCATGTTGTATGTGTAATATGCTAGTTTCGATGGTATGAATATGGGTGTTTGAGAAATCTGGAAAATCGCGCACAGAGCATGTGGCGATCGATCGCCACAAACGGGGTGATCGATCGCCGAAGGCCAGTGGCCAAAACCAAAGGCAGGCGATCGATCGCCATGAATGGCGCGATCGATCGCCTCAAGCCAGTGAAGTCTTGCGATCGATCGCCTCGGAGTAGCGATCGATCGCCAGAGGCAGAACAATGGAAATGAAGTTTTTTGTTGGATTTTTGATTTTGGTCTATAATTTGGCTTCTAATATTGTGTTGTACACTGGTGTAGAGCCATCATAGATAGTTACACAGCGCAGGGGATAGAGTCCTGCAACACACTATATTTTGGAAAGGTACGTAAGCGACGCACGGGCACCCAACGGTAACATGTACCTTATGTTTGTCTATTTTGACACATGATAGATGCAAAGTTGTGCACTATGAGTTGATACATGTTCTTATGCATTGTTGTTGCATATATATATGTGGTGGAATAAAAAAGGTGTATTCCACGAGTCAGTGTGATCACAGTGAGGATTTTAATGCTTACCGCTTATACCGCTAAAAATGTGGAGCGGGAGGGGGGAGGCTCGCTTGCACATGGAGGCGGGGTATGCCATACTAAGCGATGATGAGATACCGCTTGTATGAAAAAGCGAGGATGAGATACCGCTTGTTATGATGTTATGAAGCGAGGGGCATTAAAATAACTGATGATAAACTGACTTGAGATTATTGTAAAGAAAGTGAGGATATGTCATGACATTCACGTAAAGAAGCCATAATTTCATATAATGATTTGATTTTGAGTTATGGTACAGGGACAACCAATGGGCGTATTAAATACATTGAAAATACAGGAAGTATTTATGTTATGATTTATGCATTTATGCTTTACATTCATATGGTGTTGAATATGAATTATGATGTGCTCATGTTGGGGGTTGTCTTTGTAGGTGCTTTTGCTAAGGAGAACTAGGGTCGGGGTTGATACTTTGAGCTGTAAGGAGTGCTACAACGATAGCAGGACAGAGTTCTTTTGTGTAGTCTCTACAAGTAGTAGAGTAGAACTATAGTGTCACTCCTATTATTTTGAGGAATGTAACTATTTTCTTTTGAAATTTTTATTAGCGCACGTGACCCTTAAGCTCAAGATGTCAACACGATTAAATACTTTGATTATGCATGATTAGTTCTCATAATTGCACCTTATATTATGTTTAAGTATCGGGGTCTTACATTTAGTGGTATCAGATCAGTGGTTAGATAACCAGGGATCGAGTAAATGGTAGCCTTTAGAAACAAGTTGGCTAGGTATTCATTGGTGAGCATGGTTATGCATGTGATGCATATTTTTTTGGTATATGTTATTATACTAACATGCTTTTGAATATGATTACTCTTGTTATCTAACGGCTTATATTATGAACTGCTTTTGGTATTGTTGTTAACCCTTGTGTTACAGCATGGCCGCTATCAACACGGAGAACCTCAATGAAGAGGTAGGGGATATGGGAAGTATGAATGCTAGTATTGCTCAGATGAATCCTTTACCACCACCTGCTGTGGGCGTGGAGCCCAGTGCACAGATGTTATTACCAGGGGAGCTCAGTTTGACACAGTTTCTGAACTTCCATCCACCCATGTTTGAGGGGACCGAGTCTGGAGAAGGGGCCGAAGAGTGGCTGGAACGGATAGAACAGATACTTGTGACTGCGCCTTGTGCACGGACCGCATGGTTACGACTAGCAGAGTTTCAAATGGCAAAAAAGCCTTCTATGTGGTGGAAGACCACTGTGATGGAGCTGAGAGCTCAAGGTATGGTGGTAGACTGGACTGTATTCAGGACCCGATTCCTTAACCGGTATTTTTCTGCAGCTGTCAGACAATTAAAAGAGGACGAGTTCACTAATTTGAAGCAGGGCAGCATGTCAGTTTCAGATTTTGCTTTGCAGTATTTATCACTGTTGAGGTATGTCCCTCATATCGCTGTGAGCAGCCATGCGAAGATGAGGCATTTCCTGAAGGGACTGAGGCCAGAGCTATTTGATCAGGTTGTCTCCAACAACCCCAGCTCTTTTGATGACGCCCTGACTAGGGCAGAGCTGGCAGAGATTGCACTGGGCGTGTACAAGGAAGTTGTACCCCCTTTTGTAGCACCACAGAGACCTGTTGTTGATAGCCTGAGGCCGCGAGGGGACCAGTTCAAACCTCGTGGGGCCTCATCATCTTCTACATTTTGTGGGAAGAAGTCTCAAGGTAAGAAGCAAAGCAATCGGGGACCTACACAGAGGAGTAAGGCAAGAGGGGACAGGTGTGACCGCTGTGGAGGATTTCACTTGTCACGTGACTGCCGAGGCTGTTATGTTTGTGGCAAGGTGGGCCACTTAGCTCGGGCTTGCCCCAATCGGGCAGGTCAGACAGACTCTGGGCCGAATAGGCCAAAATTTGACGCTAGGACGGCACCACCAAGACAGCAGTTTGTGCCTCGACCACAGGGAGGTCAGGCGGTAGGACCGCCGCAAGGTCAAGTGTATGCTTTGACGCGAGAGCGGGCAGAGGAAGCCCCAGAGGAGGTGATTGTTGGTACGTGTCACTTACTTACGTACCCTGCATTTAATTTGGTAGATACAGGTGCTTCTCATTCTTTTGTATATGTTGCTTTTGTGGAGAGACACCACTTGTGCTCGTCTCTGTTACCCACGCCTCTCATGGTCTTGACACCCACGGGAAAGCATGTGATTGCGGATCGACTGTTATCTGATTGCCTCATTTATTTTGAGGGCAATGATCTGAGGCCCGATCTGATTTTATTAGAGATGACAGATTTTGACTGCATTGTCGGCATTGATGATTGAGCAGATACCAGGCAGTGGTTGATTGCCGACAGTGGATGGTGCGCTTCCTATCTGATCAGGGGTTCCAGTGGACCTTTTATGGGGACGGCTCTCGTCAAAGGATTCCAGTGATCTCAGCAGTTAAGATGTCACGGCTATTGGAACGCGGTCATACAGGTTACATCATTTATGCCGTGGATGTATCTGAGGAAAAGGAAGAATTAAGGATCGGGGATATACCCGTGGTTGTAGAATTCATCGATGTGTTTCCAGATGAGATTCCAGGGTTTCCGCCGATCAGGGATGTTGAGTTTGAGATCGAGCTACTGCCAGGGACATCTGCTATTTCCCGTGCTCCTTATAGGATGGCACCGGCAGAGCTGAGGGAGCTGAAGGTACAGTTACAGGAACTCCTCGACAAGGGATACATTCGTCCTAGTGTATCGCCCTGGGGTGCACCAGTCTGTTCGTGAAGAAAAAGAACGGTTCGATGCGCCTGTGTATCGATTACCGTCAATTGAACAAAGTGACTATTAAGAACAAGTACCCCCTTCCAAGGATTGATGATTTATTTGATCAGCTTCAGGGCACAGAGATTTACTCAAAGATTGGCTTGAGGTCAGGCTACCACCAGATACGAGTTAGAACAGATGATATCCAAAAGACAGCTTTTAGAACTCGATATGGACACTACGAGTTCTTGGTGATGCCATTCGGGGTGACGAATGCCCCGGCCGTCTTTATGAGCCTGATAAACCAAGTATTTCAGGAGTACCTTGATCAGTTTGTGATCGTATTCATAGATGACATCCTTGTCTATTCAAGAAGTAAGGAGGAGCATGCCAATCATTTGAGGACGGTGCTTCAGATCCTCCGAGATCATCAGTTGTACGCCAAGCTCAGCAAGTGTGAGTTCTGGCTGAGTAGTGTAGCGTTCTTGGGTCATATTATCTCTCTAGAGGGGATATCAGTAGATCCCAGGAAGGTAGAGGCAGTTATGGATTGGCCTGTGCCAACTTCAGTCACGGAGATCCGAAGTTTCCTTGGTTTGGCTGGGTATTATCGACGCTTTGTCGAAGGATTTTCAAAGATCGCCAAGCCATTAACGCAATTAACTCAGAAGGGAGTTCCATTCTTTTGGTCGGAAGCTTGTGAGCAGAGCTTCCAGGAGTTGAAGCATAGATTGACTTCAGCGCCAGTTTTGGTGATTCCCACGGAGAACAAAGGGTTCATTCTCTATACTGACGCATCACTTCAAGGTTTAGGATGCGTGCTGATGCAGGATAAGCAAGTTGTAGCTTACGCTTCGAGACAATTGAAGTCACACGAGACGAGGTATCCAGTCCATGATTTGGAGCTAGCAGCTATAGTGTTTGCCTTGAAGATATGGCGACACTACTTATACGGTACCTCATTCACTATCTTCACTGATCACAAGAGCCTGAAGTTCTTATTTACACAGGCTGAGCTGAATATGAGACAGAGGAGATGGATGGACCTGCTGAAAGATTATGACTGTGAAATCGAGTACCATCCGGGAAGAGCAAATTTGACAGCCGATGCCTTGAGTCGGAAGGTGAGGAGCACAGCAGAGGATGCCATGTGTCTATCAGCTATGATGGTCTCCTACTGCCATTTGGGATTTGATTATGATGTGTCTGCTTCACCGGTACAGGTACTAACCTTATTAGCCGAGCCCATTATTTATGATCACATCAGGAAGGCTCAGGAGACCGACGAGGAAGTTCAAAGATGGTTGTCAGTGGTTCGTCTGGGTCAGTCGTCTAAGTTCAGGACGACTGAGGATGGTTCCTTAAGGTTAGGTGATCGATGGGTGGTTCCGAATACGCCTGAGTTGCGTCAAGGAATACTACAGCGAGCTCATTGCAGCAGGATGAGTATCCACCCGGGCGGAAAGAAAATGTATAAGGACTTATGCAACCAATTTTGGTGGAGGTGAATGAAACAAGATGTTACCTCATTCGTCAAAAGATGCCTGATTTGTCAGCAGGTAAAGGCTGAGAGGCAGATGCCTGGTGGTGAGCTAAGGAGCTTGGAGATACCACAATGGAAGTGGGAGCACGTATCCATGGACTTCGTGACCCACTTACCGAGGACTGTTTTGGGTTTTGATGCCATATGGGTAGTCTTGGACAGATTGACTAAAGTGGCTCATTTTATTCCCTACTGTATGACCTTCACGTACTTGAGGATGGCACAATTATATGTCAGAGATGTGGTGAGACTGCATGGGATCCCTGTTTCGATTGTGTCTGATCGAGATCCGCAGTTTACATCTCATTTTTGGGAAGGTCTTCAGTCAGCTCTGGGTACAGAATTAAGGTTGAGCACAGCATACCATCCCCAAACGGATGGGCAGATCGAGCGTATCATACAGACGCTCGAAGATATGTTGAGGGCTTGTGTGTTGGAATTCGATACTTCTTGGCAGGACTCAGTGGCCTTAGTAGAGTTCTCTTACAACAACAGCTACCAAGCAAGCATACAGATGGCTCCATTTGAGGCCCTCTATGGTAGACGTTGTAGGTCACCTTTGTGTTGGGACGACGTGGACCGTAAATCGGTCGGAGGACCTGAGATGGTTCAAGAAATGGAAGAAAAGGTAAAGGTAATCAGAAGGAAAATGAAAGCAGCCCAGGACAGACAAGCAGCGTATGCAAATCAGTGACGAAGGCCGTTAGAGTTTCAGTTGGGCGACAGAGTCTTTTTGAAGATCTCACCTTTCAGAGGTGTAGTACGTTTTGGGATGCGGGGGAAGTTATCCCTGAGATATGTTGGGTCGTACGAGATCTTGCAGCGTATTGGTACTCTGGCATACCGACTGGCTTTAACGCCCTCTCTATCCGGCATACATGATGTGTTTCACATATCTATGTTGCGGAAGTACGACCCAGATCCTTCTCATGTGCTGCAACCTTCTGAGATTCAGATAGAGTCCGATGTTTCCTATGTGGAGCGGCCTATCAGGATTCTGGATCGGGCAGATCGCAGACTGAGAAACAAAGTTATTCCTATGGTCAAGGTTCAGTGGGATCGTAGGGGTGTCGAGGAGGCTACGTGGGAGACGGAGCGACACATGGTGCAGCACTATCCAGAACTATTTTCTGGTATGTGATTTATGTTTTGTATTATATTGGGTAAGTGCATGCTGATTTCGAGGACGAAATCTTATAAGTAGGGGAGTATTGTGATATCCCCGAAATGATTATGTATTTTTAAATATTAATCATGTTATGAATATTGTGGTATTAATTCTTTGTGTTGAATTAATTATATTAGGGAAATTTATTTCAGGGTGTATGTGAATGTGTAGGGAATTTGGGTTGTAATATGGTTATTTGGGGTGTGTGTTGGTCATCGAGGTATAGCATGTTTATTTGGAAATTTGAAGTATTTTATTGAGTAAATACTATAAAATATCATGTGAGGATATTTTAATACATCGTGCTATATACCGGGACCAAAACATAACACATCACATAACCCACCACCCAACCACCCCCCTTGACCCAGACCCTGCTGCCAGCTGCTCACCCATACCTCTTTCCCCTTGTCCCACTCCACCTTTCCATGTCTGAAATTCATCCCTTTCTCTCCCAAAAATCGTCCAACACTTACTGAGAAAGATAGGAAGGAGTTCAACCATTTTTATTGCTTAGAAGCCTTCCAAAAATCGGAGCAAAGGAGGGTGAGAAACCATGTTCTGGTTTTGAAATTAAGTTTGTTTAAGTTCATGCTTTTGTTGGTGTAAAAATGGCATGCTAGCTTAGGTTTCACTAAAACTTCGATTTGAGTGCTTGCATGGTATTATTAAAAAGCCCCTAACATGTTCCTTTGAGCATGATTTATGGTTTATGTGTTAGATTTTCGGTTATGAAAGGTGGTCTTCGAAAATCTGGGCAAGAGAGATGCCCTGTTTTTGATTAAGTAGGGGTTTATTCATGAGATTAAGTAGGGGTTTATTCATGAGGATATGAAGCATGCTAGCTTAGGTTTTGGTAAGCCTTCGATTCAAGTTCATTTATGGTGTTATTATGAAGTTCCTAGAATGTTTATATGAGCATGTTATATGTGTTATGTGGTAAATATATTGGCTTGAATTTATGTGTTCGAAAATCTGGAAAAATAATATGGTACCCTGTTTTCAGAAGAACTTGGATGGGTACTGATATAGTTGAGCGATTTTTATGCATGTGGGTTCAGGTTTGGGTAGAACCTTGTTTTGAATACACTCATGGTAGTATATTGTGACTCTTGGCATATTTGTTCAAGCATGTTGTATGTGTAATATGCTAGTTTCGATGGTATGAATATGGGTGTTTGAGAAATCTGGAAAATCGCGCATAGAGCATGTGGCGATCGATCGCCGAAGGCCAGTGGCCAAAACCAAAGGCAGGCGATCGATTGCCATGAATGGCGCGATCGATCGCCTCAAGCCAGTGAAGTCTGGCGATCGATCGCCTCGGAGTAGCGATCGATCGCCAGAGGCAGAACAATGGAAATGAAGTTTTTTGTTGGATTTTTGATTTTGGTCTATAATTTGGCATCTAATATTGTGTTGTACACTGGTGTAGAGCCATCACAGATAGCTACACAGCGCAGGGGATAGAGTCCTGCAACACACTATATTTTGGAAAGGTACGTAAGCGACGTACGGGCACCCACGGTAACATGTACCTTATGTTTGTCTATTTTGACACATGATAGATGCAAAGTTGTGCACTATGAGTTGATACATGTTCTTATGCATTGTTGTTGCATATATATATGTGGTGGAATAAAAGAGGTGTATTCCACGAGTCAGTGTGATCACAGTGAGGATTTTAATGCTTACCGCTTATACCGCTAAAAATGTGGAGCGGGAGGGGGGAGGCTCGCTTGCACATGGAGGCGGGGTATGCCATACTAAGCGATGATGAGATACCGCTTGTATGAAGAAGCGAGGATGAGATACCGCTTGTTATGATGTTATGAAGCGAGGGGCATTAAAATAACTGATGATAAACTGACTTGAGATTATTGTAAAGAAAGTGAGGATATGTCATGACATTCACGTAAAGAATCCATAATTTCATATAATGATTTGATTTTGAGTTATGGTACAGGGACAACCAATGGGCGTATTAAATACATTGAAAATACAGGAAGTATTTATGTTATGATTTATGCATTTATGCTTTACATTCATATGGTGTTGAATATGAATTATGATGTGCTCATGTTGAGGGTTGTCTTTGTAGGTGCTTTTGCTAAGGAGAACTAGGGTCGGGGTTGATACTTTGAGCTGTAAGGAGTGCTACAACGATAGCAGGACAGAGTTCTTTTGTGTAGTCTCTACAAGTAGTAGAGTAGAACTATAGTGTCACTCCTATTGTTTTGAGGAATGTAACTATTTTCTTTTGAAATTTTTATTAGCGCACGTGACCCTTAAGCTCAAGATGTCAACACGATTAAATACTTTGATTATGCATGATTAGTTCTCACAATTGCACCTTATATTATGTTTAAGTATCGGGGTCTTACATACTATGAGCTCGCTCCAAGATCCCTCTACGCTACTCCGGCATACTCGGAATCACCCAACGGTTGCCTAATCTCAAGGATCCGTCCTCGGCCACTCTGAACTTCGATGGCTGACCACGATGTACTAATGATAACCATCTCTGAACCTCATCATCTGTCTTCTGAGCTCTCCTGATATTCTCATAGATATCTGGCTCAGCTAAAAGAGTTGATACATGAACAGGTGATGTATCTATGTCGAAATCATAGCCCAGATGGCAATAGGAAGTCATCATTGCTGACAAATGGATGACGTCCTCAGCAGTACTCCTCACTTTCCGGCTCAAAGCGTCTGCTGTCAAATTAGCCTTTCCAGGATGGTACTCAATCTCACAATCATAGTCCTTGAGTAATTCCATCCATCTTCTCTGCCTCATATTCAATTCTGCCTGGGTGAATAAGAACTTCAGGCTCTTATGGTCCGTGTAAATGGTAAACGACGTACCATATAGATAATGCCTCCAAATCTTCAGGGCAAAGATAATAGCCGCCAATTCCAAGTCATGGACTGGGTCTCTAGTCTCATGCGGCTTCAACTGCCTCGATGCATAAGCTACCACATGCTTATCTTGCATCAGTACACACCCAAGGCCCTGAAGCGATGCGTCAATATAGAGGACAAACCTAGTGTTCTCCGAAGGAATCACCAACGCAGGCGCCGTCGTCAACCGGTGTTTCAACTCCTGGAAGCTCTCCTCACAAGCTTCTGACCAAAAGAATGGTACTCCCTTCTGGGTCAACTGTGTCAACGGCTTGGCGATCTTTGAAAATCCCTCGACAAAGCGTCGATAATAGCCGTCCAAACCAAGGAAGCTCCGTATCTCGGGCACAGAGGTGGGTGCAGCCCACTCCATCACAGCCTCAATCTTCCTGGGATCCACCGATATCTCACTGTTAGATATGACATGACCCATAAATACTACACTGCTCAACCAAAACTCACACTTGCTAAGTTTGGCATACAACTGATGATCTCTGAGAATTTGGAGTACTGTCCTCAAGTGTTTCACATGCTCTTCCTCACTCCGAGAATAGATAAGTATGTCGTCAATAAATACAATGACGAACTGATCAAGATATGGCTGAAACACTCTGTTCATCAAGCTCATAAAGACCGCTGGGGCATTTGTCACACCGAACGGCATCACTAGGAATTCATAGTGCCCATATCGAGTCTGAAACGCTGTCTTCTGCACGTCTTCCTCTCTGACCCGAATCTGGTGGTACCCGGATCTCAAATCAATCTTGCTATATATTCTGGTACCTTGCAACTGATCAAACAAATCATCAATCCTTGGGAGAGGATATTTGTTCTTCACTGTAGCCTTATTCAGTTGCCGGTAATCGATGCACAACCGCATCGAACCATCCTTCTTCTTTACAAAGAGAACCGGTGCGCCCCATGGTGAAACGCTAGGGCGTATATATCCTTTATCAAGGAGTTCCTGCAACTGTTCCTTTAATTCCCTTAACTCCGTCGGTGCCATCCTGTAAGGTGCACGAGAGATAGCGGATGTCCCCGGTAATAACTCGATCCCAAACTCGACTTCTCTAGCCGGTGGGAAACCTGGGATCTCCTCTGGGAATACATCAGCAAACTCTGCTACACTGGTACATCCTCAACTCTCAATTCTTTATTCTTCCCCGACGTGTCCACGGCATAGATGAGATAGCCCGTGTGACCACGTTCCAACAACTGAGACATTTTGATTGCCGAAATCAACGGAATCTTCGCACGAGAACCGTTGCCATAAAAAGTCCATTGTATCCCCAAATCAGATCTGAACCTTACTGTTCTCTGTCGACAATTCACCACTGCCTGGTATCTGTTCAGAATGTCAATACCCACGATGCAGTCAAAGTCTGACATGCCCAATACAATCAAATCTGCCTTCAACTCGTTGCCCTCAAAATAAATGAGGCAATCTGCAAGAAACTGATCGGCAATAACATTTCTTCCAGTGGGTGTCGATACCATGAGAGGCGTGGGTAAAGAAGACGTGCGCATATGGTGTCTCTCCACAAAGCCCACAGATACAAAAGAGTGGGAGGCACCTGTATCTATCAAAATAAAAGCAGGATACGTAAATAAATGGCACGTACTGGCGATCACCTCCTACGGGGCTGCCTGGGCCTGCTCTATGGTCAGCGCATACACCTGCCCCTGGGACGGTCCCACTGTCTGACCTCCCGATGTTCGAGGCATAAACTGCTGCCTCTGGTGCACGGTCCTGTCCTCAAATTCGGCCTGTTCCCTTGAAAATCTGACTGTCCTCCCCGAGTGGGGCAATACCGAGAAATGTGGCCCATCTTGCCACAACTATAACAAGCAGGGCAATTACTCGAAGAATGTGGCCCTCCACAATTGTCGCACCTTGTCTCTCCCGATCTAGTCCCTTGCATAGGCCCCCGGTTGGTCGACCAATTGTTCTTCTTGTTCTCTTGCTTCTGACCAAAAGATTTCTTTCCACAGAACCGTGAGGATGAAGAGGCACCACGAGGCTTAAATGACTCCCCTCGGGGCCTCAAGCTATCAGTAGCTTGCCTCTGTTGTGGCACGTGTGGGGGTACAGCATTAGGATAGGCCCCAACTCCGATCTCCGCAAGTTCTGCTCTAGTAAGAGCATCATCAAAGGAAGTGGGGTTATTGGTGACAACCCGGTCGAATAGTGATAGGCTTAGATTTTAAGTGTTTTTAACTGTAACTTCTTCCCATTTTCCGTACTTTTTCCTGGATTATATTATGCTTTTGGTGTTTATTCGTTTGTTTCAGGAAATTAGATCGGAAGTGGAAGAAATGAGCTAATATGAAGATAACGGGCGAAATCGAGGCGAGAAAGAGTTGAAATTGAGGAAGTGAGATTTTCGGAATCTCGATCGATCGAGATTATGTCTCGATCGATCGAGCCAGACAGTGCGCTGAGAAGAAAAGAATTTCAAGTCTCGATCGATCGGTGGAAAATCTCGATCGATCGAGCGAGGCAATAACTTCAGAGCTGATTTTTTCAAAGTCTCGATCGATCGGTAGAAAATCTCGATCGATCGAGCGAGGCAGTGAGTTTCAAAGGCTGACATGAACAGTGCACCGATCGATCGGACGCAAATCTCGATCGATCGAGACGCAAATCCGGGAAAATCTTATCTTCCATTTTTGAAATGATTTTTTGAGGTATAAAAGGATAAATCACTTCCAAATCAAGGATATACCATACCAGACGTGATTTAGGTCGAAAATTAGCAGCCCTAGCCGCCGCCAAAAGCCGCCGAAGGAGATTCAATCTCCGTTCTTCGTCCAAAGTCGAGCCAATCCATTCCGGAGTGCAAGGAAGGAGCAAGAGAAGAAATCACGGTGCAACGCACGGATTCATCCACCGTTTATCGTATTTCTAAACTTTGATTTCTTTGATTTTCAATTCCATTTGATGTTTTTGAGGTCGAGAGACAATTAAACTCTTATGTATTTGATTTGAATTAAATCTAGTTTATTTTATCGAGTTTTAGTTTCATTGTGTTTGATTATTGATTCAATTGTGTTTGAGCGTATTGATTGTTATTGTTCATAAATTAATTGTTTGTGTAGATCAAAGTCTAGCTAGCTGTGATTGAATTTGAGAGTTATAACCGAGATCGAGAGATAACGTTGTAACACACTCCATTAATTTATGATGTATGTTACGATTGAGATCGAGAGATGATATCGCATACGTGAGAACTTGGAATCGAAAGATTTAGAGTTATAAGGTGATGACGTCTTATGCAATATTATATTAGTAAATAGGTGCACGAGAGTGACTTATTCTAATTAATGTTAGTTTCTTTACAGCTCGAGAGAGTGTATCGAATAATCGCGAAAACCTTTCACCTTTAAAATCAATTGGTTGATAATTTGAGAATTCACTTGAATCATTAAAGATAACATAGTTGAACGACGATCTTGGTAATTTTCTCGAGTAACTTGCCTTCGCATATCGGGGACCATACATTTTACTGTTTCTTGTTTGTTTGTCGGACGTTAGTTCAGTTTGGCACTAGATAATCACCTTTGTTAATCGTAGGCTAAATATAATTTTATTAATCTTATTTGGTACTTATACGTTAGTCCCTGTGGATTCGACAACCCGTACTTAATTTTCACTATACTAAAACTTGACAACCGTGCACTTGCGGTAGAATCGCTTCACACTATTCTTTGAAATATCTTTTGTTTAAAATAAAAGCGGTCAAATAGTTCCGTCCGCAATCCCTTCAGAAAGTTTCTCATCTTTGCATGCCCATTGGTGGTAATGTGTGGAACATACCTCAACAACGAAAAATAGTGCATAGCATAGTCTGACACTGACATGCTTCCTTGTTTCAAGTTTGCGAACTCATCTTCCTTCATCTCTCTCGCCGCCGCAAAGAAGTACCGGTTCAGAAACCGGGTTCTGAAGAGCGTCCAATCGACCAATGCACCCTGTGCTCTCAATTCCATTACCGTGCTCTTCCACCACATGGAAGGTTTCTTTGCTAGCTGGAACTCCGCCAGCCTCAGCCATGCCGTTCTAGCACAAGGAGCGGATACAAATATCTGCTCAAGTCTCTCTAGCCACTCTTCAGCCTCCTCCCCTGATTCTGTCCCCTCAAACCGGGGCGGGTGGTAAGTCAGAAACTGAGTCAAACTGATCTCACCAGGTAGTAACAACTGAGCCACTGGTTCCATGCCTACAGCTGGTGGAGGTAGAGGGTTTGTCTGACCAATGCTCGCATTAACACTTCCAACGTCACCCACCTCCTCATTGAGGTTTCCCAAGTTCATAGCCGCCATGCTGTAACGCAAGGGTTAAAACAATTCCAAAACAAATATATATATGTTATGCCGTTAGATAACAGGAATGATAATAAGCATGTTAGTATAACAGTATATACAACAATACGCACCACATGCATAAACATGCTTCAAATGTAAGCATCTAGCCAATCATGCTAAGGCTACACTTCACTCGTTCCCGGGTTCTCTAACCACTACTCTGATACCACTAATGTAAGGACCCTAGTTCCTTAAATGCGGATTAAAGGCATAATTAGAGCTAACATAAATTATCAGAGTAAAAAGATCGTGTTGAGACTATGAGCTTTAAGAATTACATGCCAAAATAAGGACTATCAAGTGGATTAGTTACATCCCCAATCGAATGAATGTTTTCACTATAGTTTTACACTACTGCAAGAGTAGACACTATACAAAAGTAATCATGTCCTTCATCTATCAAGAGTGTTCTTCACAAGCTCACCGCCTCAACCCGCTTTAGCCCCTTTCTATCATGCCAAAATGTACCTACAAGGACAACCCCCAAAACATGAGCATAATATTATTCATATCCAACACAATATGAATATAAGGCGTAAATGCATAAATCATAATAAAACACTTCCTGTTTTTCCCATGCATTTTAAACGCTTCCTTTTTGGTTGTCCCTGTACCATAACTCATGAGTATAATCAAATAGATTATTTAATGGTCCACACATGTCATGACATAATACCATTTCATTATCATCAATTACCAATCACCAATCCCTAGTCTGTTCATCACAATGTATTTTAATGCCCTCGCTTTTCATATAGGCGGCATAGAATAACCTCGCTTCAATGGACATGCGGCGCTCCCACCCCTCGCTTCACATTGAGCGGCAAATATTCTTTCCTCGCCTCATATGATAACCACGCTTAAATGTGACATGCGGCGCTCCCACCCCTCGCTTCACATTTAGCGGCACCAAATCAAATAGCGGCAAGCATTAAAATCATCAAGGGATGACCATGACTCATGGGATGTGCACCAATAACCATCATATGCATATACAATCATCATGCATAATTCAACATGTATTTGCATCCACAATGCATAACTCCATATATACTCGCATCCACAATGCATAATCAATGAGTATATTAGATGCATGTACCGTTGGGTGCCCGTACGTCTTCTACGTACCTTTCCAAAAAGTGGAATTTGATATGGCTTCACTTCCTTGGTTGCGTCGCCACCTGGGATGGTTCTACACAATCACACAACCCCATATTAGAAGCCAAATAATAGTCAAATACCAAAAATTCGTCAAAAAAATCCATTTTCCAAAATTCTACTACTGGCGATCGATCGCTACGTTGAGGCGATCGATCGCCTCAATTTTTGCCTTGCGGCGATCGATCGCTTCAAATATGGCGATCGATCGCCTGCCCTGTGATTTCGCCACTGTCCATCGGCGATCGATCGCGCCATTTCAGGCGATCGATCGCCACATTCAGAATCGCGATTTCCACCATTTTTAAGCTACAATTTCTCCTACAACCTTACCAACACTTATACCAACAAATCCAAAACACAAAACACTAAAACCTTCAACAAACACCTTTAAACAACCATAAATCCAACATCCAACCCAAAATCATACCAAACCCAACAAACCCATTTCAAAACTCAAATATCCAACTCAAATCAAAATAAATCTTTGCAAAAACAACTAGGAAGGTTATATACCCTTCCTAGACCTCAAATCTTACCAAGAATCACACCAATGGAGTTTTTGCAAAGGTTTCTCTTCCTCCTTGAAGTGAAAATCGAAAATGGGTAAGGGTTAGGGTTAGGAGGGGGGTTTGGGGATTTAAAGACTGAATGAATAAAGTGATGGGTAAAGGTGGAGTAATTGGGTTATAGGGCTTTTAATTAAAATTATACCCCAAAAATTAACATGATGTACAAAATACCCCAACACGGTATTTTAAAAGCATTTTACCAACATGTACCAAAAAATCAATTAAATTCATGCTTTCCAATTAATTGTCAACCATTACAATTAAATCATGTTAATACTCAATTTCCCCAACATGCACAATATACATCCCGAATGCATTCCCGGTCACGCCTACCATGTGACTAAGTATTTCAACATGATAATTAATTCAGGCACATAAATCAATTATCACCTTAATTAATCGTATAAGCATAATCAACGCCCAAATTGTAATTAATTATTTCGGGGATATCACAGATTCTCTTCGAGAAATCCGGCTCCCGAGCCAGCTTCCAGCCATTTTTCTCCAAAGAGAAAAAGAGAGGGGTTTTGGGGAGATGGGGCGCGAAGACAGAGGGAGGAGAGAGGAGAGATTCCGTTCAATGACAGAATACCGATTCCACTTGGAATATATAGTACCAAGGCTCCAAAATACCAAGTCCTCCACAAATACATCATGACTCATTAAAAATCACTTGTTTTCAATAATTATCTCTCAAGCCTCAAATTCCATTACTAGCCCCAATTCAAAGTACCCCGGACCCCAGATACCACCAAAGATCTAATTCCAAGGTTTTTCACCATGGTGAGAATACAATCTCAACCTATGGACCAATGATCCCAAAATACCCGATTTGACATCCTCGGGTGTTCCAACACCGCAATTAATTCATAATTGCCACAATTAAGATCCATTAAGGATCATTACCACACCGGGATTAACACCATTAATTCCCAGGCATCACAATTGTCCATCACTAATAAAATTTCGTCCTCGAAATTTTGCACAGGCGTACTCTTCGTATCGCCGTGACCACACAATCCAAATGGATCCACATCGTCGAGTCATGAACATATCATGAACGACATACTAACCGCGAGGACACCAACCTCGCACCAATACCTGGAATGGAGTAAATCTCCCAAACCATCACAATCTTAAAAGAACGTTCAGCATACCCCGATGCTAACCACCCAAAAGCAGTCGGTCAACCCTAACTGCTAACCAAACAAATCATTCGTGATTCCAACATAGAGATTCCCCCCAAATGATATCTCTATAACTTAGCCAACGATGTTAAACATACATTGTTACCAAAGAAACCACCAGTACACAACAGTGTACCTAACTACATCCGGTTTCCACTTTCCAAAACCATCTCCATCGGAGGAATAGTTGCACCAGTTTGAAACACGGATCGGGCAACTCACTGCCACCTATCAACACAAAACACATCTCCAAAGATGTCTACATCCGTGTGTTCCAAGAAATCACATCTTGGTCCCAACACACTATCGAGACTCCACAAGATCTCAAGTTCCACAGAGGACATGCAAGACAAACTATTGCATTCTCGTCACCTGTGTCGACAATGACACTCAACAATCCGAACCTGGCCATCCCTCTTTTTACCCTAGGATTCAATAATCCCCACACAGGGAGGCTATCAAATTATCCAACAAGGAATTTCCATAACCCCAAAATACGACAATTCCTCCTCAGAGGAAATCGACCAAACCCCACGATCATTCTTCAGAACATCGTGCCATTGAGACTACCAATCTCAATGTGCCATAATCTGTTGGGATCGGGGTAGTATTTAGAAGGGGGGGGTTGAATAAACACTAGATATAATTTCGATTTCTTTTTCTTGGTTAACTGTAAACTGTTAAGTGTTACAGTTGCTTCTCAATAACAGGCAAGTCAGTAGACACTTATTATAGTGCGGAAGACGTCTACAAAACTTGTGAGGAATAAAACTGAAGTAATAAAGCAATAAATGAATAATACGAGAGTTGTTTCTGGAAGTTCGAAGCACAACGCTTCTACGTCTCCCCTTCTTCCTTTGCAGGAAGGATTCACTAGAAGACTTGGTTTACACTTTACAGTATACAACCTCCTTAGGCACTAACACACTTGGCCTAAACTCCTAGCAATCACACTCTTCTTATCTTTTGGATACAAGTGATTTTACAACACTCTCTACAGAATAAAACTTTCTAGCTTTGAGAGTTTCTAAGCAGCAGACTTCAATTGAAAATAATCTGTCACAGATTCAGTTTTGCGGTTTGTCTGCTCTTTGCTAAACGTTTGAAATATCAGTCGTATAGCTTTCTTGCTTTGAAGTATTTCTCTTAGTTTGAAAGTTGCTCAGCACTTCTTCATTCTCTGCTTGGACGTATTTATAGGTTTGGTTGTCCAACGGTAGCCTTTTTTTGTATATGGAATTGATTAGCTTTCCAAATACATGTTGTCTTCTTTCCTATTTTGTAAAACAACGGCTCTTTTCACTCTGACGGTAATGGTGGCGGAAATATAGCAGGGTGCGCCGCTCTGTTGTACTTTTGTCAGAGAATGTTGTACTTACTTTGTCTCGTTGCTTAGACTTCTGCTGGTTTCTTTGTTCAACTGGTCGTTCATCCTCTTAAGACCAGTTGATGTCCTTGTTCAGTGAGAGACTTTCCAGCTGATAGTTATCCAGTTTATGTCTTCACCCGGTTGATGTCTTCATCCGGTTGATGTCTTTACCAGTTGATAGCTTGTCCGGTTGGTATCTATCCAGTTGATGTCTTCATTCGGTTGATGACTATCCAGTTGATGTCTTCATCCGGTTGATGACTTCATACGGTTGATGACTTCATACCAGTTGATGACTTCATCCGGTTAGTGTCTTTATCAGTTGATAGCTTGTCTGGTTGATAGCTTGTCCGGTTGGTGTCTATCCAGTTGATGTCTTGTCCGGTTGATGACTATCCAGTTGATGTCTTCATCCGGTTGATGACTATCCAGTTGATGTCTTGTCCGGTTGATGACTATCCAGTTGATGTCTTCATCCGGTGAG
The DNA here is from genome assembly GCA_907163345.1 of Haberlea rhodopensis. Taxonomy (NCBI): domain Eukaryota; kingdom Viridiplantae; phylum Streptophyta; class Magnoliopsida; order Lamiales; family Gesneriaceae; genus Haberlea; species Haberlea rhodopensis. Next base: position 519,603 of record CAJQUN010000220.1, read on the forward strand.
ACTTTAATATCCGGTAGGTGTATTCACCCGGTAGGTCTTTAGCATCCGGTTGATCTTTAACATCCAGTAGGTGTTTGTAATCACCAAAACTTAGAAATCGTTTTCCCAACAATTTCCCCCTTTTTGGTGATGACAAAACTAAGCAGTAATCGATTTCCTACTAGAGTAAATAAGAAAAGAGTCCTGAAAATACTTGAAGACATCATGGAAACGAAATTTTCATTAAATATAAGCAGATTACAAGTTGTAATCAAACTGGACAATTGAGAGAAATTCATCTTTATATAAGATGGATTCTTACACTTTGAATAGAATCTAAGACAAGTCTAGTTTTACATAAAATAGATGATACATGACAAATTTCTCTTTAATTAAACAAAGTAGACCGGAAGGCTTCGATCCACCTAGTTGCGGAGAGGAAGAGCTCGATCCACCTTGTTTCAGAGAGAAGGTCGGGAAGAGGAAGAGTCATATGTATATTCATCAGGCAGCTCCTTTAGTTTTTATGGAATCGCCTAATAAGAATATTCTATCTCTGTCGAGAATACTCTATCTCTGTCTTCCCCCTTTTTGTCATCAGCACCCAGGCATCTGCTGTTAGTAGTTCCTGACTGATGAGGAGCACCAGAACAGGATCAAAGCGCTGAAGCTTATCAGAGCTGGGTTAGATAAGTAATCAACCCATGAGGGGTTGATTTAGATAAGTAATAAACCCATGAAGCGGGAAAGGATCTAACAGAAAACCAGGGAATGAGAAATATCTTAAAAGTAAGCATGATGAGTGTATGTGTGTTATGTGACCAAACAAGAACCTCTATTTATAGGAAAAACAAGGTAGCAATAAATGTGAATGCATTTATGTTAAATAGTGAATACAGAGAGACAGTCAATTTAACACAGAAGTAAATAGGAGTAAGTAAGAGAGAGTCAGAAAATGATACTATTTGCGCCCGAACCAATGTTTGGTATAGTCGCGTTTTTCGGTAGGCGGTTGGCGCGGACTTCGAGATCTTTGTTGAGCAGTGGGTCTGGACTGAGGGAGTGCTCCAGTTGCAGGGGATGAATGAGCAGCTGAACTTGAGGCTCTCTGAGAAGAGGGAGCAGTTCGACTGGGTTCAGGCAGCCTGCGGATAGTTTGAGGAACAGCAGGCATACTGTTGCAGATATCTTGAATTTGAGACGCAAACGCTGCTTGCATGGTGGCCAATTGATCAGTCAAAATCTTTTTGGCGTCGTCAATCTTTTCTCCAAGAGCCATTGAGGTGGCAGTATGAAGAGATTCATTGTTCTGATTGATCTGAAGACGCGCCTGGCCAATATGAGAAACTGCTTCTGCAACCGCATTCTCAGCAAATGTTTGAAGTCTAGTGACAGTAGTAGTTAAACTACTTAGGTCAGCGTAGACTTGCTGGAATTTAGAGTCCGTTTGCTGCTGAAGAGTTCCTAAAATAAGAGTTGCAGCCCTCTCTTCCTGCTTAAGATTATGAACATCATTGGTCAGTGCTGTAATAGCGGTGGAGAGATGAGCTAGCTGGGCAGCGATGTTTGGTGGCTCGTCCAGAGGGTTTGTGAAGACAAAGAAACCCTCGGATAGTTCCTGATCCATGGACGGATCGCCGGCAAGCATCGGGATATCAGCAGCAGGGGCAAGCGCATTGGGATGAGCAATGACGACTGCAGTGGATGGTAAAGTAGTAGCGTCAATATGAGGGGCCGCAGTTGAGGCGGAGATAGCTACATCTATAGTTCCAGTTTCTTCCACGTGCGGAGCATCCAGTTCAGCATTGGCTTGATCAATCCCAGCAGCAGACGCTTGAGTATGATCATTGGAATGAGAGGATTCACTTGGTTCATTATTTGCAGAGGAGATGGTGATCTGCTGAACCACATTCTGAATAACTGAATCGACATTGGTGTGATCAACAATCATTTGGTGGGGCCGTTGATCATGTGGAGAGCTGGGAGCAGAGGATGCTGCCTCCAAAGTAGTTGGTGTGGCGTCTGCTCCAGTAGGAGAGGTCTCCAAAACAGTAGAAGTAAGCTCCACAGTAGGAGGGACAACCTCTAAATTTGCAATAGCCATTTGTAGATCTGGCTGATCAGGGCTTGCAATAATTTCAGAAGAGGAGCATGAATGAATCCCAGTGGATATGCGAAGATCATGAAGAGCAAGCTCAGCCATTTCCAGCTTGAGGCCTAGAGCGTTTAGAACTGCTCGATCATGATTCGCTGTTCTTGAATGTCCATCAAACACTTGAATGCGGGATGTAACAAGAGCTTGGAGTCCGCCCACATAGTTCATAATACTAAAGACATCACGCAGCTTCAAACTTTTCTCAGGTTCGGGGATTTGCAGATAGGTCAGGATTTTGTTTTCATCTTGCTTTGCCTGAGCCAGAATAGGATCGATATCATCAAAGCGAACCTGTACTCGAGCCTTTACCCAACGATCAAAAATCTCCAGTTGGGGTTCCAGTTGGGCTTTAACTGCATCCATGACCATTTGAATCTCGAATGCAACAGGAGTGGACACTGGAGCAATAAGAGATTTTCCTTTGTCAGCTGGAGTGGCCTTGGGATGACAGTAAGGACAAGTAGACTTGGGTGTCCTGAAGCTGATAGAGCCTGGGGCCTGCTGAGAGCTCACCTGAGCTGAAGAGGTGTCGATTAATGGAGCAGACACCATGGCTAATGCAGCAGTGGGTTCCCCAGTTGAAGGGATGACAGGGCTGGGTTCTCTGTCAGAAATAACACCTGTAGGTCCGGCAGAGGAGATAGTGTCGGAGGCGGCAGTGTCTCTCTGACAAGCATCTAGATGAGCAATTTTTCTGGTCCTTGGCTTCTTAGGAGGAGGAGGAGGAGGAGGAGACTCAGCGGATTCAGAGACAGTCTGTTCCGAGTCACTAATGACTTGAGTCAACCGGCGCTTTGTTGCTCCACCTTCTCTGCCACTTCGTTGGCGATGAAGCTGAAGGTACTTGTGAGTGACGAGTCTCCCTGGATGAAGATGAGAGAGAGCCCCTGTCTTGATGTGTTTGCTCTCAAATAGACTGCTTAGTGGGAGAGCAAAACCGGATTGACCCTTGCCAGATACGACGAGACTAGTCAGTATTTGAAATAACACCGCTGACCAGTTTATCTCCAATCTTTTGCATATGGCAGTCATGACATCGAATTTCTCAGGGGTGATCATATCAAATGATCCAGCTTTACAGAGGATCCCCTTTGAGATGATGTCTGCCAGTTGTCGATAGTGGCTCTTCATTAATACCTTCCTGAAAGGAGGTCGTTGAATACGATGGTCAGAGTCCGACACTGTGAGCCGCATCTCTTCTCTTAGGTCTGCCGGAATAGTCGAAAAGTCAGTGAGTCCAGTGGAGGGTAGGCACAGATGAGTGGCAAATTCTGGTTGAGTGATGGTGACTGACTGCCCAGAGATGGATGCCACAACGGTGTCATCCACAACAGTTGCTGTGGCAAAGAATTCTTGTAGTTCATCCTGGTAAAATGAGGGAGCCTGGCTTAGGATCACTAATAGCCCTGAGTTATCCAGCTTTTGAATTAAATCCTTTGTTTCCTCATCAGATGAAGTATATATGGAGTGAAAATCGACGTGAACAGCATTTGTGATAAAACTCGGTTGAACATTCTTCGACATTTTGAATGATTGAGGTGAAGGAGCAGCAGCAATCTGTTAAAGGAAATTTTCTGAAAGAAACGATTGTTGCAGTAAGATGTTTGGAGAAGATGAAGAGAAGAGAAAACTAAAGGCGGTGAAAAAGGAAGTATATGTAACGTCGTACTGTAGATGATCGGACACATGTATACGTGGCAATCATCTAACGATTAAAAAGATTTTAACCAAAAATAAAAGGACAGGATTTAGGCGGGAGTGAAATAATTTATTTTACACAAAAGTAATTTTGAATTCCGACGTTCATTAGGTTAATTAGTATCGAGGGTTATTTTTGTCAAAGCATATTTGGTAACATCAACTGGTATGTGGGGTTCGACTGGTAGGAAAACATCTACTGGATGCAGAGTCCTACTGGTACGAATACCCCCACTGCAGTTGACCATTGTATTACCAGCTTAGCTTAAATAACCATGATAAAATTAAAACAGAAATTCCCCCTAAATAAATGCAACTAAACTAACAAATTCCCCCTGAATTCATTACCCAAACAAAATAATCAAGAAGTAATTTCAATTAAACCAAGAATATTTCGAAAGTAAGAAAACTTAGCGTCCGGTAGGGGTTTTGTGAAGATGTCTGCTGCCTGTTGTTCTGTGGAAATGTACTCCAGCCGTATTTCCTTCTTCATAACATGATCTCTGATGAAATGATGACGAATGTCAATATGTTTAGTACGAGTATGAAGAACTAGATTGTATGTAATGGCAATGGCAGACGTATTGTCACAGAAAATAGGAGCCTCTGTGGACTCAATTCCATAGTCTCTGAGTTGTTGCTGAATCCAGAGCAGTTGGGCACAGCAGCTTCCAGCAGCAAGGTACTCTGCCTCTGCAGTGGAGGTTGCGATGGATGTCTGTTTCTTGCATCCCCATGATATTAACCGATCACCAAGAAATTGACAATATCCACTGGTGCTTTTCCTGTCAATTTTACATCCAGCATAGTCAGCATCTGAGTATCCAATGAGATTAAAAGTTGAGTCTCTTGGATACCATAGACCAACATTCTCGGTTCCTTTTAAGTATTTTAGGATCCTCTTGACAGCAGTGAAGTGCGACTGCTTGGGATTTGCTTGAAACCGGGCGCACATACATACTGCAAACATAATATCGGGTCGGCTGGCTGTCAAGTATAGTAAAGATCCGATCATGCCTCGATACATTGTAACTTCGACTGGTATTCCTGAATTATCCAAGTCGAGTTTGGCGGATGAGCTCATTGGTGTAGCAGCAGCTGAGCTGGTACTCATTCCATATTTCTTCAGTAGCTCTTTAGTGTACTTGGACTGATTTATCAGAATTCCTTCACTAGATTGCTTGACTTGCAATCCTAAGAAAAATGATAACTCTCCCATCATGCTCATCTCGAATTGTTCCTGCATGATTTTAGAAAATCTTTCGCACAGTTTTGGGTTAGTACTCCCGAAGATAATATCATCAACATATATTTGAACTAGCAACGTATGATCTCCCTTTGTAAATTTAAAAAGGGTCTTGTCCACCGTGCCAATAACAAAGTTGTGCTCTGTCAAATATTTTGATAAAGTTTCATACCAGGCACGGGGAGCTTGCTTTAGACCATACAGAGCTTTATTCAGACGGAAAACATGAGATGGCTGCTGATGGTTTTCAAATCCAGGAGGTTGTTCAACATAAACTTCTTCCTGGAGTTTGCCGTTAAGAAATGCACTCTTAACATCCATCTGATAGACTTTAAAGTCTTTAAATGCAGCAAATGCAAGAAATATGCGAATTGCTTCTAGTCGTGCTACAGGGGCAAAGGTTTCATCGAAATCAATGCCTTCTTCCTGTCTGTAGCCCTGTGCAACTAATCTTGCTTTATTTCTAATTACTGTTCCGTTTTCGTCTAATTTATTTCTAAATACCCATTTGGTGCCAATTACAGTGTGATGCTGTGGTCGTGGTACTAGATACCATACTCTGTTTCGCTCAAACTGGTTTAGTTCTTCCTGCATTGCTTCTACCCAACTTGGGTCTAATATAGCTTCATCAATCTTCTTAGGTTCTATATGAGATATGAATGCAGCATGAAGAAATTCGTTAATCATTTGTCCTCTGGTGCGTAGAGGAGCAAGAGGGTTACCGATGACCTGCTCGGGTGGATGATCCTTCTTCCACCGGAGCGAAGGTCCTAGTGGGTTGAGTTCTTCAGTTGACTGGATGTGAGTAGGTAAATCAGAGATTCTGATAGACCCATCTTTCTCATTGGTTCCTTCAACTGCAGTAGAGGTGGATGCCACTGTTTCATTGATGGCTGGCTGCAGTGCTTGTTGGCCAGCAGACTCCTCTGCTTGAGCTTCAGGGATTTCTGGTTCTAAGGAGCAGTCAGCCCTGCTTCTGTAATCAATCTCATCATCAACATTTTCGTCAATATAAGTGCTTTCCAGTCGATTACTCAAGTTGTTGATTTGTATATCGGATAGTGTACAGTCAGTAGGTTCATCAAATTTTACATGCACTGATTCTTCTACATTAAGTGTTCTATTATTAAATACTCTGAATGCCTTACTAACTGTAGAATAGCCAAGAAATATTCCAGCATCAGATTTGGCATCAAAGGCGGTGAGATGAGTCTTTCCATTGTTGTGAATAAAACATTTGCAACCAAACACATGGAAATAAGAAATATTTGGCTTACTGCCATTCCAGATCTCATAAGGGGTTTTATTAGCTCGCTTATTAATCATCGATCTGTTCTGCGTATAACATGCTGTGTTGACAGCTTCTGCCCAAAATCTCTGCGATATTTCTGATTCCGCGAGCATAGTTCGCGCAGCTTCTTTCAAAGTGCGGTTCCTACGCTCAGCAACTCCGTTTTGTTGAGGAGTTCTAGCTGCAGAGTATTCGTGTTTAATACCAAGGTCATCTAGATATGATTCGAGTGATTGATTGGTAAACTCAGTACCTTTATCACTGCGAATTCTATCTATCCCACACGATTTCTCATTTTGGAGTCTTTTCAGTAATTTGATCAGCTTTGGAGTAGCCTGATCTTTACCACTTAGGAACAAGACCCACGTGAAACGAGTGTAATCGTCTATTAACACTAGGGTGTACTTCATTCCCCCTAGACTTGTTACTGGTATAGGACCAAACAGATCCATATGCAGCAACTCTAGGCACCGAGAAGAAGATTTACTCCCTTTGGTCTTAAAAGAGGATCTGATTTGCTTACCGAGTTGGCATGCTGCACAGATCTTGTCCTTTGAGAACTCAATTTGGGGCAGTCCAACAACTAGATCAAGTTTACGCAGACTAGCAATAGTTTTAAAATTTAAGTGACTCAACCGTTTGTGCCAAAGCCAATTTTTGGAAGTATTCTGGGCAGCTAAGCAAGTAAAGGAAGTAGGCTGATTAAGATTCCAATCAATTTTATATGTGTTATCATGCCTTCTTCCTATAAGTAATACATTGCCATCAGTAGATTTAATTGTGCATGAATGCTGATTGAATTCTACGGAATGACCATTGTCACACAATTGACTTATGCTAATCAAATTATAGCATAGATTTTCAACTAAAAGAATATCTTTAATGATGAGGTTACCGTAGATAATCTTACCCTTACCCACGGTTCTACCTTTCGCGTTATCTCCAAAAGTTATTCTGGGTCCGGTGGAGTCCACTAGTTCAGACAATAAGCTTGAATTCCCTGTCATATGTCTAAAGCATCCGCTGTCTAGGAACCATTCTGAGCTCCGAACTGGATGCATTCTAGTTTCCTGCAATTAAAGCGATAGACTGATTGGTACCCAATCCTACTTGGGTCCTGGTAGGATTAGTCCTTTCGGAACCCACACTTGTATGACCCTGAATGACTTAGGTCGGTGTGTGTTCTGAAATGTGTGTGCATTTATAAATGTAGGTGATGATTTTAGCTGTGGAGTGTGATAATATGTGTATGCATGTGCTTTTGGTTTGTAGTTCCTGTTATTCAGCATATACCTCTTCTGGACAGGTTTACAGTTGTAGTACCAGTTGGGTTTAACCTCTTTAGCTGCTCGACCAGTGGTTTTAAGTTCATTTGTGAACTTTTGCCTTGGTTTAGCCTCTTTGAGTGGTTCTACATAACCGATACCTCTGTGCTGTACCTGTTCCTTGATGAGTGTTGCTTTAACAGGTTCTTTAACCAGTTCATACGGGTCATATACTGTGCTAGATCTTACAAAGTTCATTGATTGAACCTTGCCTTTTGTTAGACACAGTTGAGGCTCATTACCAGATGATCTGCTGTCATTGCTATTAAAGCCTATGCCAGTTAAATCACCAGCAAGCCTTATAGACTCAAGCATTTCATCCTTTCTGGTAGTCGACGCATTCCAAGTGCTAACCAGTTTGCTGAGTTTCTGGTACGCACACTTGGCTTCATCTCTTTCTTTCACTAGGCGACTGGCTGCTTCCCTTAAGCAATTCAACTCCCTTGATTGTTCACAATCAAGTTTGTTTTCAAGCGTTTTAGTTGGAATTGAGTGCTCAGTCTTATAGCTTTCAAAAGATTCGTATAGCGTCTGATACTCATTTATCATGTCCTGCAATGCATTGGTGAGTTCATGATGTGTAAATTCAGATAGGTTGGTTTCATGTACCTCATTTTCATCATTCGCCATTAAGCAGTGGACTTCTTCGTCTTCACTCTCGCTGGATGAGCTAATTGACTCCTCTGATTCTGATTCAGAATCAGCCCATTTGCTCTTACTATCTTCTGCCACTAAAACCTTTTGATCTCTGTCCCGTTTGGATGTTCTTCTGGTTTCCTTGGATTTTCTGTAATCCTTGGATCCTCTTTTGTGATCATCCTTTTTGGGTTTAGGACAGTCTGCGATGAAGTGCCCTGGTTTGAGACAGTTGAAGCATACTCGCTCTTCTTCTTCTGAATTTCCTTTGGAGCTTTGCCTTCGAGGATATGATTGATAAGGTCTCTGGTTCTTCTTCATGAATTTTCCAAATTTCTTTACGAACATTGCCATCGCATCGTTACACATCTTTTCTGGAGTCATTTCAGTAGGAGTAGGCAGAGACTCAGATGCAGTGAGAGCTTTTGTTGGTTGACTTGTACTTGGTTCATCTTCAACCCGAATGCCTAATTCGAATTCATAGGCTTTTAAATCAGCAAACAGATCATGTAGATCTATCTTGTTGATATCCTTCGATTCTCTCATAGCAATGGTCTTGACATCCCATTCTCTTGGTAGACCTCTCATCACTTTGAGAGTGACTTCTCTGTTGGGTAACTCCTTACCCAGACTGCTTAGTTCATTTATTATTCCAGTCACTCTTTCATCATACTCGTTGAGAGTTTCTCCATTTATCATTTTGATATGCTCAAACTTTTGTAAAGCCACAGTAAGCTTGTTCTCCTTGGTTTGATCATTTCCTTCACAGAGTTGAGCAATCTTTTCCCAGATCTCTTTGGCTGTTGGGCACATTTTGATTTTGTTGAACATATTTTTGTCCAAAGTTTTGAACAAAATGTCTTTAGCCACGTTGTCTAGGTTTGCCTTTTTTTTGTCTTCATTTGACCATTGAGATCTTTCCTTTTCTACCATTTGTGGATCACCACTTGTGATAGAGGCAGCTGTATTGATTTTCATGATCTTCAACGGTCCTTCGGTGATCACATACCACATATCATCATCTTGAGCACTTAGATGTGCTTGCATACGGATCCTCCAGTCATCATAGTCGTCTTTCTTGAAAATTGGAATCTTGTTGAATGAGGCCATCAGTTTTTGGTAAATAGTAATTTCTCAAGATTGAGAAAACCTAAGCTCTGATACCACTTGTTGGAATCGGGGTAGTGTTTAGAAGGGGGGGTTGAATAAACACTAGATATAATTTCGATTTCTTTTTCTTGGTTAACTGTAAACTGTTAAGTGTTACAGTTGCTTCTCAATAACAGGCAAGTTAGTAGACACTTATTATAGTGCGGAAGACGTCTACAAAACTTGTGAGGAATAAAACTGAAGTACTAAAGCAATAAACGAATAATACGAGAGTTGTTTCTGGAAGTTCGAAGCACAACGCTTCTACGTCTCCCCTTCTTCCTTTGCAGGAAGGATTCACTAGAAGACTTGGTTTACACTTTACAGTATACAACCTCCTTAGGCACTAACACACTTGGCCTAAACTCCTAGCAATCACACTCTTCTTATCTTTTGGATACAAGTGATTTTACAACACTCTCTACAGAATAAAACTTTCTAGCTTTGAGAGTTTCTAAGCAGCAGACTTCAATTGAAAATAATCTGTCACAGATTCAGTTTTGCGGTTTGTCTGCTCTTTGCTGAACGTTTGAAATATCAGTCGTATAGCTTTCTTGCTTTGAAGTATTTCTCTTAGTTTGAAAGTTGCTCAGCACTTCTTCATTCTCTGCTTGGACGTATTTATAGGTTTGGTTGTCCAACGGTAGCCTTTTTTTGTATATGGAATTGATTAGCTTTCCAAATACATGTTGTCTTCTTTCCTATTTTGTAAAACAACGGCTCTTTTCACTCTGACGGTAATGGTGGCGGAAATATAGCAGGGTGCGCGGCTCTGTTGTACTTTTGTCAGAGAATGTTGTACTTACTTTGTCTCGTTGCTTAGACTTCTGCTGGTTTCTTTGTTCAACTGGTCGTTCATCCTCTTAAGACCAGTTGATGTCCTTGTTCAGTGAGAGACTTTCCAGCTGATAGTTATCCAGTTTATGTCTTCACCCGGTTGATGTCTTCATCCGGTTGATGTCTTTACCAGTTGATAGCTTGTCCGGTTGGTATCTATCCAGTTGATGTCTTCATCCGGTTGATGACTATCCAGTTGATGTCTTCATCCGGTTGATGACTTCATACGGTTGATGACTTCATACCAGTTGATGACTTCATCCGGTTAGTGTCTTTATCAGTTGATAGCTTGTCCGGTTGATAGCTTGTCCGGTTGGTGTCTATCCAGTTGATGTCTTGTCCGGTTGATGACTATCCAGTTGATGTCTTCATCCGGTTGATGACTATCCAGTTGATGTCTTGTCCGGTTGATGACTATCCAGTTGATGTCTTCATCCGGTGAGACTTTAATATCCGGTAGGTGTATTCACCCGGTAGGTCTTTAGCATCCGGTTGATCTTTAACATCCAGTAGGTGTTTGTAATCACCAAAACTTAGAAATCGTTTTCCCAACATAATCTCTCACCGGAGATTCATTCATCCAAGCATACTAATCCGATGCTCGACAAGTACCCAAAAATGTTGGCATTAGTATACACACACCGGTATACATGCCTAAGCATCATAACCACATGCATACTCAATGCAATCGACTCGGGTATCACCAATCATACCCAAAAGCCCCAACTTCAACTGTCAATCCTCAGTTATTCTCGCCCAGCGGAGAATATCGATTGACAAACCAACTAAACGCGGTGTGATCCCAAAATCGACACCACACAAACCAACTCAACTAATCCTCCAAAGATTCCCAACAGGTAGGTATATCAATACCGCTTTCCTCATAAGGAATGTGTCATGAATCTGTGACTTTCCAACCTCGAACCACCGTTTGGAAAAAACTGGATATATTTAGATCAAAATATATCTCGGAACCAATACACAACTGGTTCAGAATAGTGCATCAATGCCACTATTTCCAAATCGAAAACCGTATACACAACGTATACCCATTCTAAAAATGCTCCGTACTAATACCATAGTACTCCACAATCTCTAGCATTTCCCTGGAGACGTCTCCTCGTACGTCCCTCTGAAGAAAAAAAAAGCTATTACTCAGTCCAACACCAGTAATGCTTACCATGGCTGATTCACAAGCAACCCTCGACCAAAACCAGCTGTCTCCATGACAGTATGTTCCAAATCTCTCCAAGAGATACAATCAACATAGTAGTGTCACCCCACTAACTATATTCCACAATTCAGATTGTGTTTCCCCATTGTATTCCATATGCAAAGATGCTCAACCAGAGCTAACAACGACTTGTTGACACTCACGTTAGTACTCCCAACAAAACTAAGTTGTCCCGGTACAAGTCCCTCAAAGTATTTGACGTATAAACGTCCCCGTGAGGCATTACCTGACCCAAACCTCATGCTACATAGTGACTACAAGAGTCCACTATAGGCGCTCATCGTATCATCATACGATTTACCAAACTCGGTTCCAACGAGCAGTATAACGGCTATCACAATCACACTATAGCATTGCAACAATACATGGCTAGCAAATCGCTGCCTCCTTAGGTTTATACCAAACCTACCAACGTATCATATGTTCCATCACGGTACTCCATACCGTACCATCAATTAGAGTATTGGGTTATCACCCAATCTTTCTCTAACACCAGTGCACAACGGACATCCCGGTGTCCTACTCAACCACAAAGCAATCATAATCCATTAGGATTTATCTCACACCTTCTTGTGTGGGTGTGATCATGTCAACTACATGTCACATCGGTATAAGCAAGTAGTTTCCTCAATAAATACTCTTACAACCAGTCACTTGGCCATAGCCATCCCAACGAGCATACCCAAAGGTATCACTACTCGTAAAAATATTTACCTCAAATGTGTGCTGCGGTACACTTCCTGTACGGCGCATCCAATGCTTCATCGAGCCACCTGCTTGCCGTAATGGTCTCGTCAACCAGTGACTCAGACACTACCCCGTGCCTACCATTGGCACTCAAATCATACACTAAATACATACACCCAACTGTATTTTTCATCGTAACGACGGTATCCGTCCACATAGAGCATCCTCTATGTCATCGTCATCCTGTGACGGTACATGTCAACACATGACATCCACAATATCATCGTCAACCAGTGACGGTATATGTCAATACCTGACATCCATAACCTCATTGTCAAACACGTGACGGTACATGTCAATACATGACATCCATAATCTCATCGCCAAACACGTGACGGTACATGTCAATACATGGCATCCATAATAATGCTAACAAAACAACAATATACCATTACTCATCGCTAATAAGATAGTACCTGTCTCCATCGTCCAACCGTGGTACACAATCAGTACCCATAGCTCATGGGCGGCACATTCCCGTGCTACGTACATAGCGGCACAACCCATCGCTATAAATCAGCGGCATGATCCCTCGCTATACAGTCAGCGGCATAAAACATCGCTATATATATCCGGCGGAATGAACCATCGCTATATGAATACCCAACGGCATGAACCATCGCCAATAGAATAGCGGAATGAACCATCGCTATATATACCTGGCGGCATGAAGCATCGCCAATAGAACAGCGGAACTAACCATAGCTATATATTCCTGGCGGCATGAACCATCGTCTATAGAATAACGAAACGAACTATCGCTATATATACCTGGCGGCATGAACCATCGCCAATAGAATAGCGGAATGAACCATCCCTATATATACCTGGTGGCATGAACCATCAGCAATAGTATAACGGAATGAACCATCGCTATATATACTTGGCGACATGAACCATCACCAATAGAATAGTGGAACGAACCATCGCTATATATCCTTGGCGGCATGAACCATCACTATATATACATGGCGGCATGAACCATCGCCAATAGCATAGCGGAATGAACCATCGCTGTCATGCCTCGATCTGACGTATACATGTGTTATATGTTTATGGTGTAATTATGATTAATTACAGTATGATATGGACTCGGGTTTGGATTGAACCGAAGATGAATTAATACATGTATAAAATTATATATGGCAATGAATGAAACATATGGCAATGTATGACTTGAATTAAGTCAAGTGTAGTGGCATATCAAGTAAACTATGAGTATGCATTTGAAGGTGCCTTAGAATGTACATGTGAGTTGCATTCCATATACATTTGCCATGAGTTTGAAGGGAATTACATGTGCATTTGTAATTGAATTTGAAGGTTTATATATATATATCAAATCAGATTTTAGAACACATACTTCACCTTCCAACACCTACAAATCTCTACCAAAAGCCTCTTCAAAACCTTGATTGATTTTCCATCTTTTGCTTGGATTTCACTAGAGAATTAAGCTAGGAAGTTGAGTGAAGTGATTTCCTAACTTCTTGGTAAGGAATTTATAGTTTTCAACTTGAATTGTGTAGTTAGTGTTGAAGTATGTGAATTTGAATATCAAATTGTTCATGCTTAGAATCATAACATGTTTATATGCCAAGAATTGGATTCTAAGATGGTAGAAACATGTTTATATGTTACTAGTGATTGCATGAAACCTGTTTAAATGGTTGAAAGTGAGGTGTAGGAGAAACACCAAGAATAGAAGTAGAAAATCGCCATAGTTTTCTGAAAACAGAGGAGGCGATCGATCACTACCTTCGAGGCAATCGATCGCCTATGGCTAAACACGAGAATGGCGGTGCTTGAGCGATCGATCGCTTCAAGTAGTCAATCGATCGCCTCAAGGCAGAAAGTTTTCCAAAGGAGTAGGCGACCGATCGCGTGAAAAGAGGAGATCGATCACCTATGACCAATTCTTTAGGCGACCGATCGCCTCAAAACATGAGATCGATCGCCAGGGTCCAGAATTGGAAAAAAGTTATATTTTTGTAGAATTTAATTTTAATGCCTATGATAACATGATATATTGTTGGTATTATTGTAGCATCATCACAGGGGACGGGACAACGAGGCGATTAGACAGCGACGCCTAATTTATATCATTTTGTGTCGCAGAACAGGTACGTTTTGACGTACGAGTATATGATATTGTTGTGATGATGATTTGAGTATGTTATCATATGATTAGTGGTATCATATGCATGTGCATTCATGAGATTTATATGATTGAGATGGATGCCACGATAGATATGTAGTATATGCTTTGGCTGAGATCGGTGCCACGATAGATATGCCAGTGTTGGGCATATGCTTTGGCTGGGATTGTTGCCACGATAGGTATGCTACATATGTTTTGGCATGAGAGATATACGCCGGTTGGGTATATGCTCTGGCTATTATAACATGTGAGGACGGTACTATGATATGGGCTGTTAATATGAAGTTGTGATGAGGTTCCACTGACATATCGAACTGAGATAGGCATATCATATTGGTCTGGTTATAACAGGATGATGAGATGAGACATGTCATGGCATAATTGCATTTGATGATGCATGATACAAGACAATCACATTTGATGTTTATAGTGCTTTATCGTTTATGTTTTGTATTGATATCGCACTGGGATGGTTTTGTATATATACTCATGTTGTGTGATTGTTTCTGTAGGGACTCATAGACGTGGGAGGACGGGATTGTGAGTCTATTCCGCTGCGAGCTGAACCACTGCTTAGGAGTTGTTGGTTTAGGTTTTTGTTATGTATATATGATGTGTAGTTTTGACATAGTTATGTCAACTTGTAACAACCTACATAACTAAACTCTTAATCAGGTGTATGTTTTACTTAATTCTAACTCACATATGTATAAATGAACTGATACATAATGGATTAAGTAACGAGGACCCCACATTAGTGGTATCAGAGCAGTGGTTCGAGAACGAGGTGAACAAGGGTAGAGGAAGGTATTAGGGAGTTACCTAATATGTTGAAAGCATGTTATGAGTCATGATATGATGTTATACTGACATGCTTTATTATATTTCTTGTTGTTGGTAACCTGTATTTGCAGTAATGGCAGACAGAATACCACATGATGAGGTTGGGGATGCCATGAGTGGCAATGCGAGTGTTGGAGTGGCGTCTGTGCCACCACCACCATTTGGGCATGGGCCAGTAGAACAGGTACTGTTACCTGGGGAGTTAACTTTGACACAATTCTGAGTTATCAACCACCTCGCTTTGAGGGTACTGAATCAGGGGAACAAGCAGAGGAATGGTTGGAACGGATTGATCAGACTTTTGTGTCAGCACCATGTGCCAAGTCTGCTTGGGTACGTTTGGCAGAGTTCCAATTGGCGAAGAAAGCCATGATGTGGTGGAAATCCACCTTGATTGAGCTGAGAGCTCAGACAAGCAGTGAACTGGGATGTTTTCAGAACGAAGTTTCTTGATCACTATTTCTCTGTTGCTGCAAGGCAGAGGAAAGAGGATGAATTTACCAATTTGAGACAGGGATCAATGACAGTGTCTGATTATGCTGTGCAATATTCTTCATTGCTACGGTATGTACCACATATCGCTGCAAACACAAAGGCAAAGATCAGACAGTTTGTGAAGGGCTTGAGGCCTGAGTTGTTTGATAGGGTGATTTCCAATAACCCTACTTCCTATGAGGAAGCATTGACGAGAGCTGAGATGGCTGAGATTACAGTTGGTGTATATAAGGATGTAGGACAATCCTAACCACCTACATCAGAGAGTATGAGACCTAGAGGAGAACAATTCAAAGGATCACGAGGAGGTGCATCTTCCTCTAGATTTAGTGGGAAGCGATTTGTTCAGCGCAAGGGTAGTGAACGAAGTCCAAAGGGATAGTCCCAAGGGAGTAGCAGTAGCAGTGGTCGAGGATTACAGTGTTTTAAATGTGGAGGACCACATTTTAAAAGAGATTGTCCACAACTTGATACTCCAGTTTGTTATCGTTGTGGGAGGACCGGACATATGATTAGAGATTGTCCTCAAGCTGGGGGACAACAGATGAGAGGGAACATATCAGAGAGTACAGTGCAGCAGAGACCACAGGGTGTTCCACGGACAGGTGGAGGACAGAGGACAGGACCACCTCAGGTTCAGGTGTATGCACTGAACAAAGAGCAAGCGGAGGCAGCTCCTGATGATGTGATTGCGGGTAAGTGTAATTTATTTACTTATCCTGCTTTACTTTTGATTGATACTGGTGCATCACATTCCTTTGTTGCACAAGCGTTTATTGATCGGTATCATATATGCTCGTCTCCACTATTGATGCCTCTGTATGTCTCGACACCCATGGGAACTACTGTAATGCCTTGTCAGAGTGTATCTTATTGTGTTATTCAGTTTGATGCTGAGTATGGGATACATGCCGATTTGATTGTGTTAGATATGATGGATTTTGATTGTATTTGGGTATTGATGTGTTGAGTAGTTATAAAACAATTGTAGACTGTTGTCAAAAGACAGTGAGATTTCAGTCTGATACCGGAAATCAATGGATCTTCTATGGACAAGGATCACGTACCAAGATTCCATTGATATCTGCTCTTAGAATGTCTCGTTTGTTAGAACGTGGACATACAGGATATGTGATCTATGTTGTGGATGTCACAGATAAGAAAATAGAAAGAAGAGTGGAGGATATACCAGTGGTTGCAGAGTATGCAGATGTATTTCCAGATGAGATTCCTAGTTTTCCGCCAAGTCGAGAAGTAGACTTTGGTATTGAGTTAGTGCCTGGTACTTCTGCAATTTCAAGAGCACCATATCGAATGGCACCATCTGAATTGAAAGAATTGAAAACTCAATTGCAAGATCTATTGGACAAGGGGTACATACGTCCTAGTGTATCGCCTTGGGGTGCTCCGGTATTATTTGTTAAGAAGAAGGATGGTTCAATGCGACTTTGCATTGATTATAGACAATTGAACAAGGTAACTATAAAGAATAAATATCCTCTTCCTCGTATTGATGATTTGTTTGATCAGTTACGGGGATCTACAATCTATTCTAAGATTGATTTGAGATCTGGATATCATCAAATAAGTGTGAAGGAAGGAGATGTACAGAAGACAACATTTAGAACTCGGTATGGACATTATGAGTTCCTAGTAATGCCATTTGGAGTGACAAATGCTCCAGCTGTCTTCATGAGCTTGATGAATCGAGTTTTCCAGGATTACCTTGATCAATTTGTCATTGTATTCATTGAATATATTGATCTATTCTCGGAGTGAAACTGACCATGTCCAACATTTACATCTGGTGTTACAGTTATTGATAACACATCAACTATATGCCAAACTCAGTAAGTGTGAGTTTTGGTTGACCAGTGTCGGATTTTTGGGACATGTGATCTCTAAAGATGGCATATCAGTTGATCCGAGAAAGATAGAAGCGGTGTTGAATTGGTCATCACCTACGTCTGTGCCAGAGATTCGTAGTTTCTTGGGTTTGGCGGGATATTATAGACGATTTGTTGAAGGATTTTCAGCGATTGCCAAACCACTTACACAGCTGACACAGAAGGGAGTACCATTTAGATGGTCAGAAGCATGTGAGCATAGTTTTCAGGAATTGAAACATCGGTTAACTACTGCTCCAGTATTGATTATTCCATCAGAGCATGACAGGTTTGCACTTTACACTGATGCATCATTACTTGGTTTGGGTTGTGTTTTGATGCAGGATAAACATGTGGTGGCTTATGCATCACGCCAGTTGAAGCCACATGAAATAAAATATCCAGTACATGATCTGGAGTTAGCTGCCATTGTCTTTGCTTTGAAGATATGGCGACATTATCTATATGGTACGTCGTTTACCATATATACTGATCATAAAAGTTTGAAGTTTTTATTCACTCAAGCAGAGTTAAATATGAGGCAAAGGAGATGGATGGATCTCTTGAAGGATTATGATTGTGAGATCGAATATCATCCAGGAAAGGCTAATCTCACAGCAGATGCCTTAAGTCGAAAAGTTCATACTACTGCTGATGAGATAATGCATTTATCAGCCTTGATGACTGCTTGTTGTACCTTGGGTTATAACTATGATATTGAAACAGTGCCAGTACGGGTATCAACATTGTTGGTTGAACCCGATATTTTTGAGAAAATCAGAATGGCACAAGGTACTGATGATGAGGTACAGCACTGGAAGGAAATGATATGTCAAGGAAAAACATCTCAATTTGTACTTGCAAGTGATGGAACTTTGAAGTACAGAAACTGTTGGGTAGTACCTGCTACATTAGGACTACGCCAAGAAATACTACAATGTGCACATTGTAGTCGCTACAGTATACATCCTGGAGGAAAGAAAATGTATAAAGATTTGCGTACCCAATTCTGGTGGAAACGCAAGAAACATGATATGCTGAACTTTGTAAAACGGTGTTTGATCTGTCAACAAGTAAAAGCAGAACGACAAAGACCAGGAGGTGAATTGAGGAGTTTGGAGATTCCTCAATGGAAATGAGAACATGTTACAATGGATTTTGTTACCCATTTGCCACGTACTTTCTCTGGTTTTGATGCGATTTGGGTCATTGTTGATAGATTGACGAAAGTAGCCCACTTCATACCTTACAGTATGACATTTACTTATTTGAAGATGGCTCAATTATATATTCAAAATGTAGTGAGACTACATGGTATACCAGTGTCGATTGTATCGGATAGAGATCCGAGATTTGATTCTCATTTATGGGAAGGATTACAGTCAGTGCTAGGGACTGAAGTACGATTGAGTACAGCCTATCATCCTTAGACAGATGGACAAACAGAGCGTACAATACAGACGCTTGAGGATATGTTACGAGCATGTGTATTAGAGTTTGATAACTCATGGCAAGAGTCATTGCCATTAGTGGAATTTTCATAAAATAACAGTTATCAATCTAGTATACAGATGGCACCATTTGAGGCATTGTATGGGCGACGCTGTAGATCGCCATTATATTGGGATGATGTTGATCAGACTACACTCCATGGACCAGAAATGTTACGTGCAATGGAGGAGAAAGTAAAACTGATCAGGTTGAAATTACAAGCTGCTCAAGATAGACATGCTGCTTATGCCAATAAGCGACGTAGACCACTTGAATTCCAAGTTGGTGATCGAGTATTCTTGAAAATGTCACCTTTTAAAGGTGTTGGTACGATTTGGTAAGCGTGGAAGTTGTCTCCACGATACGTTGGTCCGTATGAAGTGTTGCAACGTATTGGTACGTTGGCATATCGCTTAGCACTACCGCCAGCATTGAGTAGTATCCATGATGTGTTTCATGTTTCATTGTTGAGGAAATATGAACCAGATCCGGGTCATGTATTGCCACCATCTAAAGTACAGTTGGATACAAACGTGTCGTATGTGGAATGACCAGTACAGATTCTAGATAGAGCTGAGCGGACATTGCGTAACAAAGTAATTCAAATGGTAAAGGTACAGTGGGATCGACGGGGTGTCGAGGAGGCAACATGGGAGACGGAGCAGCATATGATACAATAGTATCCCGAGTTATTTACTGGTATGACTTTACAGTTTTTATGATACTGTTGGCAAGTGATTAATATGATGTTGTTATATGATCATGTCTCTTATCTTATTGTAAAAGGATTGTTGATTTGATGTATATATATGCATGTTATGTATATGCAATTTTGAGGACGAAATTCAATGAGTAGGGGAGAAATGTAATGCCTCGATCTCACGTATACATGTGTTATATGTTTATGGTGTAATTATGATTAATTACAATATGATATGGACTCGGGTTCGGATTGAACCGAGGATGAATTAATACATGTATAAAATGATATATGGCAATGAATGAAACATATGGCAATGTATGACTTGAATTAAATCAAGTGTAGTGGCATATCAAGTAAACTATGAGTATGCATTTGAATGTGCCTTAGAATGTACATGTGAGTTGCATTCCATATACATTTGCCATGAGTTTGAAGGGAATTACATGTGCATTTGTAATTGAATTTGAAGGTTTATATATATATCAAATCAGATTTTAGAACACATACTTCACCTTCCAACACCTACAAATCTCTACCAAAAGCCTCTTCAAAACCTTGATTGATTTTCCATCTTTTGCTTGGATTTCACTAGAGAATTAAGCTAGGAAGTTGAGTGAAGTGATTTCCTAACTTCTTGGTAAGGAATTTGTAGTTTTCAACTTGAATTGTGTAGTTAGTGTTGAAGTATGTGAATTTGAATATCAAATTGTTCATGCTTAGAATCATAACATGTTTATATGCCAAGAATTGGATTCTAAGATGGTAGAAACATTTTACTAGTGATTGCATGAAACCTGTTTAAATGGTTGAAAGTGAGGTGTAGGAGAAACACCAAGAATAGAAGTAGAAAATCGCCATGGTTTTCTGAAAACAGAGGAGGCGATCAATCACTACCTTCGAGGCAATCGATCGCCTATGGCTAAACACGAGAATGGCGGTGCTTGAGCGATCGATCGCTTCAAGTAGGCAATCGATCACCTCAAGGCAGAAAGTTTTCCAAAGGAGTAGGCGACCGATCGCGTGAAAAGAGGAGATCGATCGCCTATGACCAAATCTTTAGGCGACCGATCGCCTCAAAACATGAGATCGATCGCCAGGGTCCAGAATTGGAAAAATGTTATATTTTTTGTAGAATTTAATTTAATGCCTATGATAACATGATATATTGTTGGTATTGTTGTAGCATCATCACAGGGGACGGGACAACGAGGCGATTAGACAGCGACGCCTAATTTATATCGTTTTGTGTCGCAGAACAGGTACGTTTTGACGTACGAGTATATGATATTGTTGTGATGATGATGTGAGTATGTTATCATATGATTAGTGGTATCATATGCATGTGTATTCATGAGATTTATATGATTGAGATGGATGCCACGATAGATATGTAGTATATGCTTTGGCTGAGATAGGTGCCACGATAGATATGCCAGTGTTGGGCATATGCTTTGGCTGAGATTGTTGCCACGATAGGTATGCTACATATGCTTTGGCATGAGAGATATACGCCGGTTGGGTATATGCTCTGGTTGTTATAGCATGTGAGGACGGTACTATGATATGGGCTGCTAATATGAAGATATGATGAGGTTCCACTGACATATTGAGCTGAGATAGGCATATCATATTGGTCTGGTTATAACAGGATGATGAGATGAGACATGTCATGACATAATTGCATTTGATGATGCATGATACAGGACAATCACATTTGATGTTTATAGTGCTTTATCGTTTATGTTTTGTATTGATATCGCACTGGGATGGTTTTGTATATATACTCATGTTGTGTGATTGTTTCTGTAGGGACTCATAGACGTGGGAGGACGGGATTGTGAGTCTATTCCGCTGCGAGCTGAACCACTGCTTAGGAGTTGTTGGTTTAGGTTGTTGTTATGTATATATGATGTGTAGTTTTGACATAGTTATGTCAACTTGTAACAACCTACATAACTAAACTCTTAATCAGGTGAATGTTTTACTTAATTCTAACTCACATATGTATAAATGAACTGATACATAGTGGATTAAGTAACGAGGACCCCACAATCGCTATATATAGCTGGCGGCATGAACCATCGCTATATATACCTGGCGGCAATGAACCATCGCCAATAGAATAGTCAATCCCTAGTTGCTATAGCATTGTATTTTAATGCACCTCGCTTGTCATGACCGCGGCACTAATACCCCTCGCTTCGACATATCAGCGGCATTGAATAACCTCGCTCATAAATGTGACATGCGGCATCTACCATCGCTTCACATTTTAGCGGCAAATATTCTTTACTCGCTATGATATGACAGCGGCAAGTATTCTATCATCGCTTCAAATGACAGCGACAGAGCAATAAAATCATCACTCGTCCATAACAACGACTCATGGGATATTCACCAAGTACCCAATCTATACCTGCAACCACAATGCATAATCCATATACCAATATACATCGTTAAGAGTGTATTTTAATGCACCCCGCTTCAAATGTGACATGCGGAATTTACCATCGCTTCAACATTTAGTGGCAAAGCATTAAAATCATCACTCGAATATATATGCAACCACAATGCATAATCTATATCCCAATATACATCGCTATGAGTGTATTTTAATGCACCTCGCAAATGTGACATGCGGAATTTACCATCGCTTCAACATTTAGCGGCAAAGCATTAAAATCATCACTCGAATATATATGCAACCACAATGCATAATCCATATCCCAATATACATCGATATGAGTGTATTTTAATGCACCTCGCATCAAATGTGACATGCGGAGTTTACTATCGCTTCAGCATTTAGCGGCAAAGCATTAAAATCATCACTCGAATATATATGCAACCACAATGCATAATTCATATCCCAATATTCATCGCTATGGGTGTATTTTAATGCACCTCGCGTCAAATGTGACATGCAGAATTTACCATCGCTTCAACATTTAGCGGCAAAGCATTAAAATCATCACTCGAATATATATGCAACCACAATGCATTTTCATATCCCAATATGACCCTGCAACCACCATGGTTAGCAACAACATATTCCAATTATGAACACATATCATAAACACACATAAGCAACATAGTTGTGTCACACAACACTAACTACTATCATGCATAAGTATGTCCTACCCATTTCCATCGACATGTTCCTAGGCCCTCAACTGCCCCAAAGAGCAAACATGGCTCTGATACCACTGATGTAAGGACCCCCGTGTCCTTAACCCGTGATTAGTGTATTTACCTATGCATTTAGTGCATACAATCATATATGTAGGGGAAAGCCACTTGCTATCATATGACAAAACATGCCATAATAAAGTTTCTTACATTATTTCATATAATGTCCACTCTTCCCCAACCAAGTCCACATACATATCATGCACCCTTGTAATACACTAACATGCTCTCAGTTCATTTAGCAATTCAATAAACAATTGCGTGCGACCAATAAATGAAAAGAGAAAGGCCCTTGCCTTTTTATACAAACCATATACATATAATAGTGCTCACATGCGAGCATCAAACAAGTATATGTGTATCAAATGTACAAAACACTGTACTCAATACCGTCACTGATACTTCGATCCTGGAAGCACCTCCAATCCATAGCTCGAGCTCAATTCCAAAGCCATCGATGTACCTATTCACCTGCCCCAACAGAGACAGCCCCAACACGGGGTGAGCATACCAATATCCCAAATCCAATAAGCACAATATTACAATTCATAATTTACACAATGTAAAGGCTATGAATATTAAAAGACACTCCCTGGACGGCATCATCCTCATCCGGATCCCCTGTGCTGTTCCTGTTCTCAAAATAATCAAAACCATCAAATTCCCAAATGTCAGTTAACCATTACATTGATTAACTAATCAGTTTCCCACATTCTAATACCATAATCAATAAAATCAAATCATTAAACAACGATTACATATATTCCATAGATCTCACTAATGGTTTCATGGTTCTATTTCATTGCTCGCTCTACAATAGCGGCATTTTAATCTCACGCACGCTCAACAGCGGCGGCGTCATAACCGATGTTCGCTCAATAGCGACATCATCCCAACCATTGCTCGCTCAAAAAGCGGCACCATATAATTACCAATGCATATCAAGTGATTACAATTACCATATATTGTTCATGCACAACAATTGCAATAATATGTTTAAAGCTATGCTCGTACGTTATACGTACCATATAATTTCATAGACTGAACCAAACCTTGGCTGAGTCCCGCGACCCGATGAATTATGTGTTACCACATAAAATTACGCATAATCAAATATAAGCATGCAACCACGTACCCAAGCACGTTTACAACCTCTAAATATATCGTCAATCCTTGACGATTTACCATTTAAAAGACTCCGGGCTAAGCATGCATAATACCCAAAATGTTTCATTTTAAGTTGTACAAAGGTTAACCAATTACTCAATCGAGTATTCCATTTTCTTATTAAGATTTGGCTCCAACCATTTCATTTTAAAGTATAGCATTCCCAATTGGAATGTAGACATTGCCCCGAAAATTGGCTAATTAAACCTCGATTTCAAAATCTTGACATTTTCCAAAATTTCGAAAATCAAAGGAAACAGGGCCGCGATCGATCACCACCTCCTCGCGATCGATTACGAGAACCTACTGCCCGAAAAAATGCATGCCGCGACCGATCGCCTAGACCCCCGCGATCGATCGCCCACTTTTCGCGATCGATCGCCGCGACTGTTCATTGTCACCCCAAAATCAGTATCATGCCGCGATCGATCGCGACCTGCGGGTTTCCGAAAAATTCGAGCTTTAATGGTGTTTTTCACATCCAAACTCAAAACCAACACCCCATACACATTCAACACCTCCAATACTCCATTTAAAACCAATAAAAACACCAAAAACATAAATTGGGGATTTTTACCAAAAATCCCCAATTTCCAATTCCAACCCAAAACCTAACCAAAATCCACAATCCTACTATCAAATCGAAGATAAGGACGAGGGGAAGAATAATACCTGATTATCTTCGAGAAATCCGGCTCCCGCGCCGAGCTTCCAGTAATTTTTCTCCAAAGAGAAAAAGAGAAGGGTTTTGGGGAGATGGGGCGCGAAGAGAGAGGGAGGAGAGAGGAGAAATTCAGTGCAATGACGGAATACCGAGTCCACTTGGTATATATAGTACCAAGGCTCCAAAATACCAAGTCCTCCACAAATACATCATGACTCATTAAAAATCATCTGTTTTCAATAATTATCTCTCAAGCCTCAAATTCCATTACCAGCCCCAGTACACAGTACCCCGGACCCCAGCTACCACCAAAAACCCAATTCCACGGTTTTTCACCACGGTGAGAATACAATCTCAACCTATGGATCCAACGATCCCAAAATACCCGATTTGACATCCTCGGGTGTTCCAACACCGTAATTAATTCATAATTGTCACAATTAAGATCCATTAAGGATCATTACCACATCGAGATTAACACCATTAATTATTGGGCATCACAACTATTGAATTAATAATTAACTAACTTTATAAGATAATATATAAACAAGAATTCATATAGACAACATGTAAATATTTATGATTAATAAATGAAATCATCATAAAATTATGACTTAACTGTAATTTGTTTCTTGTTGAAATTGATGAAACATTTAAAACTTATTTCGGACTATTTTCAACATAGCAAGAACTTCTATGTAGTTTTCTCATAGCTCGATAAAAAACTATTTAATGTTCGTGCTGCTTTAAAAGTTTTTTTTTCCCGAAAAAGAGGCTATATAGTATAATTGTTATCTCAACTTCATCATCTTTATCAACTTGTCAATTACATCTTTGCAGTTATATTATTATTATTTTTGATAATTAATTTATAAATTAATAAGTACTGATTTATAGATAATTTAATATATGCTAAATTAGTATGATTTTCTCAACCCCAAATCTGTTATTTATAAAAGGTTAACTGTATTTTCTTATATTTTAAGATCATTATTGAGAAAAAATATTTTCAAAATCTTTATGTTATTAAAAATCTTATAAATAAAATTTAACTTTTTTGTAAAAAATGAAAGGGTCAAACCGTAACCGTAATCGGTGGTAAATCATAACCGTAATCGGCGGTTCATGAATTCTAACCGGAATAGGCTACGAATGTTAAGGTTGATAGTCGAGTTTTTTTGAACCGTCGAACCGCTGGTTCTGAATCGTGATACTATATGCAATGTATGTTTTGTTGGGAGACGGACCAAACATTTGTTTTCTATGCAAAATATAGTAATTCTCAAGCCCATATCGCTTTATTCATTTTTTCTTCAATAAAAAAAATATATTATTGCGTGTGTCTGAATCCGATTAAAGTATAAGATTTAACGTTAAATTGGTCAAAGACGTAGCAAATTGGAGTTTATAATTTGACGACATATTTATAATGAGCAACTGGCATCTGGGCCTCCCCCGTCCCGCGACACGATCTTCGAGGCTTAAAATAATATATCATGCTTACTCATTCGACTAACTTTATGAATGCGGCGAGCCGTGTCAGCCGTCGGTGGTGGCCGGGATTTTCCTGGCCCACGCCGCCGCGGCCGGTTCCTACCACCTATGACTTTCCCACCTTGTATAAATAAGATACTGTAGAATCTAAGTTTAAGATTTGTTTAATTACACTCCGATTAGGTAATAACCAAAATGGGTTTCTTTTTTGTATTATAATATTTAATTTAAAAGTATTATTCAACTAAATTAAGAACTTTTAATTAAAAATTATATTTGTTTCAAAAGTTTGTATTAAATAAAGGTAAATATCAGAAGAAAATAATAGAGTTTGACTAATTTGGTGTGAAAAACTATGGAAACATAATTTTTATTTTTGGAAATTTCCATATTTTCCCTGTCCCTGCCGTTTTTGGGTTGTTCCTCATGTTTTTTTTTATAAATGGAATGATATCATACTTTATTTCGTATTATATTTTCTATTTACACCAATATATGGGATATAATAATTTCAATGATGTAAGATTTACTTGCCAAAACAATTAAAAATAAATATTACATATATCTTCCCAATATTTCACACTATCTAGTTTTTAACGAATAGATGAAAATTTTATATTTTTTCCAGATGATTTGATATAAAAATAAATAATATTGAGATATGAATTATTGTTTAAACTAGTCGAAAAGAATTCATAATTATTTAAATTGAAAATAGTCTACATATAATTTTATTTATTTATATAGTATAAACACGATCTTCCCTCGACATAAAGTAAAATCTACAATAACAAAGAGAATTATTATTATTTTTGAAAAATATAACAAACAAACAGATTTTGCGACCTATAAAACGGCGAGATTTCAGTGTGTTAACTATCCTTACAAAACCTCAAAACTCTACACTGCCAAAAAATTCTCTGCGTTTTGCAACAAAGTGGTCCTTTTTCTGTATTCTTCCTGAGAAACTCGTCAACTTGTAATTTGTTGTAGCCGACCTTCCAAGAAAATACAACCGTGATTCTTGGATTTTGAGTACCTATTCACTTTCCTTTTTGCACACTGATACACTTTTATTTCCTAAATCTCACCAAGATTCTTCCAATATCTCACTCCCTCTTACAGAAAATCTCTATATAGCTCCTGTAACTTCTGAATTCTGAGGCATAAACTTTGAAGATTTGTGACAATGGATCAAAGCTTCTTATGGCCCTTGAAGCGCACGGAGCACAAAAAAGTCACCAAAAAGTTCATTAAAGCACACTCTAAAGAGAACCTCAGACAGCAAATTAACGCAGACACCACAAATTTGCAGGAGCAGAAAAATCTACAAGCCCCAAAAACTGTACGAGTATCAGTCATTGATCCAGATGCCACCGATTCCTCCGATGATGAAGAGCAGATTTTTCCAAGAAAACGTGTAAAAACATACGTAAGCGAAATCATAATGGTCGCGGAACTCAATACTGTACAGAATCCCCAGCCGAAACCCAAGCCCATGAAGGCTAAAGAAGTTCCGATGGTCATGCAAGGCGGCACCCGGAAGTTCCGTGGAGTCAGGCGACGCCCGTGGGGAAAGTGGGCGGCTGAAATAAGGGACCCTTCGAGAAAGATCAGGCTTTGGCTGGGTACCTACGCCACGGCGGAAGAAGCCGCGATGGTTTACGACAACGCCGCTATCAAACTGCGGGGACCGGATGCTTTAACCAACTTCTCCACCCCGCCGCCTCCGCCTTATTCGCCGGAGAACGATGTGCCGTCAGTTTCTAGCTACGATTCCGTTGATGAGTCGCAAAATTTATCCTCGCCAACATCTGTTCTCCGGTTCAGAAGCATGAGCGAAGATACTGAACCCACTAAATCCGTAGATTTGCAGTCATCGGATGATTCGAAAAGCCATTTTAAGCAAGCTTCAGAGGGTGAAGGGGAAACAATTGCAATACCAGATTCCTGGAATGAAGGCCTTTTGCCAATGGACAGTTCATTTTTAGAACATTTCTTCAACTTCGAACCTCAGGATCAGACATTATTCGAAAAATCACATGATTTTTTCAGTGATTCAGTGACTTTGGAGAACACCCCAGAACCAAATTTTGGAGGGTTGAATGATTCGTTTCAAGATTTTAATTCATTCGACGTGGATGATTATTTTCAGGACGGTGGCGATTTTGAACTTCTGGCATTATGATTTAGAGCCAATTTTCCATTTATGGGCAATTTTGAGAATCAATTTCTTTTCCATAATTAGAGAGTGAGTTAACTTTGTTTATTTATACGCATTTTTCTAGCAATATATCATTCAAAGTTGTAGTGTCATGTATTCTTTTTATATATATAGTTTGAAAAATGATTTTGGATAATATTTCTTTTTAATTTATATGTTTTTAAAAAAACTATTTTTTTCCAGAATAACATTTAATCACATAAAAAGTAAATATCAAACAAAATAAAAAGATAGAAAAAATGATATATCAAATATAGATAGACCATTTTGTGAAATAATATCCCATAAGAAATCAACAACAAAAAAAAAAACATTGGAGATGTACTCTATAATAAGTGATATCCTATTATGCACTAATACTATTAAAAACCACTCGATGCAATGTCGTATACTTCTAGAACACCAACACTCATCGGACACTGCGTGAACACGTGTCGGAGATGCTACGTGACGTGTCCTTAATTTTTTTAAAAGAATAAAATTGGACACCCATCTGACGCTCCCATCAAAATCTGACAACCGTATCGGGCACAGTCGGTGGACGTGTGTCCGACACATAAAGAGCACTTTTGTGGGTTAATTGTACAATTTAGAATTTTTTGGCTAAATGAAATTTGGGCGTGTTAGTTGAACTTTATGTTAAATGAAGTAATATATATTTAATGTTAGTATGTGTGATACTGTGATTATTTCAGTAACATGCATTTATTTATATTGAATTCAGTAAGAATATTTTTGGTGTTATCTTTTATTTGGACGTGTGTTGTAAACTTTTTGTTAGTTGAAATTATATGTATTTGGTGTTAGTATGAGTGATACTATGATGATTCCAGTGACATGCATTTATTTATGCTTCTTGAATTTAGAAAAAATATTTTTGTTGCTTTTACATGATTTTAGAATTTTAAAAATATAGAAGTTACTATTTTGTAATATATTTCATGTATAATGCATACATAAATATAAAATATATAAGTGTGTCCAACTGTAAAAATTCGTATCACCATGTTCACATCATATCAATATCGCCGTGTATGGTCCATCATCATAAGTGAATCATTATCCTTCACTCTAATTTTGTATACATTCGGTCAAACTAGAGTTTGTCTATTATTTTTTCTCAAATTTTGGAGTAAAAAGAGATAATCTTGTTTCTTAAAAAAAAAAAAGAAGAAGAAGAAAGAAAGATTCTTGTGATTGTCATCCCACCTGGCATTCTACTTCGAAAGAACAATAAAATGTAGGCGTGATTTGCGGTTGTTTCTAGTTGACCAAGTCCCATTTAACAACTATTTAGCGTGAATTAAAACACGCGGAAAACATCTAATGAATTGGCCAAAAGAAAATTATGTTTTCCACACTTGTTTTTCTATAAATAATTTTAAAAAAAATAAATTAAAAAATACTATATTTTTAAAATATTTACAAAGCTACCTAAAACGCCAAAGAAGACGGTGGCTAAAATATTTGTGAGTGGCCGCCTATTGTACAGGCTGCCACTCACAAATTGAGCCTCATTTTTTAATTTTTAATTTTTAATTTTTTAATTATTATTAATTATATAAATTATAAATAATATAATATAACTATTATTTAGTAAATTAATAATAATATAATTATTTTATTTATTAAATAATTATTATAAAAAATAAAATTAATAGAGGGATCATCAATATTTGGGGAGTAGATAAGATTTATATGAAATTAAATTTTATTTTATTTTATATATAATGTTTATAAAATGTATATTTTTGTATAAAACTAATTGTCAAATTCCAGAGTTGTTTTTTTTTATCTAGGGGTCTTCTGTTATTATTGGAGGCCAATGATTTTTTTAAATGTCAAAATATAATTTTAGAGGATGTAAATAATAATTTTTGATAAATTAATTTTTAATTAAATATACATATTTAAATATACAGTAATAATACATATATAATTATTATTAATAATATATAATTCTTTAGTTATTTATTATATATAATTAAATAATTAATAATATAATAAGTGGCCACGTGATGTTATTGAGGGGCTGCCAATACTATTGGTTGCCCCTCACTTAGTTGAAATTGATTTCCCCAATATATTAAGTTCTTTATTATACGTAATATATAATTTTGTGATCACCCAAAATATACATTATTATAATATAATTATATTTAAGTTAAATTTTATGTGTATTATCCATTATTATAATGATAATATAATATTAATACTCAGATCCCTACACTGTGGAAGTAGATCTGATCAGTGGATGTTGAGGGTCGTTGAAATAAGCAGGGGCGGACACAGAATTTATGGGAAGGGGGGCAAAAAAAATTAAAAAAAAAAATTAGATGCCAAAGTTTTTTTTAGGGGTCAAAATATAATTTACAGGGATGTAAAAAGTACTTTTTGACACTCATTTAAAAAATTACTTTTTGCATCCTCTTAATTTATATTTTGACCTCTAAAAATTTTTTTGGCCCCAAATCATAGCTGGTGGCCTCGAGATAAAAAAAACTCTAAAATTGACTCATTTTTATACAAAGTATATCATTATATAAAATTATATATAAAATAAAATAAAACTTAATTTCATATAAATCTTATCAGCTTGTCAAATCTACTGGCCAAGTGTAACCGATCCCCCTACTATTTTTATTTTTTATAATAATTATTTAATATATTAATTAATTATATTATTATTAATTTACTAAATAATAGTTATATTATATTATTTATAATTTAATTAATATTGAGGGTGATGGTGGCCCCTCAATTGTGAGTTGCCTCCTGTACAATAGACGGCCACTCATAAATGTTGTAGTCGCCGTCTCCTTTGGTGTTT
Source organism: Haberlea rhodopensis (assembly GCA_907163345.1). Classification (NCBI taxonomy): domain Eukaryota; kingdom Viridiplantae; phylum Streptophyta; class Magnoliopsida; order Lamiales; family Gesneriaceae; genus Haberlea; species Haberlea rhodopensis. The sequence goes on from CAJQUN010000220.1 coordinate 551,047, forward strand.
TAGGGTAGTTTGTAAATATTTTTTAAACACCGTATTTTTTAAACTTAAATTTTTTTGAATTATTTTTTATAAAAACCCTTTCCACTTGTCTTCATCACCATTTCAAGATCATCCATTTGATATGTTATTATTGAGTTAGATCAAATAATATTTGATATGTTATTATTGAGTTAGATCAAATAATAAACATGTGTCAGGGTTGAGCCAAACATTTTTATCAGGGTGCCGAAAGCAATTGATGGAAGCCAATAATTCAATGGTAATAAGGGGGATTTATGATTGTTTTTCTAAAGTGCTAAGCTTTTTATCAGTTAAAAAGCAGATTTTGAGCGTTTGCTTTTCTTGTTTCTGTTGCTTCTCTAAAAAAGAACATAAAAGTAAAAGCAGAGAAGCTAGTCATGGGATGATTCCGATTGCTTTAAGTTGAGCGATTTTGTAATAAAATAAAGTTTATTATGGTGTTTTATTTTAATAACTAACACTCAAAAATTTTACTTATGTGTTATGATATTGTCAGATCAGTTTGTGTTGTTGTCACATTGATTTCCATGTTAAATTCATGAAAATTGCTTTGGCAGCAACAAAACATTTCTCTTGGATATTTATAAGTAATTTTTTTCCAACTTTAAATAAACAACATAAGTATTTCAAATAAGCAATCTAAAAAAACAATAATGGGCTTGGATATTTAAGGTTAATTATTGTAGGGAATGGCTCATAATTGAAGTCATTAGATACAAAAACATAATAATAATAATAATAATAATAATAATAATAATCATCGATGAGTCAAGAGTTTTTAAGTACGTTTTTTTAAAATAGAAGCAATTTCATATTGTATATTAGCTAGTAAGAATGATAATTTTTTTTATCTATTACCTTGTTTTTGGTTCGATTTTGTAACAATGAATGAATATGCGAAAAATAAACGAACATCAAGTTTTTACGTGGAATCTCAAAATATGGGGAAAAACCACGGGACCTAATCCAGTATAAATTCCACTATAAACAAGTGTGTGATTTACAGTGTCTCCTTTATAAGAAATGAGCTAAGAAATGAAAATGGTGAAGGGGGAAGACCTCGGCTGCTGCTTGTTCTTGAGGAGGAAGGAGATATGCTCTCTTCCCCCCCCAAGAAAGAGGTGTTGGCATCCCTCATGCCCTCTCAACCCTCCTGACTGCTCTCTCACGGAAAATGTCTCCTTGGTTGGTGAGAGTTATCTGGTATTTATATGAGAATGGAGGAGACAACCTGTAACTACCTACCCAAGATCTATGGGACATTGTCTGATGCTGAAGGCAGGGGTCAGAGTCTCAGTGATAGGGACCACAGACAACTATTGCACTCTTTGTACAATTTCTGTAGCTTTTAAGATATTATTCGTATACGGAGATATGTTATGTGCATATGATATATGAGATCACTCGTCAGGTGTAGATCTTCCTGGAGGCCGACCTGGGGGTGCCGAGGTGGAGGTCATCCTCGAGGCCGACATGGGTGGCCAAGGTGGAGGTCATCCTCGCGGCCGAGCTGAGGTGGCCGAGGTGGAGATCTTCCTGAGGACGAGCTGGGGTGGCCGAGGTGAAGATCTTCCTGAGACCGACCTAGGGGTGGCCATGGTAGAGGTCATCCTCGCGACCGAGCTGAGGTGGCGAGGTGGAGATCTTCCTGAGGCCGACCTGGGGGTGTCCATGGTAGAGGTCTTGCCCAAATCAGGTCTTGTAGAGTCCATATTTTTACTAGGGTAACATCAGTATCCCCCCTCTAGTCGAGCTAGTGTAACGCTGTCTCAATTGTTTGGGTATTATGGCAAGACCTGATGTGATGACCTGGGATTATAGATGTTAATCCCGGAGTATTAATAAACCCTAAAGTTTTATGCGTGGCAATTTGGAGTTTAATCGCGGTGTTGGGCCTCCCGAGCTCGTCTATTTGGGCAGTTGGGATCGTTGGATCCCGAGGTTGAGATTGTATTCTCATTTCGGTGAAAAACCTATGAGTTGAGTTTTTAGTGTGACTCGGGATCTGGGGTGCTTTGTGTGGGCACCAGTAGGGGGTTTTGAAGTTAGAGAGAGGATTTTTGAAAACAGATGATTTTTAATGAATCATGATGTATTTGTGGGGCTATTAGTATTTCAGGGTATTTTTGCTATAAATACCAGTTGAACCCGAGATTTTAATTATTGGAAGCCTTTTCTTCACCTTGCCCGCCTCTCTCTCTCTCTCTCCCCGTCTGCACCATTCCCGTCTCCCTCGACCCTTGTCGCTTCAAGCCGTGCGCCCGCCGCCATCCGGCGCGTCCGACCCACCATCGGCTTCGTCTCTTCCAGGCGCACCTTTCCATACCAAGAATTTGAAGTTTCGTCGAGAATCGCGTTCGGATTTGCCAGAAAAGCGCAGGGGTTCGAAATTTCGAATCTGTCCGATTTGGGGCTCGATTTTTGGTATGTTTTTGGGACTTTTCTTCAGACGTTTTTGGGGCGTTTTGTGCTGTTGTTGGGTCGAAATTTCATACTTTGTGGTTCAAAAATTTGTTGCCAATTGGTTCGAAATTGTGTTGGGTTTTTTTCGAAAATCTTGCTGATTTTTTTGGATAAATTCTTATGCTTCACATGGTTCAGTTTGGTGATGCTTATGGTTCGAATTTTTCCCTGTATGCGTGAGGGTTTGAGTTCGAAAATTGGGGTTTTGGCAGGAGGGGCGATTATTCATGTTGTTGATCGATTAATTCATATTTTAGTTGAATTATGGTGCTTAATTGGGTTCGAATTGTGATGTTAGGGTTCGAAAATTGAAGGGGGATTCTTGAACAATTTTCGTTGATGTCTCATTCGTATATGAGAGCATTTGTGAAATGCATAATGTATTTTGACTGCATTGGAAAATTGTGCGTATGGTGATATATATGTGGTTGATATAGCTAAGGAACGACCAAATCTTGATATCGCCGCCACTAGCGTGCGTGACACTAGAGTAGTATAACTCTTACATGATATATGGGGTACTGGATTTATATGACCATTGTAGGGCATTGAGAGCCTGAGAATAACTGTGGAAATCATGTAATCATTATAAGACATTGAGATGTCTGAGTATGATGGAGGATTGGTAAAATAAATGCAAGGCATTTGAGCTACCTGTGATTGGTAGCGAAGTTGAGAATCAGTATTAGATATCGAGATATCTATATTTGTATGTATAATGAATTTGGAATCATTAATTATTGATATTTGAGAATCAGGCATGCGATGAGTTAATCAATGTGTTGATTTACTGATTTCTGAGATTTGATGAGTTTGATGATTGTGAGAACAGGGACAGTACACGGAATCCCGGATGAGGACGTTGCCATCCAGGGAGTATCATTTAAATTCATTAGTATTTACTTTTGTTGTAAATTATGAATTTCATTATTGTGATTATGGGATTTTGTGTATTGGTATGCTCACCCCGTTGGGGGCTGTCTCTGTTGGGGCAGGTGAACAGGTACATCGATGGCTTTGGAGCTGAGCTCGAGCTGTTGATTGGATGTACTCCCAGGATCGTGGTACCAGGGCTTGATGGAGCACGGTATCGTATAGGGTACTTATATACACCTGAGGATTGTATACACATTCATGATGCTCGCATGTGAGCACGGTTATACTTGTATATGGGTTGTATATAAAGGCATGAGCCTTTCTCTCTTTCATTCTATGATGCATGCAATTAAGGGTAGAATTGCTAAATGATATGAGAGTCATTGGTGTATTATGTGGGTGTTGAAACCAACTTTTGTTGTCTTATTGTGTGGTGTCTTCCCTGGCTGGGAATTTACTTCGTGTTCTGTATTCTGTTGAGTATTGTGTTTTCCCTGGCCGGGAATTATATTATGTGATGTGCTTTTGTTTCATGATAGCTCAATTTATGGGGAGACTCTGCCCAAATTTTTATAAAAGTCCACAATGTAAAAAGTGGTGTAATGGGGATGGAAATGGGCGAAATCTATGAGTCTATTTGTTGGTACAGATGATCTTAATGTTGAATATTAAAGAAATTTTGTAATTGCCATTCAATGGTAAAGTATCATCTGAGTGTCCCGATTGATTTTATTGAAAGCATGTGCCACACATAATGATTAATACACTAATCAAGGGTTAAGGGCTTGGGGTCCTTACATTAGTGGTATTAGAGCAGTGGTTGCTCATTGGGGTTGTTAAGGGCCTAGGAAATTATTGATAGCACATATTTATGCATGATGGCATTAATGTTGTATGACACAACTAGTTGTTTATGTGCTTTTATAATATGAAAAGTGGTATTGCTAACCATTATGGTTGCAGGAATCGTGTGTGACGCGATAGGATGGCATTAATGGTAATGTCTGGCACTCCGTATGTTATGTGCCAAGGAATCTGGTTTTTTTAAGAAAATCAGGTAAAGGGATATTTCCGAGGTAACATGTCTTGGTATACATATTAATATGCAAGTGGTTGCATATATGTATTGCACGGTTGATGCATAGCGTATATGGTTATTGTTGCTAACCATGATGGTTGCAGGTTACAGGAAATAAGGAGTATGAAAAGGAATGATGATTTTACATTCCAGTAGTCTTGTTATCACAGTGAGAATTTTAATGCTTACGCTAATTTCCAAAAGAAGCGAGGAAGAATTCCGCTTACGTGGAGAAGTAAGAAGGAACCATAATTTCATATGTTGATTATTTATGAGTTAGGGTTGTATTTATGATTTATGCATTTATGTTTGCATTCATATTATGTTGAATACGATGTTATTATGTGGTAAGATGTCCATATGGTAAGAGGCCATACGATGTTATTATGTGGTAAGATGCCACGGGGTAAGATGCCCATATGGTAAGAGGCCATACGATGTTATTATGTGGTAAGATGCCACGGGGTAAGATGGCCATATGGTAAGAGGCCATACGATGTTATTATGTGGTAAGATGCCACGGGGTAAGATGCCCATATGGTAAGAGGCCATACGATATTATTATGTGGTAAGATGCCATGGGGTAAGATGCCCATATGGTAAAAGGCCATACGAAATTATTATGTGGTAAGATGCCATAAGACGTTATGATGCTATGATGTTAATCAATTACGTTAAGATCTAATGATTACGTGCATGAATATTTGAAACAAGGACAATAAAAGTGGGTTAATGTGTTTAACCAGGAAGTGTACTTAATTTAGATTCATGCATTTCTTTATTTATGTACATTTTCTATGATGATTGGCGATGGTTTATACCGCCGGACATGAATGATAGCTGTGATGTATTCCGCTGTGTCGATTGATGATGTTTCATCTCTTTATGATGATTGGCGATGGTTTATACCGCCGGACACGGATGATAGCGGTGATGTATTCCGCTGTGTCGATGATGATGATTCATTTCTTTATGATGACACGGATGATGGCGATGGTTCATTCCGCTGTGTCAATGATGATGACTCATTCTTCTATGAGGATTGGCAATGATTCGTGCCGCCAGATATGTTGATAGCGATGCCTCGTTCTGCTATTATGTGGACGATGATTCATGCTCAGGTGTATAGCGAGGTTTCATGCCACTTATTATATGACGAGGTATCATGCCGTCGATTCTATAGCGATGGATTGTGCAACTATGTACTCAGCACAGGATTATGCCGCCTTCGAGCGATGAGTGCTGATTACGCACTATTATCGAGCGACGGAGACAAGTATGCCGCTATTTAGCAATAAGGTATGGGATATTGCTATTTTATTAGCATAATGGTGGATGGCATACATTGATGTACATGGACCGTCACGAGTTGACTGAGTTGTTTAGATGTCATTGTTGACATGTATCGTCACTAGTTGACGATGCCTTAGATGCCATGAGTGGGCATGTATCGTCACGGGATGATGATGACGATGGTGTAGGAGATGTCTTATTAGACATGCATCATCGTTACAATGAACAATGCGTTGAGTACGTATTCAGTTGTATGCCTTGGGTGCCAGTGCCGAGCACAAGGTGGTGTCTACGTCACCGGACGACGTGACCCTTATACCGAGCGGGTTGCTCGAGAAATGGATGGACGCGCTGTACATGTGATTGTACCGCAGCATATGTTTGAGGTGATCATATTTCGAGTGGTGATACCCTTGAGGTATGCTCGTTGGAATGGCTTTTTGGCCATGTAATTTGACGACAAGAGTAATCATGGAGGAAATTACTCGCTTTCTGTCGATATGACATGGGGTAGACATGGTCACACCACCCTTGAGGGTGTAGAATGGGTCCTAAAGGATTAGGATCAGGTTACGTTAAGTACATAGGGACACTGGAGTGTCCAGGGTGTATCGGCATTAGAGGAACGTTGGGTACAGACCCACTACTCTATTGATTTTTTCTTCCCACGGTATGGTGCGCCGTGCGGAAACGTCCGTCTTATTGGTAGGTTTGAGGTGAACCTAGAGAGGCAGCGACTAGTTTGTCCGCCGCGTGTGTGCAGCACAATGAGGGGCTTGCTAGAGCCGTTATACTGCTCGTTGGAACCAAGTTTGGCAAATCGTAAGGTGATACGATGTGGATTGTGGTGGACTCTAGTAGTCACCACGTCATTTGAGGTTGAGATTGGGCATGCCTCACTGAAACGTGTATACGTTTATATTAAATCTTGGTGAGACTTGTCTGGGACAGCTCATGATGTTGGAGTACCAACAAGAGAGTCATCAAGTCGTTGTTGACTCGATCTGAGGGAATCCATGTATTTGGGATGCAATGGGTGCTATTGTATCCAGGTTTTCCGAACGGTGATTTGAGACTAGTGGATCTCGAGTTCGATGACACTTTCCTTGTGGGGAAGGAGGTAGTACTATACCTATTGGGAATCTTTGAAAGATTTGGTAAGTTGGTGCATGTGGTGTTGATTTTGGGAATCACACCGTGTGTTGTTAATCGTCGATTTTCATTCTCCACTGGTGGGAATGACTCAGGATTGACGGTTGCGTTTGAGACATAGGGGTATGTTGTAGATATCCGAGCCAAGTGCATGATGTATGCATGTAGTGTCCGTGCTTAGGCAGGTATACCGGTGAGTATACGGATACCAGTTGATGATTTCCTTTTTGTCAAGCATAGAGTTATGTTATGTTTGGGGAGGTTAAATCTCTGAAGAGAGATTTGGAACACCTCGAGATTGAGAATCTCCAGGGCACGATAAATTATGAGGGATAATCGTGAAGTTAGTTGACTCCCTTTGAAGAAGGATTATCTCGTGTGGGTTGAGGTATTTCCTTGTTGGTGTTTTCCTCCGAGTTATTCGATAGCCTTCCCAAGTTTGGATTGTTAAATCCTAAGGTTATCAAGGGATGACAGGAATTCGGATTTGTTGGGTGTCGCTGTTGACACAAGCGATGAGGATGCAAAGGGTTTATTGCATGTCCTTTCAGAAGTTACGACTCTGCGGAGTCTCGATGGTTAGTTTGATCAGGATGTGATTCTTGGAATATCCGAAGGAGGACCTCTTGTGAGATGTGTTTGGGTGTGGATCGGTAGCCGTGAGTTGCCCGATCCGAATTACAGAGGGTGCAACTGCTCCTTAGATGGAGGTGGTCTGTGTAACGGGAATCAGGTCCGGTACGAGTATACCGTGGAATGCTAGTGTTTTCCTTGTAACGATGTGTGTTAGACATCGTGAGTCATAGTAAAGATGTCATTGGATGATATCTACGATAGAATCGGGAGCGATTCGAATCCTTGCAGTTTCAACTGACTAACTGCTTTTGGATTATTAGCGTTGTGTAGTACCGACGCTCTTTCGAGTTGGAGTACTGGAAGGTTTATTTCATCCCAGGGTTTGGTGCGAGGTCAGTGTCCTCGCGACTGATGTGTCATCTATGATGCGTTCATGATAGCCATGTCGGGACTAAGGGTGACTGTTCGATTCACAGTCATGTGTTTTGGTTTGGGTTGTTGCGGCTGTACTGGGAGTACGCCTGTGCTAATTATAGGACGAAATTCTTTTAGTGGGGGATATTGTGATGACCTGGGATTATAGATGTTAATCCCGGAGTATTAATAAACCCTAAAGTTTTATGCGTGGCAATTTGGAGTTTAATCGTGGTGTTGGGCCTCCCGAGCTCGTCTATTTGGGCAGTTGGGATCGATGGATCCCGCGGTTGAGATTGTATTCTCATTTCAGTGAAAAACCTATGAGTTGAGTTTTTAGTGTGACTCGGGATCTGGGGTGCTTTGTGTGGGCACCGGTAGGTTGTTTTGAAGTTAGAGAGAGAATTTTTGAAAACAGATGATTTTTAATGAATCATGATGTATTTGTGGGGCTATTAGTATTTCGGGGTATTTTTGCTATAAATACCAGTTGAACCCGAGATTTTAATTATTGGAAGCCTTTTCTTCACCTTGCCCGCCTCTCTCTCTCTCTCTCCCCGTCTGCACCATTCCCGTCTCCCTCGACCCTCATCGCTTCAAGCCGTGCGCCCGCCGCCATCCGGCGCGTCCGACCCACCATCGACTTCGTCTCTTCCAGGCGCACGTTTACATACCAAGAATTTGAAGTTTCGTCGAGAATCGCGTTCGGATTTGCCAGAAAAGCGCAGGGGTTCAAAATTTCGAATCTGTCCGATTTGGGGCTCGATTTTTGGTACGTTTTTGGGGCTTTTCTTCAGGCGTTTTTGGGGCGTTTTGTGCTGTTGTTGGGTCGAAATTTCATACTTTGTGGTTCAAAAATTTGTTGCCAATTGGTTCGAAATTGTGTTGGGTTTATTTCGAAAATCTTGCTGATTTTTTTGGATAAATTCTTATGCTTCACATGGTTCAGTTTGGTGATGCTTATGGTTCGAATTTTGCCCTGTATGCGTGAGGGTTTGAGTTCGAAAATTGGGGTTTTGGCAGGAGGGGTGATTATTCATGTTGTTGATCGATTAATTCATATTTTAGTTGAATTATGGTGCTTAATTGGGTTCGAATTGTGATGTTAGGGTTCGAAAATTGAAGGGGGATTCTTGAACAATTTTCGTTGATGTCTCATTCGTTTTCCCCTCCCTGCATGTGCCCTGCCCCGGGTCTTTTAAATGGTGGAAATTGTCGTGTGTTGACAATATTTTTGTATAAGGGTTATGGGTGTGCTTGAGCATGGGTTTACATGTTCGTAAATAATTGTGAATTATTTATCGTATTAGCACATCATCCCTCGGGGCATGGAACCCAAGCAAGGTTTGGCTTGGACTACGGAGATTTAAGGTACGTGCGACGTACGAGCATTTCTTTATATGAGAGCATTTGTGAAATGCATAATGTATTTTAAATGCTTTGGAAAATTGTGCGTATGGTGATATATATGTGTTGATATAGCTAAGGAACGACCAAATCTTGATATCGCCACCACAAGCGTGCGTGACACTAGAGTAGTATAACTCTTACATGATATATGGGGTACTTGATTTATATGACCATTGTAGGGCATTGAGATGCCTGAGAATAACTGTGGAAATCATGTAATCATTATAAGACATTGAGATGTCTGAGTATGATGGAGGATTGGTAAAATAAATGCAAGGCATTTGAGCTACCTGTGATTGGTAGCGAAGTTGAGAATCAGTATTAGATATCGAGATATCTATATTTGTATGTATAATGAATTTGGAATCATTAATCAATTGCATTTGAGCTACCTGTGATTGGTAGCGAAGTTGAGAATCAGTATTAGATATTGAGATATCTATATTTGTATGTATAATGAATTTGGAATCATGAATTATTGATATTTGAGAATCAGGCATGCGATGAGTTAATCAATGTGTTGATTTACTGATTTTTGAGATTTGATGAGTTTGATGATTGTGAGAACAGGGACAGTACACGGAATCCCGGATGAGGACGTTGCCATCCAGGGAGTATCATTTAAATTCATTAGTATTTACTTTTGTTGTAAATTATGAATTTCGTTATTGTGATTATGGGATTTTGTGTATTTGTATGCTCACCCAGTTGGGGGCTGTCTCTGTTGGGGCAGGTGAACAGGTACATCGATGGCTTTGGAGCTGAGCTCGAGCTGTTGATTGGATGTACTCCCAGGATCATGGTACCAGGGCTTGATGGAGCACGGTATCGTATAGGGTACTTATATACACCTGAGGATTATATACACATTCATGATGCTCGCATGTGAGCACGGTTATACTTGTATATGTGTTGTATATAAAGGCATGAGCCTTTGTCTCTTTCATTCTATGATGAATGCAATTAAGGGTAGAATTGCTAAATGATATGAGAGTCATTGGTGTATTATGTGGGTGTTGAAACCCACTTTTGTTGTCTTATTGTGTGGTGTCTTCCCTGGCTGGGAATTTACTTCGTGTTCTGTATTCTGTTGAGTATTGTGTTTTCCCTGGCCGGGAATTATATTATGTGATGTGCTTTTGTTTCGGGATAGCTCAATTTATGGGGAGACTCTGCCCAAATTTTTATAAAAGTCCACAATGTAAAAAGTGGTGTAATGGGGATGGAAATGGGCGAAATCTATGAGTCTATTTGTTGGTAGAGATGATCTTAATGTTGAATATAAAGAAATTTTTTAATTGCCATTCAATGGTAAAGTATCATCTGAGTTTCCCGATTGATTTTATTGAAAGCATGTGCCACACATAATGATTAATACACTAATCAAGGGTTAAGGGCTTGGGGTCCTTACACCTGATCTGGGCTTAATATGTTAAACCTGCTCCATCGCCCCCACCCACTATACTATAAAAATGGCTTAATACACTTGGGCTATAGATAACAAGTCGAACTGGAGAGGGAGGCTGAACTGGACAGGCATGTAAACCTCGAACAAGGCTGACATGTTTTCTAGGCAGGGCTGACCTGCTATCTTTACAGGGCTGACCTGCAATGACAACTGTTAATCTTAGCAGGACTGACCTGCAATGACAACTTGAAATAATTCTACGTATAGAATTAAATATAAAACATGGTTGACCTTGTTGGAACTGAGGGGGGGGGGGGGGGGGGGGGGGGGGGGGGATGATGTTCCTTGGCTACTTTAGCGATTTAAAGTGATTTACAAAAGTCGAGTTTGCGCTGCGGAGGACTTCAAGTCAATCGATCAATGAACAATAAGATATAATAAAGTAAATGCGTAATGTCAATAAAGCAATAAAGAACACAAGTATTTGTTATAGAAGTTCGGCGATGAATCGCCTACGTCTCCTCTTCCCGGTTAGAAAACGTCCAACCGAGGTTCCACTAGAACACCTTGATCTTGGCCTTGAGGGCTCCAAGTTATCCACAAACAAACTCTTCTCGAGTCACACACTCTTCACGAGTCTTCTTGGCCTTAAGGGCTCCAAGGATAGCCACAAAAAAACTCTTCCCGAGTCACACACTCTTCACGAGTCTTCTTGGCCTCAAGGGCTCCAAGGATAGCAACAAACATCCATCAACTTCACTTGTTCATGATTATACAATTTCCAACTTGCATCGGTGTTGGAGGACCTTACAATGATTCAAATAACACCTTCACGGTGTAACCGAATGAAGAATAAAGCTCTCACACAAGAAATGAATTACAAACTCTCAATACAACACAAATGTATGAAGTTTGCAATGCTAGATTGAATTTAATTAAACAAAGCTTTCTTGTATTGTATCCTCTTGTTTCTTGTCTTCAACTTGAGCCAATCATCCATATTTATAGTGTAGGAGACACCCAATTGTCATACTAGCCGTTAGCAACATTTAAGGACAAAATCGCTCCTGCATCGCCTGAAAACTATCTTCGATCGCCTCAGCCCAACGATCAAAATATTTTAAAAATTCACACAGATTTCCTTAGGCGATCCTAGGATCGTCTCAAGCGATCGCACCATAAATCCAAGGCCGTGGGAAAATTTCTGGATCGCCTGGGGCGAACAGGCCATCGCCTGGGGCGTTCGTTCTTGAAAACCATTACCGTAGGAAAGTTTCTAGATCGCCTGGGCGATTTGGATTGCCAGCGCGCGCACCGTGCCATCGTTTCAGTCGATGGTGCTCGGCGTGGCCATGATCGCCTAATACTATGGCCCGGATCGCCGGAAAACTATCTGCCAGATTTCAACACTCTCAAACTTTGCACTTTTCGACCATCTTAAGCTCTTTTCTGGGAAACGTGGTAAACATGAAAGTTGTAGCCCTTCCTCTTGGCTACGTGTGGACAAAACATCATTGCATTTCATTAAGGTAGGAAGAAGTTATACCCAAAATGCTACAGCCGCTCAAACCTTGCTACAATCTGCACTTGCTATGACTTCCATGCCTTTTTGCTCCATGATGCAATCCGAATTGGACAGAGATGCTTGATATATGAAATCTATAATTTTGAGTTGGCTTTCCAACCTCTTTGGATTCACGTCATTCGGATCATCGAGCCAAGAGATATAATCAAAACATTGCACTGCGCTCCAAGTGGTTTCTATACGAATTTGCCCACCAACGGACCATTGGTTTGTGGGTCTTCATACCATCATGAAATATTATTTCAACATCATTCCACACATGTTGAAACTATAATATCGTCGTTCATAGATGTCTTTCCTCTCGTCCAAGTTCAATAGATTCCTTGATAAAAATCACCGCTTGTCCTACGAACATATGTTATTGTATAACTTGGGTTCTCTTCCATTGATCTTCCCAACCAATTTATCAATCTAATTCTATACACTAAGTAGACACATTAGTATAACAAATGCAAGTTTTGTTGATCATCAAAACCCATGAATAATTTGGAGATTAATTAAGCATTAAACTCAACAATGCGTTCTCCACCTTTTTTATGATCACAAAACTTGGTAAACTTGTAAATGAAATATGCATGAAATAAGAATAAATCAGTGCCCCCCTTAACAAATGTATAACACATACAAGTTGAACCATATAAAGCATATTACAAAAACTCTCCCCCTCAAAACATGCATGTATTAAGCTTCAAGTTTACCAAAAAAATCTCCCCCTTTTTGTGATAATCGAAAAGCACAATATTCAAATAAACAAATCAAGAGAGCATAGCACAAATATATGTTGACACATAGCCATAGTCTAAAAATAAGCACATGTTCCTCATCAAGCATGTAATAGCCATAACAATCATAAGATTAAATTATTGAGAGGAAGACAAAATGCGTTTAAGGCAATGAAACAACATGCGAGTGAATTATAAATGTGCAAAGCGTGCATATGTTCCACCAAAAATTCATGCTCAATAAACATTAAATTGCTCAATGCATCATCATAAGCATTTGACGAGTTAATAAGGCGCATGTGATAAGAGCAAAATCATTTAGGCCATAGAAACAATAAAGATATATGAGATTCTTAAGCCATAATCGTATGATCCAAGATTGAGCATCTAAACAATTGAAACGTGCTTAATTACCTTGAATTAATTTGCCCATTGCATATTCAAAGTGAACTCAAGACACATAATGGATTTAGCATCATGCAATGAATTTTAAGTTGATTAATTCATACCAACATAAAGTAGGCAAATTTTAAGCATGCAACAAATGAAGCATCATGTAAAGCTCATGCCAAAATCTCAAACAATTTCTAACATGGTATCACAAGACTAAGCCTACAAATTAGCATGCTCAAGACGAAGTTCTCAACTCATCAATGTATAGAGATATCAACTAAATTAAAGTACGTATGATGAAATCAAGAACATTTATTGTGATGCCCCGAAATTAATTATATGCAATTTGGGCATTAATGATGGTTATGTGATTATTTATCATGGTAATTCATTATGTGATGGGTAATGAAGTGTTAACATGATTTAATTGTATTGATTGTCAATTATGAGGGAAGCATGATTTAGTGGAAGTTTAATGCATTTTTGTAAATGCTTTTAAAATACCATGTTGGGGTATTTTATACATCATGTTAACTAATGGGTACAAGTTTAATTAAATTAACCCATATACCCCACTATACCCCTTTTCCCCTTTACTTTACCAATTACATTTCAAATCCCCAAAATCACTTCCCAACCCAAAACCCTTCCCATTTTCAAAATCCCTCAAAGGAGGAAGAAGGAAGCTCCACAAAACCTTTGTTTTTGAGATCTTTGTTGAGATTTGGAGTCTTCAAGAGGTATGGAACCCTCCCTAAAGTTTTTATGAAGTTTGGTTTTGAAATGGGTTAGTTTTTGATGATTTATGTGGGTTTGTTTTGGGTATATGTTGTTTATGGTTGGGGTATGATTTTTGAAGTGTTTTATGTGGATTTTAGTGGGTTATGATGTTATTGGTGTTGTAGGGAAGTTTGGATTTGTAAGGCATGAAGAGGAGCTTGAAAAATGCTTATTAATGGCGATTTTTCGGGGTTCAGCACTCGGCGATCGATCGCCCATTTTTGGCGATCGATCGCGAGCCTCCAGTGCGCGCCAGTAGCATTTGGCGATCGATCGCCACTTTTGGGCGATCGATCGGCGAGCTGGCAATCGATCGCGCCAAAAGTGGCGATCGATCGCCGAAGACTTAAAATTTCAACAACGGGCAGTGTGATCTCGCGATCGATCGGGGCAACCCATCGATCGATCGCGAGACACATAATTATGTGTTTTTGATGTTTTTGTGGGGTTTTTGGATATGGAACTATAATTAGCTTCTAATATCAATTTGTATGGTTATGAAGAACCATCCCAGGTACCCACAACTTCACGGAGATAAAGTCCTACAACTTTTCATCTTTTGGAATTAAGGTACGTAAGAGACGTACGGGCATCGGACGGTAAACCATACTCCTATATTATGATCATGCTATGATTGCATAAGTATTTACGATGCTATGATGAGGATTATGATAAGTAAGTTTATGATGATGATGTGTATGATGAATAAAGATGATAAGATGTTTACGATGATGTTATGATAAGTAAGTTCATGATGAAGATGACTTTACAATGAATAAAGATGACGAGATGTTTACGATGATGTTTATATGATGTTTAATAACGATACGATGTTCATGAAAGGGGTAAGATGCCCATGTGGTAAGATGCCATACGATGTCTATGAAAGGGTAAGATGCCCATATGGTAAGATGCCATACGATGTTTATGATGTGTTAAGATGCCATAAGTTAGGGTAAGATGCCCATATGCATGAATGCGAATTAGGGTCAACAAAAAGAAGTTAACGAATAACCAACAAGTTTACTTAACTAAGATTTCGTACATTTACTGCTATATTTTGTGATGATGTTATAAGATGATGATATTTATAAGATGATGATGTTTTACAAGATGATGATGTTATACAAGATGATGATGTCTATAAGATGCTATGATGTTTATGATGAATATTAACTATGTTATTAAGAATGGTTGAATGTCCGGTGGTTATTATGGGCAAGCGAGGAAGGTACTTGCCGCTCACATAACTAAGCGAGGGGGTACATCCGCTATCAAGGTGTAGCGAGGGGTATCATCCGCTAAGCGAGGGGGTACATCCGCTATCAAGGCGTAGCGAGGGGTATCATCCGCTGAACAAAGAGATACATCCGCTATCAAGGCGTAGCGATGGGTATCATATGATGTGTTATGTTGAGCGAGGGGGCCAATTGTGCCGCTGTCATAATAGAACTCGGACAGTCCCATTTCTAATTAACATAGTTTGTTATGAGCATATATGCGAAGTATGATTTTAATCATTCATGTCAAGAACTAATGATTATATGCATGGCTATGAAACAGGGACAACCAAAGAGGGTTAATGAGATTAACAAGGAAGTATACGTTACCAATTACTTTCATGCATTTGTTTATATGCCATTACCTTATGACGTTAAGTAACGATGTACATGCTCATGATAGGTTGTTCCTGTAGGTACACCTTTGGATTTGGAGGGCTATGGGCCGGGTTGAGGCAGTGAGCTTCGAGGAGCATTGTGAAATAGGAGGCAGGAGTTCGTATAGTCTCTACTCTAGGAGTAGTGTGAATCTATAACGTTAACATTCATTATTGGGAATGTAATTAATTAGCTCTTGAAGTTTTATTTTGGCCTGTAATCCTATTAGCTCACGTAATAACCGGAACCATAAACTGCCTGTGATGCATGCTTAGCCCTGATTGTGTCTTGATTTTGATGTTAAGGTAGGAAGACCCTACATTTATGTCATAGGAGAATAATGATAGGTGAAGTTCTAAACTAACTCCTATAACGACAACTATTTGAGCAATTGCATATTTTTACCAAAAAGAACTCACATATATAACACATGTATTAAACAAATTTAAACATGCAACCACATAATCATATGAATTTAATATGTAAGTAAGAGAGCATCATCATGTGAAGTCAACACGTCATAAACATTTAAGCATTAACTTGGGCAAGAACTATATTGAGCATGTAATCAAGTTATACCATGTTTAACCGTTCAATAATGACACAATATACAAAATTCAATGTTAGGATCGGTCCGGAGTGTTTAGGGGGGGGGGGGGGGGGGGGTGAATGAACACTCCTTGTAAAAATTAATCCCTTGTGATTTCTTTCGGATTAGTGAAAGAAATCTGTTTCTTAATCAACTCTTGTACAGAACAGACCACTGAAAGTATAAGTGCGGAACAGTCTGTTCTTGTATATGTAAGAACGGCTCGATGGCTAGTATGAAAGAATAAGTGCAGAAAGATAATACACAGGATATGTTTCTGGAAGTTCGAAGGTGGTGTAATCCTTCTACGTCTCCCCTTCTTCCAATTAAGGAAGGTCTATACTAGAAGACTTTGATTTATACAATCCTGTTGTACAAACCCGATTCAGGCTGGATTTACCTCACTACCAGTCTGAAACTCCTAGTCACTCGATCTGCTCAGACACACTCTGTCTGACAGTTACAATATGTTTCTCACTTCTATTTTTCAACACAGAATACACAAGATGCACACAGTGATCCTAAATGATCAAATGTTACAAAGTAATCGTGCTTAAGAATAATTTCAGCTCGAGAGCTTCTGAGCTTGTAAGCTTGTGCTGTTTTGCTTTCTTGTGCGTTTTTCAATTGATCAGCGAGAGTCTTGTATATTCCTTTTGTTGCATCCTTTTATAGTTGTAAGTACCAACGACATTATTTCCCTTAATGTGCAACTTTGACTCTGCTTGAGCTCTGAGTAAGCTACAGTCTTCTTCTTCAGGATACTTGCCGTTCTGGTTCATACTTTCGGCGACTGTCAGATAGGCTCTTCTTTGTCTTCTTACCATATATGGCAATCTTCAGTCTTTGGTCCTTTGTAGCATTAATTACGCCATTAAATGCTACAATAAATAGATGATTCGGACTGAGGATCCATTCTTTATGTATCCTTGACTGCTATGATCTGATAAAGATTGAGATCGATCTGAAGCTTTGATAAAGTTAGTCTGAAATCCATCGATCCGGTCTGATATGCTTTGTTATCTTATCAGCTTGATCTGTTATGGGCGATCGATCTGGTCAGTCTGATTTCACTCGATCCGCTCTGAAATGTTCTGTCATCTTTAAAATCTCATCGATAAGGTCCGGAACTAACAAATTCCCCCTTTTTGATGATGACAAAACCTAGCTTCTAAGTCTGTTTAACTAGTCTGATAAGAACTCTGAAGCGAAAACTTTCGGATCGATTGCTTCTTCTTTGTTCAAAATAAATGAACATTATTAAGTTGGATCGATTAAGCCTTTATTAAAGTTCAAAATAAATGAACAAGGACTTAATAAAGAAAGATTTTTATTGATAAAAAATCTCGCATACAGTCGGTCTAAAAATTTAATCAACGAGACTGCTATTTTCTTGAAGTTTGAGGCGGCTTGAAGTCTTTCTTCTTTTCCCCCTTTTTGTCAGCAGCAATCTCTTGAAGAAAATCAACAACTTGTGCGAGCTGCGCGCTGATAGCGTCAATACGAACGTCTTGAGCGCCGAGGGAATTGGCAACAGATGCTCGGACTTCAGTGGCCAGCTCGATCTGCTCTTTTCTCAGGCTGTTCTTATAAGTGGCTTGCTGAGAAAACAGATCATTCAGTCCTCGCTGAAGGCTGCTTATACTGGCTGTCATCTTCTCTTTGAATGAATCAAAGTCCAAAGCTGTAAGCCTCTGACCTTGATGAACTTCTAGAACACGTTGAGAGAGTGACATGCAGTTGTCAGAGAAATGCTGGAGAGTCCGTGCCAGTGATGGAGGTGCATCAGATAGCCGGCTGGGAGAGTGATCTGATGATGATAGTGCAGGATCATCTTCTTCAGCAATCGGCATAATGGAAGATATGGCAGCCTGATGACTTTCGGATCGGATTAGGGTGACCAAATCCGAAGAAAATTCTTGAATGAAGGCCAGATCTCCATCTGATTGTCCCGGAGGAGTGCTGGGACTGAGAGGCTCCTCAATTTGTAAAGCTGCAACGACTGTAGACACCACTAAATCCGGATCGACGAAGTCTGGTGCGTCAATTGTTGCAAGTGCTGCGGTTGGACTGATTTGTGCACGGGAGGCTGATGACCCCAAAGGAATAGATGTTGTTGGAGAGTCCAACAACACATTCAATGGTTCATCATCTGTAGCAGACGGAGCATTAGGCAATGGCTGCTCCGCTGTCTGTTCTGCTGGCTGATCTGGTACTAGCTCTGCAGTCTGAGCTGCTGCTTGATCTGCAGTCTGATCTGCTGCTGGTTCTGCGGGCTGCACTGCTGGCTGATCTTCAGTCTGGTCTGCTGCCCCAGAGGGAATAACCTTAACGAAAGGTTCTGCCAGAGATTTGCTTGCAGAAGGATGATCCGGGCTGGTTGCTGGAGTGGATACACTGATCTTCTGTCGTTGAAAATGGACAGCTAAGTGAAGAGCATGAACATCCATCTCTAATTGAGCAATAACAGCCCCATCATCTCTGGCAGTTGGAGCATTCGGATCGAAGTTCTCTTTCTTAGCAGCTAGGAGCAGAGTGGCCAGTCTGAATCTTTGAATTGCCGTAAATAGCTCTTTGCGCTGCACGGCAAGCCGAACATCATCGGTCTCTGTTCCTTTCAGAACTTCCTCTTCCATCTTCTTCAATCTGCTAAACTTTCCGAAGAACATCTCAATGTGGTTGATAGTCCGGTACTGGACGTATTCATCAAAGACCACAATGAGTGCCTTCACCTTCTCATCAACATCCTCCATGGCAATGTCAATGGCTGTCTGCGCTGCAGATTTGGGTTTAGAGGAGAGGGGTTCGGAGAGAATGGCTTTTCCCTTGCCGGTGGAGGAAGGGGACTTGATCCCTGATTGGGTATAATCTCCCAACTCAGTGATAACTATCCCTTTGACCACGGGAATGGCAGAGGGAAGTCTAACGGTGACTTTGGGTGCAGGGGTTGAAGCTTGTGAAGGTTGGGTGGAAAGTTGGGGTGCAGGGGTGGCTTTAGTTGGTGGCAATATGGGTAAGGCTTTTGGTTTGGTAATCTGGGTTCTTGGCTTTTTGGGAAGTGGCTTGGTTGGTGGCGAGGGAACAGACTGAGTTTCTTCAGAATCAGTCTGGATGGTTAGCTTTCACTTGATCCGAGGTTTGCGCGCAACAGCTTGTTCTTCGCCCTTCTCAATCTTGACTGCAGCCAGAGTAGTAGAAGTAGGCGGAGCACTCTTGGACTTCAGCAGTGCGAGCCCTTTGGAGTTTAGAATCTTGAAGGGACTGAGAGCGGACTGCTTTCCCAGCTCGATGTCTAAGAACTCCAGTAGCTTGCTGAGAGGAACAGCAAGCATACGGTCTGTTTTGATGCAATCACCGTTTCCATCAGAACTCCAAAAAGAATCACGGACCAGTTCATCTTCTGTCCGGATACAATAGCCGCCATAGCCCTGAACTTCTCTGCGGTTACAGCGTCAAAACTTCCTGCTTTGCCCAACAGAGGCTTGCCAACGATTTCCCACAGCACCTGGAAATGAAAAAGCATTTCCTTCTTCTTAAACGAGGGTTGTAGGCGGTGGCCAAGAATAGAAATCTTCCCTTGAAGAGCTGAGAGTGACGCTTGAGGAATCTGTCCAAATTCTGTCAGTCCGGAATTGGGGAGGCCAAAGGTTTTGGCCAGCGTCATCGGCGAGATCTCAAATGATTTGCCCTTGACAGTAGTGGATATTGATGTCTTCTGGGAGACGGCATTGGCGAATAGTTCGCGGATTTCAGATTCATAAACAACTGTGCCGCACTCCAGAAAGTTCCTCAGGCCAGATGATTCCAAAGCTCGGAAGATGGACACCATCTCTGCATCTTCTGCCCTATAAATGTCATTAAACTCAACGGAGAGAGAGTTATGAGTAATGGTAGCCATTGGAATGAAGGTAAAAGAGTGCGAAGATTTAGGAGAGTGAGAGAATAAGAAAACAGATAGCGGTAAATTGTAAAGAGTGAAAGGAAATGAAATGTTCAGCCCGCTAAATAGGAGAGAGAAGACACGTGTCTTTATCTCGATGACTGATAAAAAGAAATTCAAAATAAACTGTCAGGATAACAGATAGATAAGGCGGTTAAAATGCGATCAGTCCGGGCTGTTTTTGTTATAAAAAATTTATTGACCAGACAGATCATAGGATAACATCAGATTGACATGGATCGGTCTGAAAGTTCGGACCTGTCTGTGTCTTTCTGAACATTGTATTATCGATCTGTGGCAACAAAATTCTTTAAGAGCGAAAGTAAGAAAACATCTAAACTATTAAGATAAGTCAATTAAACCAAGAATTTGACGGAAATAATTAAACTTAGCCTCTGGGAGCGGTTTGGTGAAGATGTCTGCTGCTTGCTGCTCTGTTGAGATGTGCTCGATCCGAATTTCCTGTTTGCCAACATGATCTCGAATAAAATGATGTCGTATATCAATATGCTTTGTTCGAGAGTGCAGAACTGGATTATACGTTATAGCGATTGCACTTGTGTTGTCGCAAAATATCGGAGAGTCAACAACTTGGATGCCATAGTCTTTGAGCTGGTGTTGAATCCAGAGCATTTGAGCGCAACAGCTTCCAGCGGCTAGATACTCTGCTTCAGCTGTAGATGTGGCAATTGATGTCTGCTTTTTACTGAACCAAGAGATCAATCTTTCACCTAGAAATTGACATGTTCCACTGGTGCTTTTACGATCAATCTTACACCCAGCGTAGTCTGCGTCTGAATATCCGATCAAGCTGAAGTTTGAATCTTTGGAGTACCAAAGACCAACGTTCTGAGATCCTTTTAAGTATTTCAGAATACGCTTGGCAGCAATAAAGTGTGATTGCTTTGGTTCTGACTGAAATCTGCCGCACATACAGACTGAGAACATAATATCAGGCCGGCTCGCTGTAAGATACAATAGCGATCCGATTAGTCCTCTATACATGGTTACTTCAACTGCCGTTCCCCCTTCATCTTTGTCTAACTTGATTGTTGGACTCATTGGAGTTGATGCAGTTGAGCATGTTTCCATTCCAAATCTCTTGAGGAGCTCTTTGGTATACTTGGTCTGGTTGATGAAAATACCATTGTTGAGCTGTTTTACTTGGAGACCCAAAAAGAATGAAAGTTCTCCCATCATGCTCATCTCAAACTGTCCCTGCATTAACTTAGAAAATTTCTCGCACAATTTGGGGTTAGTTGACCCAAAGATTATGTCATCAACGTAAATCTGAAGTAATAGGGTATGTTCCCCCTTAATAAATTTAAAGAGAGTTTTATCTACTGAGCCGATCTGAAAATCATGATTCAGCAGAAATTGATAAAGATTGAGATCGATCTGAAGCTTTGATAAAGTCAGTCTGAAATCCATCGATCCGGTCTGATATGCTTTGTTATCTTATCAGCTTGATCTGTTATGGGCGATCGATCTGGTCAGTCTGATTTCACTCGATCCGGTCTGAAATGTTTTGTCATCTTTAAAATCTCATCGATAAGGTCCGGAACTAACATTCAAGCATATAAGCATATATATATGATTATACAACTTCTTACTCATTTAAGGATCATATATGCATATGCTAAGGAGAAATGCAATGCACTACAAATGAATATTGAGCTACATAATTTATTGGTCACAATTAATTTGTGCCAATGAAATTTTGCAATTGCTCTTTTAAATGCACAAGGAAAATATAATTAGCTCCCCCTAAATATGATATCATATTAATGTACTCAATACTCAATTTCTCAAAGATCACCTTCAAAGTAATTGAATTTCATCACATAATTCATGATATGTAATTCAAGGAATGTTAACCAAGCAAAAGAGCTAATTATGCTACTATGATGCTTAAAATAAATTTACCTTGGATGACAAGAGTACGTTCTTATCATCGGTCCTATATTCCGTGCTTCCTCTATTGTGGTGCATTTGATAGTTTCCTCCCTTGAGGTGCTAGGGCCTTTATCCTCGATCCCTTTGTTGTTCCTACAAAACAAGTTTATAATTGGAGGATCTTCGGTATCCATCTTATATTTGGGTCCTTGCGGATTAGCTTTCATCGATTCCTTTGGAATCCATTTCCACCTCTTATTTGGTTGGTATTGATTTTTAACAAATCTATATTTGTTTCTTATATGTCCAACCTTACAACAATAAGTGTAAGTAGTGGAATTATGCTTAGCTTTAGCCAACAAGCTTGAAAATATTTTTGATTTGCTTGAAAAGCCTAGTCCGGCTCTATCAAAGCTATATTGTTGCAAGCCAAGCATTTCTTCCAACTTTAAACTACTATCACTAAACTTGGCAAATGATGTCTTGATTTTTTAAAATGATATTTTCTTCTTCCTTCTTCGCCAAGTCTAGTTTGAGCAATTTGTCGCTCTTCTTACTTCTACCAAGACAATCAATAAGTTCATTATCTGAATCAAGTAATTTATCATAAGAGGGTACCTCATCATCATCATCATCATCTTCTTCTTCATTGCCAAGAGCCATTAGACAAAGATCAGCTACATCTTCATCATCGGAGTCACTATCACTCCATGTAGCCATTAGAGCTTTCTTTTTCCTCTTATCATCATTCTTCTTCCTAGGACATTCATTAGCATAATGACCTTTATATTGACAATTGAAACAAGTCACCTCTAGTTTGGAATCATAGTCGGTGGCACCGAATGTCTTTGGCTTGTTGTATTTATTGTAGAACTTCTTGAATCTTCTTGTGAACAATGCCATTTCCTCATCATCGGATTGTGCTTTCCGAGAAAGGCAATCCCCTTTCCTTTAGGTTTATCTTCCTCCTTCTTTATTTTCTTCCTGGTTGACACTTCAAGCTCATTAGTCACCAAGGTTCCATGGAGTTCATCAAGATCATATGATGCACTATCTCCTTTGTTGGACTCAATGATTGCCGTCCTCTTAGCATCCCATTCCTTAGGCAAAGCTCTTAGTGCTCTTCTCCATATTTGCTTGGAAGGATATTTTTCACCAAGTTGTGCAAGCTCATTGATGATTTGAGTGAGCCTTCTAAACATTGAATCAACATTTTCTCCGGACTCCATCTCAAAGGTTTCGTACTTGAGTTGCAAGAGATCGATATTTGTCTCTTTCACTTGGTTTCTGCCCTCATGACAAATTTGTAGTTTGTCCGAAATTTCCTTTGTTGTTGAGCACATCGAGATGTGGTTGTATTCCTTCATATCTAAAGCACAATGCAAAATATTAATTGCTTTAGCATTTTGAGAAATTAAGATCATATCCACTTTTATAAAATCGTCCATTTCTTTGGTAACATTCTTTCCCTCAACTTCCTTTAAAGGAATATGTGGACCTTTTACAATTATCTTCCATAGGTCATAATCTACGGATTGAATATATAGAGAAATTATATTCTTCCAATATCCATAGTTATCTCCCGTGAAGAGCGGAGGTCGATTGATCGATTGACCTTGAGCAAACTCACTTGCTAGATTAACCATAAAAAAATTGGTTTAAAAACAAAAACCAAGTGGCTATGATACCACTTGTTGGAACCGAAGAGGGGGGTGAATGAGGTTCCTTGGCTACTTTAGCGATTTAAAGTGATTTTGCAAAAGTCGAGTTTGCGCTGCGGAAGACTTCAAGTCAATCGATCAATGAACACTAAGATATAATAAAGTAAATGCTAATGTCAATTAAGCAATAAAGAACACAAGTATTTGTTATAGAAGTTCGGCGATGAATCACCTACGTCTCCTCTTCCCGGTTAGAAAACGTCAAATCGAGGTTCCACTAAAACACTTTGATCTTGGCCTTGAGGGCTCCAAGTTAGCCACAAACAAACTCTTCCCGAGTCATACACTCTTCACGAGTCTTCTTGGCCTTAAGGGCTCCAAAAATAGCCACAAACATGCACCAACTTCACTTGTTGATGACTTATACAATTTCCAACTTGCGTCGGTGTTGGATGACCTTACAACGATTTAGATAACACCTTCATGGTGTAACCGAATGAAGAATAAAAGTTCTCACACAAGAAATGAATTACAAACTCTCAATACAACACAAATGTATGAAGTTTGCAATGCTAGATTGAATTTAATTGAACAAAGCTTTCTTGTATTGTATCCTCTTGTTTCTTGTCTTCAACTTGAGCAATCATCCATATTTATAGTGTAGGAGACACCCAATTGTCATACTAACCGTTAGCAACATTTAAGGCCAAAATAGCTCCCTGCATCGCCTGAAACTATCTTGGATCGTCTCATCCCAACGGTCAAAATATTTAAAATTTCACACAGATCGCCTCAGGCGATCCTAGATCGCCTCAAGCGATCGCACCATAAATCCAAGGCCGTGGGAAAATTTCTGGATCGCCTGGGGCGAACAGGCCATCGCCTGGGGTTCGTACTTGAAAAACATTGCCGTAGAAAAGTTTCTGGATCACCTGGGGTGATCTGGATCGCCAGTGCACGCACCGTGCCATTGTTTCAGTCGATGGTACTCGGCATGGCACGGATCGCCTCAGACTATGGCCCGGATCGCCTGAAACTATCTTCCAGATTTTAATACTCTCAAACTTTACACTTTTCGACCATCTTAAGCTCTTTTTTGGGAAACGTGGTAAACATAAAAGTTGTAGCCCTTCCTCTTGACTACGTGTGGACAAAAAATCATTGCATTTCATTAAGGTATGAAGAAGTTATGCCCAAAATGCTATGCTACAATCTGCAATTGCTATGACTTACATGCCATTTTGCTCCATGATGCAATCCGAATTGGACTGAGATGCTTGAAATATGAAATTAGAATTTTGAGTTGGCTTTCCAACCTCTTTGGATTCACATCATTCGGATCATCGAGCCAAGAGATATAATCAAAACATTGCACTGCGCTCCAAGTGGCTTCTATACGAATTTGCCCACCAACGGACCATTGGTTTGTGGGTATTCATACCATCATAAAATATTGTTTCAACATCATTACACACATGCTGAACACTAATTATCATCGTTCATAGATGTCTTTACTCTCGTCCAAGTTCAATAGATTCCTTGATAAAATTCATCGCTTGTCCTATGAACTCGCATATGTTATTGTATAACTTGTATTATCTTCCATTGGTCTTCCCAACAAATTTATCAATCTAACCATGTACACTAAGTAGACACATTAGTATAACAAATGCATATTCTGTTGATCATCAAAACCCATGAATAATTTGGAGATTAATTAAGCATTAAACTCAACAATGCGTTTAAGGCTCAATAGACCTGTTCTCTTAGCAGGGCCGATCTGCAATGAAAACTAGAAATAATTCTAAGTATAGAATTAAATATTTAAACATGCCTGAAATGTTACCTGTGCAGGGCTGACCTGCAATAACAACTAGAAATAATTCTAAATATAGAATTGAATAACAACATGGCTGACCTGTTTTCTAGGCTGGGCTGACCTGTAATGACAACTAGAGATAATTCTAAGTATATTATTAAATGTTAAACAAGGCTGACATGTTATCTGGGCAGGGCTGACCAGCAATGACAACTAGAAATAATTCTAAATATAGAATTGAATAACAACATGGCTGATATGTTTTCTGGGCATGTCTGACTTGTTCTCTTAGTAGGGCTGACCTGCAATGAAAACTAGAAATAATTCTAAGTATAGAATTAAATCTTAAACATTACTGACCTGTTACTTGTGCAGGGCTGACCTGCAATAACAATTAGAAATAATTCTAAATATAGAATTCAATATAAAACAGGACTGACCTGCAATAATGACTCCGAAAGAGTTCTAAAATAATTCTAATATGGAATTAAATATAAAACAGGGCTGACATGTCTGAACTCCAAAGATAATAAACCGAGCACATAATTCTTGCCCGACCTGAGCTCCTGAAATAATCAATACGAGCAGATAATGCCCTCGCGACCTGAGCTCCATAAATAATGAACCGGACACATACACCTCGTCTGTCATGAACTCCAGAAATAATAAACTGAGGACATAAGATCTCCCGACCTGAGCTCCAAATATAATAAATATGATAATGCTATCCCGACCTGAGCTCCAAATATAATAAACATGAGCAGATAATGCTGTCATGACCTGAGCTCCAGAAATAATAAACCGAGGAAATAAGGTCTCCCGATCTAAGCTCCACATATAATAAATATGACCGGATAATGCTCTCCCAACACGAGCTCCAGAAAAAATAAATATGAGCAGATAATGCTCTCCCGACTGAGCTCCAAAAATAATAAACCGAGGACATAAGGTCGCCCGACCTGAGCTCCATATATAATAAATATGAGCAGATAATGCTCTCCGGACCTGAGCTCCAAATATAATAAATAAAACTGTGCCTGGGCAGGCCATGGCGATAATAATGTGCCTGAGCGGATCACAGAAGTAAGTTTGTGCCAGGGCCTTATTCACCTGGGCTTTAGTGACAGGGCAGACCTGCAGTGATATTTTGCCAAGGCCTTATACACTTGGGCTTGAGCAATCAGGGCGGATCTGTGCTGATATTTTGTCAAGGCCTCATACACATGGGCTTGAGCAATCAGGGCGGACCTGTGCCAAATATTTGCAAGGGCCTCATACACCGGGGCTTAAGCTATCAGGGCGGACCTATGCTAAATATTTGCCAATGCCTCATACACCTGGCTTAAGCAATCAGGGCGGACCTGTGCTGATATTCTCATTGTAGAGGCCGAGCTGATGTGGATGAGGCCGAGCTCACATGGATGATGCCGAACTCACTGTTGAGGCCGAGCTGCGCGAGGTGGCCGAGCTGAGGCCGAGCTTGGGCCGAGGTGTGGCATCGGTGGCCGAGCTGAGATGGCTCGACGTGAGGTATTGATTTGATCTGTGTCACTCTTAATCGGCTCCAATCCTGCAACAACAGCTCCTAACGCCCCAAAAACCAAATGCTAAAGCAGCTTCATTCTCCAAAAATTATGGCCGGCTAGGGGGAAGAGGTATCCCAGAGATCTAAGGCCTGATGTAGCATCTCGAGAATCATTACATTGGCGTTTCTTCGAGTGCAACCCAAAAGCATAGCAACTTTTATACAAGGCTGCACCCCAATAACCAAAACATTTCCCCCTTTTATCAAACCCGTCGCCGCCGCTTACCAAATGTTTTTCTTCTCCAGAACTTAGAAAACCCATCTCCCAACATAGATGCAACCCTCAAACCATCCTTCTCCTCCCCATATCTCAACGTCTTGAGCTCATGTTCCCAGAGACGACGCCAATTGTTACCTTGTTTTTTGGTTCGATTTTGTAACAATGAATGAATATGCGAAAAATAAATGACCATCAAGATTTTTACGTGGAAAACTCCAAAATATGGAAAAAACCACATGACCTAGTCCAGTATAAATTCCACTATAAACAAGTGTGTGATTTACAGTGTCTCCTTTATAAGAAATGAAAATGGTGAAGGGGGAAGACCTCGGCTGCTACTTGTTCTTGAGGAGGACTGAGATCTGCTCTCTCTTCCCCCCCCCCCCCCCAAGAAACACCCCTCATGCCCTCTCAACCCTCCTGCCTGCTCTCTCACGAAAAATGTCCCCTTGCTTGGTGAGAGTTATCTGGTATTTATATGAATGGAGGAGACAACCTGTAACTACCTACCCAAGGTCTAGGGGACATTGTCTGATGCTGAAGGCAGGGGTCAGAGTCCCAGTGATGGGTACCACATACAACTATTGCACTCTTTGTACGATTTCTGCAGCATTTAAGATATTATTCATATACGAAGATATGTTATGTGCCTATGATTTATGAGATCACTCCTCAGGTGTAGATCTTCCTGGAGGCCGACCTAGGGGTGGCCGAGGTGGAAGTCATCCTCGAGGCCGATTTGGGGTGGCCAAGGTGGAGGTCATCCTCGTGGCCGAGCTGGGCGGGCCGAGGTGGAGATCTTCCTGAGGCCGAGCGTGGCCGAGGTGGAGATCTTCCTGAGGTCGAGCTGGGGTGGCCGAGGTGGAGATCTTCCTGAGGCCGACCTGGGGGTGGCCATGGTAGAGGTCTTACCCAAGTCAGGTCTTGCAGAGTCCATACTTTTACCAGGGTAACATTATCTAAAGAGAATATAGAGAAATAGAAGACTAAAGGCCATATTTTTTTTACTTACCTCTAACATATGATGTATGAACACTCCTAAAAATTACTCTGTACATTGACGGACATTTCTAGGACACTACTTATCAGACATTCATCGGACACACCATGTGAGACCCCGTTAACTAACAACGTTATAAGGTGCAATTAACAGAACTAATCATGCATAAATCAGAGTAATTGACCGTGTTGATGCACTGAGCTTAAGAGTTACAGTACCAAAAATTTCAAAAAGGAATTAGTTACATTCCTACCAAAGATTGTGAAACTATAGTTTTACTCTACTCTATGTAGAAACTATACAAAAAGGGAGATTCTGTTCTGCTATCCCTGAAGCACTCCTTATTGCTCACGCATCAACACCGACCCTGGTTCTCCATGCCAAATGCACCTACAAGGACAACCCCCAACACATGAGCACATAATAATTCATATTCAACACAATATGAATAAAAGCGTAAATGCGTAAACCATAAATACAAAATACTTCCTGTATTCCAATGCATTTAAAACGCCCCCTTTTTGGTTGTCCCTGTACTATAACTCATAATCAAATCAATGAATGATATTAGGGTTTTAAACAAATGTCAGACATATTTCAATTCCTCAATTCCTCAAACCAATCCCTAGTCCGTTTATCACAATGTATTTTAATGCCCCTCGCTTCACATGTAAGCGGCATAGAATAACCTCGCTTCAATGGACATACGGTACTCCGACCCCTCGCTTCAAGGTGATAACCATGACTCATGGGATGTGCATCAATCAATCAACATATACATATGCGTTGGGTGCCCGTACGTCTTCTACGTACCTTTCCAAAATATGGTATGTTGCAGGACTCTATCCCCTGCGTTGTGTGGCTATCTGTGAAGGCTCTACACAAGTGTACAACACAATATTAGATGCCAATAATAGCCCAATACCAAAAATCCTACCATAATTAATCAAAACACAACATTTGGCTTCTCGCGTTCGATCGCCAATAAGCCCTGATCAATCGCAAGATGCTACTGTCTCAATGCCCAAAAATCTGTCTTCCGCGATCGTTCGCTGAAGTTGTGTGGATCGATCGCGGCATCACCGATCGATCGCGCCAAACTCACGATCGATCGCTGAAGGCTTCTGCCTCGCACCCTGGTGCTCGCGATCGATCGGGAAAAAGCGCCGATCGATCGCCGAAGTCTGTAGATCGCGAACAAACGCCATTTACGAGCACCTTCCCAAAGTTATCATAAAACACATCACAAACTAACATTCCCCAACAACTCAACCCACAAAATACACCAATATGCTACCATGTAGCTACTCAAAACAAGTATTTCAACAAAAGGCTACTACACATGCCATTTCTACACAACACTTTATCAATACTCAACCAAAATTTACCCAAAGGAAGATATGGTTCCTCACCCCTTTTTGCTCCAACTTTTGCAAGATTTCCTGCAAAGAAATTTGCAAATTTCTTCCTCCTACTTGCTTACCTGATGCTGGACGATTGGGTGAAAAAGGGGAGGGATTTCTGAGATGAGAAGGTGGGGTGGGAGAGTGGAGAAGGGGTATGGCTGCAGCAGGGAGAGGTATGGGTTGAGGTGGGGGTGGTTGGATGGTAGGTTGTGTTTTTGTCCCGGTATTTAGCATGATGTATTAAAATATCCTCACATGATATTTTATAGTATTTAATAAATAAAATACTTCAAATTCCAATTAAACATGCTATACCACAATGACAAACACACACCCCAAATAATCATGCCATAAGTCAAAATCCCAACATATACCTCATGCACTCTGGAATGCATTACTAGGTCATGACCACCACATGACTAAGCATTTCCCAATATTATTAATTCAACTCAATATTTTAACACCATAATCCTCACATAACGTAATTAATGTTCAATTACACATAATCATTTCGGAGATATCACAATACTCCCCTACTTATAAGATTTCGTCCCCGAAATCAGCATGCACTTACCCAAAACAAAACAAAACATAAATCACATACCAGAAAACAGTTCCGGATAGTTGGTAGCGTTTATCGCGTACGTCCAAATTAACCCTCTCAAGTTAATAACAGTAATGAATGTAGTAGCGTGAGTAGGGATCGATCCCACGAGGAAGGTTATATCTTTGTGTTAACTTATGCAAACGAAAATAAAAAGGGGTTTTTGAAATCAATTGAATAATACTACTACTATGATGCAAAATTAAACTTGATAAATTAACTTATGAGAAAAGAGCGATTCTCGATTTTCGGTTAACTTTACAATTGGTGTTTACTATCTTGGTCATCGATATTCACATACGATTCAATTCTCTTATGAATATTCATCATGGACGTTTAATCCAATAATCAAAGTCCTATCTCACCTTAAGTTTAGTTAAGTAGCCCAAGCGTTCTAGTTTAACCCTTATCAAACAATCAATCAAAATACAAGCGATTAAGATTTAAATCAATGATAGCATATGAACTAGTGAGATCGATGAATCTAAACAACATAATCCAAGCGTCTATGTTTAATCTAGTCAATTGTTTTTCCTACGAATTTAACAAATTCACAAGCGGAATTTAATTAATCTTAGTTGCTTCGTAAATTAGAGGGATCAAACGATTCTGTATTTAATATCTAATTTAGAGTTAAATTTTATGAAAGATAGCTAGGTGAACAATCCAACAATCATGCATAACAATTATGACAATCAAATCAAAAAAACAATTGATACTCAAAGAAAATCAACAATCAAAACTTATCTCACAAGAATCGTAAACATCCATGTATCGTTTTCCTAAACCGAGAATCACAAAAGTATTTAGCTACTCATAACTAGATTAAAAACAATCAAAATTAATCTAGAAAGCATCAAACTAATAGGAAAAGAAAAAGTTACTAAAAGGAAGCACGATTCCGGCTTGTCGATTCCGTCCTCGTTCTTCGAGCGTTCTTCAAAAAAATTGAAAGAAAAATTATTCTAAAAGCTAAAAATTATTTCTAAAGTCTGAATTCTCTCTAAAAGAGACTAATTTTCGAGTATATGAGGTATGGAGGCTGATGGGTAGGTTAAATTATATGTAGGAAGGAAAGAAATCAAGTCTTTACACTTTCCAAAACTCTACAGGCGTAGCTACGCCAGAAAATGGCGTAAAGACGCCTGATGACGTGTCAAAAATATGGCTTCCCACATTTCTGGTGTATTTACGCCTCCAAATGGCGTAATTACGCCTGTCCATGCCGTAGCGTTGGCGTAATTACGCCTGATAATGGCGTAATTACGCCTGTCCTCCATTTTTCTGGCCGTAACTTTCTCGTACAAACTTTGAATTTGATGAATCAGCTGTCCACGCGAAGATAACTCAAAGTTCTACAACTTTTCTATGGACCACATTTCCAAAACATGGCTCGAACATATATAAATTTGAGGAGAAAGGAGCAACATGTGTCTTGTATTCTGGTTTTTTCCTCTTTTCTTCAACTTTAGTCATTCTTTCATCATTTTAGCTTGATTTCTTCACATTTCCCTACATTTACACAAATATACGATAAGGTAGCATATGTATCAATTTATCAATCAAAATATACCAAATCGTAGATAATTAAGCGCAATAGATGTGTCTATTTCTAGTCACATCAAACACCCCCATACTTACTCTTTACTCGACCTCGAGTAAATCAGATAAAACTATAATCTTTTTGCTTGGTTCATAGCATCATAACAAACTAACTTGTTCTCACTTTAATGCCTCAACAATTTTAAACATGCATAGTAATGAAAGGTGGTGAAAAATTAATAATGGAACAAGTTCAATCCCTAAACATCTCATACTCAACAAAGTAGTGAATGTGCGTGTGTGGTCATAAACAAGTGTTGTGTACAAATTATAGATCCAAAAGATGCAAATCCACAATAGTTCAAGTCATACACTAACACAAGTATAAGCTCACTTGCACACTCTTCTCCACTATCTTAGCTACTTTGCAAACATAAATCAATTAGGTCTTTATTAGCTTGTAGCTTGGCCTATGTATTGGCTTATGAAAGAAAGGATAAAGATATATCAAACAAGAGAGTATGATGAAATGCACACTAAAACTTCTCTTCTTGCATGAATTTTCCAAACCTTGTTCATTTTTCAAGGTTTATTTCAACATTTTTTTCTTCTTTTGTGTGCCTTGTGTGATGCCCCGAAATTGATTATATGCAATTTTGGCTTTAATGATGGTTATATGATGAATGATGTTGGTAATTGATTTATGTGATGGGTAATGAAGTGTTAACATGATTTAATTATATTGATTACCAATTATGGGGAAAGCATGATTTTAGAGGAAGTTTGTAGCATTTTTGTAAAATGCTTTTAAAATACCATGTTAGAGTATTTTATACATCATGTTAAGTTTGGGGTACAAATTTTAATTAAATTGCACAACCCCTTTTAACCCCCATTATACCCACCTTTTCCTACACTTTATCTCATTTTACCCTTTTACACTCTAAATCCCCAAACCACTCCCAAAACCCTACCATTTACCCATTTTCGAAATCCTCCAAGGAAGGAGAAGGAAAGTCCCACAAAACTTGTGTTTGTGTGATTTTTGTCAAGATTTGGAGTCTTCAAGAGAACCATCCCAGGTACCCACAACTTCACGGAGATAAAGTTCTACAACTTCTCCATTTTTGGAATTAAGGTACGTAAGAAACGTACGGGCATCGGACGGTAAGCCATACTCCTGCATATGATGTTTATGATGATGATTATGATAAGTAAGTTTACGATATGATGTTTATGATGATGATTATGATAAGTAAGTTTACGATATGATGTTTATGATGATGATTATGATAAGTAAGTTTATGATATGATGTTTATGATGATGATTATGATAAGTAAGTTTATGATGATGATGTTTATGATGATGGTTATGATAAGTAAGTTTATGATGATGATGTTTATGATGATGATTGTGATAAGTAAGTTTATGACGATGTTTTATACGATGTTTATGATATGGTAAGATGCCATACGATAGGGTAAGATGCACATATGGTAAGATGCCATACGATAGGGTAAGATGCCCACAGGGTAAGATGCCCATATGGTAAGATGACATACGATGTACACGATATGGTAAGATGCCATACGATAGGGTAAGATACCCATATGCATGAATGTGAGTCAGGGTCAATAAAAAGAAGTTAACGAATAACCAGCAAGTTTACTTAACCAAGATTTCATGCATTTACTGTTATGTCTCCTTTTATGATGTTAAGTAAATATGTATATGCTCACGATGTGTTGTCCCTGTAGGTACACTTTTGGACTGAAGGGCCTAGGGTCGGGTTGAGGCAGTGAGCTAAGAGAAGCAAGATGAACATAGGATACAAGATTTTGATAGTCTCTACTCTAGGAGTAGTGTAAATCTATAGCTTTAACATTCATTATTGAGAATGCAATTAATTAGCTTTTGAAATTTTATTTTGGCCTGTAATCTCATTATTAGCTCAAGCTACAACCGGAACCCTACGATGTTATGAATGCATGTTTAGTCCATAATACGTGTATAAGATGATGTCAAGGTAGGAGGACCCCGCATTAGTGGTATCAGAGCAGTGGTTAGATAACCCGGGAATGAGTGAAGGATAGCCTTAGCAATAAGTTAGCTAGGTGCTCACTTTTAAACATGTTTTGTGTATAAGTTGCATATGAAGTATATGATGTGTAAGGACCCTAGTTCCTTAAGTGCGGATAAAAGGCGTAAAAGAGCTAAACATGCATATAAGACTATAAAGTTCGTGTTGATGTATTGAGCCGTTAAGATTACAGGCCAAAATAAAATTTCCAAAAGGGATTAATTACATTCCCAACCAATTGAATGTTAATCCTATAGTTTTACACTACTCCTAGAGTAGAAACTATACAAAAGAATTAGGCCTGCTATGCCAAAAGCACTCCTCACTGGCTCACCGCATCAACCCGCCTCAGCCCGTCCGCCCAAAAGTACCTACAGGAACAACTCCAAAACCATGAGCATGTATGTAAACCATATTTACAATAATATGATCATAATTCAATGCATAAACCATAAATGCAATTCACTTCCTGTATGCAACACATATAAAAGCTCCCTTGGTTGTCCCTGTACCATAATTACAATCAATTGATTATAACACCAATAATGTATGTCATGACATGCATCCATTCCATGTATACCAATGGCCAATCCCAGTCTTATTATATCAGTGGCATAATACCCCTCACGTTACATGACAGCGGCATTAATACCCCTCGCTTCGACATATTAGTGGTATAATATCCCTCGCATCAACATGACAGCGGCATTATCCTTCGCTTCGACATGTTTGCGGCAAATATTCTTCATCGCTATAATATGACAGCGGCAAGTATTCTATCATCGCTTCGACATGAAGGCGGCAAGTATTCTTCATCACTGTAATATAATCTCGACCCATAATCACATGCAACCATAATGCATATTCCAATCATGTATGCAACCATAATGCATAATGAGACCATATACGCAACCATAATGCATAACCAATTTATAGCGTAATAAATACGTTTTACCGTCCGATGCCCGTACGTCTCACTACGTACCTTAGTCCAAAATGTGATGTGTCGTGGACTTTATCTCCTAAGCTGTGTGGCCACCTGGGATGGTTCTACACGTTCACACAATTAAATATTAGGAGCCAATAATAGTCCAGTATCAAAAATTCCCCAAAAATATTCAAAAACACCATTTTTTGTATCTCGCGATCGATCGCCGCAAAGGGCCGATCGATCGCGAGATCACACTGCCCGTTATTAAATTTTTCACCTTCGGCGATCGATCGCCACACTTGGCGCGATCGATCGCCAGCCTCACCGATCGATCGCCAAGATGTGGCGATCGATCGCCAAGATGTGGCAATCGATCGCCAAATGCCCTTGGAGCTTATTGTTGGCTCGCGATCGATCGCCAAAAACGGGCGTTGGATCGCTGACCTCTGTACACCGAAATCCACCATTTTTGCACACCATTTTCAACCCAAACCATACCAACACTTAAACCATCAAACCCACAACATAAATAACATCATATACCTTCAAAATACACCTTAAAACTACCATAAATCCAACCTTCAACTCAAATAATACCAACCCATAAAAACCCATTTCAAAACCTTACAAAACCACAACAAACTCAATCCAAACACAACAAAAACAACAAGGAGGCATCCATACCTCTTGGGGACTCCAAATCACCCAATAAATTCCACAAATCAAACTTTTGGATGGATTTCTCTTCACCTCTTTACCAAATTTCGAAAATGTGAGGTAGAGAAGGGTTTTGGATGAGTTAATTGGGAAAGTAGAAAATGAAGGTATAAGGGGGGATTGGGGTATAAGTGGGTTGGGTTTAATTAAATTACACCCCACAATTCCATGGTGTATAAAACACCCCAACATGATATTTTAAAAGGCATTTTACCATAATGCACCAAAATCACAATTAAAACATGATTCACCCAAATAATCACAAACCATTTCATTTAAACCATTAAAATCCCCAATTACCCAACATGCATAACATGCACCCCGAAATTCTCTACCGCGTCACTCCTACCATGTGACTAAGCATTTCACAAAGATAATTAGTGCCAACACAGATATTAATTATCACCATAAAATCACATAAACTTAATTAACGCCCAATTGCAATTAATTATTTCGGGGATATGACAATACTCCCCTACTTATAAGATTTCGACCCCGAAATCGCATGCACTTACCCAAATCGAAACCAAACATAAACTACATACCAGAAAATAACTCCGGGTAGTGCTGCATCATGTGCCGCTCCGTCTCCCCCGTGGCCTCCTCGACACCCCTGCGATCCCACTGAACCTTGACCATCGGTATTACTTTATTCCGGAGTCTGCGATCAGCCATATCCAAAATCCTGACTGGCCGTTCCTCATATGATACATCAGAATCCAACTGAACCTCAGAAGGCTGCAATACATGCTACGGATCCGGCTCATATTTCCGCAGCATAGATACATGGAACACGTCGTGAATACCAGACAACGACGGTGGTAGTGCCAAACGGTAAGCCAAGGTAACGATGCGCTGTAACATCTCATACGGTCCCACATACCTCGGAGACAATTTACCACGCATACCAAACCGAACCACACCCCGGAAAGGTGAGATCTTCAAAAAGACTCTGTCCCCCAATTGAAATTCCAACGGTCTCCGCCGTTTATTCGCATAAGCTGTTTGCCTATCTTGAGCTGCCTTCATTTTCAGACGGATAACCCTTACCTTATCCTCCATCTCCCGAATCAATTCGGGTCCTCCCACTGCTTTACTGGTCAAGTCATCCCAGTATAAGGGCGACCTACAACGCCTACCATACAAAGCCTCGAACGGTGCCATCTGAATACTCGCCTGATAGCTGTTGTTGTAAGAAAACTCTACCAAGGCTAAAGAGTCTTGCCACAAGGCATCAAATTCTAGCACATACGCCCGTAGCATGTCCTCGACCGTCTGTATAGTGCGCTCAGTCTGACCATCCGTCTGGGGATGATAAGCCGTACTCAATCTTACCTCAGTGCCCAAAGCTGACTGTAAACCTCCCCAGAAATGAGATGTGAACCGCGGATCTCTGTCAGACACAATAGATACTGGAATCCCATGCAGTCTCACTATGTCCCGGACATACAACTGAGCCATCCTCAAGTATGTGTACGTCATACAGTAGGGGATGAAGTGAGTTACCTTCGTCAGCCTGTCGATGATCACCCAAATGGCATCACAACCTGAAGTAGTCCTCGGCAAGTGGGTCACAAAGTCCATAGATATGTGTTACCACTTCCACTCCGGTATCTCTAAGATCCTCATTTCGCCTTGGGTCTCTGCCTCTCTGCCTTAACCTGCTGACAGATCAAACACCTCTTGACAAAAGCGATCACATCATGCTTCATCCGCTTCCACCAGAACTGATCACATAAGTCCTTATACATCTTCCTCCCTCCTGGGTGTATACTGAATCGGCTACTATGAGCTCGCTCCAAGATTCCTCTACGCAACTCCGGCGTACCTGGAACTACCCATCTGTTACCGAGTCTCAAAGAACCATCCTCAGCTACTCTGAACTTTGATGGCTGACCCTGAAGTGCTAATGATGTCCATCTCTGAACCTCATCATCTGTCCTCTTAGCTCTCCTGATGTTCTCATAGATATCTGGCTCAGCCAATAAAGTCGATACCCAAACCGGCGATGCGTCCACATCGAAGTCATAGCCCAGATGGCAATAAGAAGTCATCAAAGCCGACAAATGCGTGACATCTTCAGCAGTGTTCTTCACCTTCCGACTCAAGGCGTCTGCTGTCAGATTGGCTTTCCCGGGATGGTACTCTATCTCGCAATCATAGTCTTTAAGCAGATCCATCCATCTCCTCTGACGCATATTCAATTCCGCCTGAGTGAACAAGAATTTCAGGCTCTTATGATCCGTATATATGGTAAAAGATGTACCATACAGATAATGCCTCCAAATCTTCAGGGCAAAAATAATAGCCGCCAACTCCAAATCATGGACTGGGTATCTAGCCTCATGCGGTTTCAACTGTCTCGATGCATAAGCTACCACATGCTTATCTTGCATCAGGACACAACCCAAGCCCTGCAATGATGCGTCAGTATAAAGGACAAACCTCTTGTTCTCTGAAGGAAACACCAATACCGGCGCCGTGGTCAAACGATGCTTCAATTCTTGGAAGCTCTCCTCGCAAGCCTCTGACCAATAAAACGGTATTCCCTTCTGAGTCAACTGAGTCAAGGGTTTAGCAATCTTGGAACATCCCTCGACGAAGCGTCGGTAATAGCCAGCCAAACCAAGAAAACTCCGAATCTCGGGCATAGAAGTGGGTGCAGCCCACTCCATCACCGCCTCAATCTTCCTGGGGTCCACTGAAATCGCACTGCTAGATATGACGTGCCCCAGAAATACTACACTGCTCAACCAAAACTCACACTTGCTGAGCTTGGCATATAATTGATGGTCTTTGAGGATCTGGAGCACTGTCCTCAAATGTCTCACGTGCTCTTCCTCGCTCCGGGAGTAGATGAGTATATCGTCAATAAACACAATGACGAACTGATCTAGATAGGGTTGAAATACCCGGTTCATCAAGCTCATAAAGACAGCCGGGGCGTTCGTCACACCGAACGGCATCACCAAGAACTCGTAGTGCCCATATCGAGTCCGAAATGTTATTTTCTGCACATCCTCCTCCCTGACCCGTATCTGGTGGTACCCGGATCTCAAATCAATTTTGCTATACAGCTCCGTGCCCTGCAACTGATCAAATAAATCATCAATCCTCGGGAGAGGATACTTGTTCTTCACCGTGGCCTTATTCAGTTGCCGGTAATCGATGCACAAACGCATCGAGCCATCTTTCTTTTTCACAAAAAGAACTGGTGCGCCCCAAGGCGATACGCTAGGGCGTATATATCCTTTATCAAGGAGCTCTTGTAACTGTTCCTTCAGTTCTCTTAGCTCTGCTGGTGCCATTCGATAAGGAGCACGAGAAATAGCGGACGTCCCCGGTAATAACTCAATCCCAAACTCGACTTCCCTAGTCGGTGGGAATCCTGGAATCTCCTCCGGAAAGACATCGGCAAATTCTGCTACCACTGGCACATCCTCAACCTTTAACTCCTTACCCTTTCCCAACGTGTCCACGGCATAGATGAGGTAGCCCGTGTGTCCACGTTCCAATAATTGGACATCTTGATTGCCGAAATCAACGGAATCTTCGCACGAGATCCGTTGCCATAAAAAGTCCACTGAACTCCCAAACCAGATTTGAACCGAACTGTCCTCTGCTGACAATCTACCACTGCCTGATATGTGTTCAGAATGTCGATGCCCACAATGCAGTCGAAATATGACATACCCAAAACAATCAAATCTGCCTTTATCTCACTGCCCTCAAAATAAATGAGGCAGTCCATCAGAAACCGATCAGCAACAACTCTCTTCCCAGTGGGTGTCGAAACCAATAGATACGTGGGTAACGGAGACGTGCACATATGATGTCTCGCCACAAATTCCGTAGACACGAAGGAGTGCGAAGCACCTATGTCTATCAAAATAAAGGCGGAATATGTAAATAGTAGGCACGTACCAGCTATAACCTCCTCTGGAACTGCATCGGCCTGCTCCCTGGTCAATGCATAGACCTGTCCTTGAGGTGGCCCCATCGCCTATCCTCCCATCTGACGAGGCACCATCGGTGGCCTCTGCTGCACTGCACCACTAGAAAACCTCCCTCGACCTTCCCTGAGATCCGTTTGTCCTTCCCGGTTCGGGCAACGCCGAGCAATGTGGCCCGACCTGCCACAAATGTAGCACGCAGAACAATCTCGCATCAAATGTGGCCCTCCACAAAAGTGGCACTTGACATCTCCAGCTCTACTAGCTTGAGCCGGTCCCCCATAAGTAGATGCACCACTCCTCCGATCCCCTTGCTTTCGGCCTTCCGGCCGCCTTCCGCTAAACCGAGAAGAAGAAGTCCCCCGCGACTTAAAAGATCCTCCTCGGGGCCTCAGATTTTCAGATGTTGATCTTTGTGATGGAGCTGGTGAGGGTATGGCCTCAGGATAAGCACTCACCCCTATCTCTGCTAACTTCGCTCTAACCAGTGCATCATCAAAAGATGTCGGGTTGTTAGAAATGACCCGATCAAATAATTCCGGTCGCAGCTCCTTCAGAAAGTGCCTCATCTTGGCATGTCCATTTGTAGCAATATGTGGAACATACCTCAATAAGGACGAATAGTGCATGGCGTAGTCCGAAACTGTCAGGTTCCCTTGCTTCAGATTCGTAACCTCCTTAGTTTGCCTAGCCGCGGCAGAGAAGTATCGGTTTAGAAACCGAGTCCGAAATAAAGTCCAGTCGATTACCATGCCTTGTGCCCTTAATTCCATTACAGTCGTCTTCCACCACATGGAAGACTTCTTTGCCAGTTGGAATTCTGCCAGTCTTAACCAAGCCGTCCTAGCACACGACGCAGATACAAAAATCTGTTCTAGTCTCTCCAGCCACTCTTCGACCTCATCTCCTGTCTCTGTTCCTTCAAACATGGGTGGGTGGAAGGTCAGAAATTGAGTCAGGCTAAGCTCCCCTGGTAACAGTAATTGAGCAACCGGTTCCATGCCCACAGCAGGTGGGGGTAAAGGATTTGCCTGACCGATGCTAGCATTCACGCTCCCAATATCACCCACCTCTTCGTTGAGGTTCCCCGCATTCATAGCCGCCATGCTGTAACATAAAGGTTAACACAATTCCAAACAATATATATGCTAAACCGTTAGACAATATGAATGACAAGCATGTTAGTATAACAATTGTATACATAAATATGCACCACATGCATAAACATGCCCCAAATGTAAACACCTAGCCAACCATGCTAAGGCTACCCTTCACTTGTTCCCGGGTTCTCTAACCTGGCTCTGATACCACTAATGTAAGGACCCTAGTTCCTTAAGTGCGGATAAAAGGTGTAAAAGAGCTAAACATGCATATAAGACTATAAAGTTCGTGTTGATGTATTGAGCCGTTAAGATTAAAGGCCAAAATAAAATTTCCAAAAGGGATTAATTACATTCCCAACCAATTGAATGTTAATCCTATAGTTTTACACTACTCCTAGAGTAGAAACTATACAAAAGAATTAGGCCTGCTATGCCAAAAGCACTCCTCACTGGCTCACCGCATCAACCCACCTCAGCCCGTCCGCCCAAAAGTACCTACAGGAACAACCCCAAAACCATGAGCATGTATATAAACCATATTCACAATAATATGATCATAATTCAATGCATAAACCATAAATGCAATTCACTTCCTGTATGTAACACATATAAAAGCTCCCTTGGTTGTCCCTGTACCATAATTACAATCAATTGATTATAACACCAATAATGTATGTCATGACATGCATCCATTCCATGTATACCAATGGCTAATCCCAGTCTTATTATATCAGTGGCATAATACCCCTCGCGTTACATGACAGCGGCATTAATACCCCTCGCTTCGACATATTAGCGGTATAATATCCCTCGCATCAACATGACAACGTCATTATCCTTCGCTTCGACATGTTTGCGGCAAATATTCTTCATCGCTATAATATGACAGCGGCAAGTATTCTATCATCGCTTCGACATGAAGGCGGCAAGTATTCTTCATCACTGTAATATAATCTCGACCCACAATCACATGCAACCATAATGCATATTCCAATCATGTATGCAACCATAATGCATAATGAGACCATATACACAACCATAATGCATAACCAATTTATAGCGTAATAAATACGTTTTACCGTCCGATGCCCGTACGTCTCACTACGTACCTTAGTCCAAAATGTGATGTGTCGTGGACTTTATCTCCTAAGCTGTGTGGCCACCTGGGATGGTTCTACACATTCACACAATTAAATATTAGGAGCCAATAATAGTCTAGTATCAAAAATTCCCCAAAAATATTCAAAAACACCATTTTTTGTATCTCGCGATCGATCGCCGCAAAGGGCCGATCGATCGCGAGATCACACTGCCCGTTA
Organism: Haberlea rhodopensis; assembly: GCA_907163345.1. Lineage (NCBI taxonomy): Eukaryota > Viridiplantae > Streptophyta > Magnoliopsida > Lamiales > Gesneriaceae > Haberlea > Haberlea rhodopensis. The sequence goes on from CAJQUN010000220.1 coordinate 593,242, forward strand.
TTAAATTTTTCACCTTTCGGCGATCGATCGCCACACTTGGCGCGATCGATCGCCAGCCTCACCGATCGATCGCCAAGATGTGGCGATCGATCGCCATATGCCCTTGGAGCCTACTGTTGGCTCGCGATCGATCGCCAAAAACGGGCGATCGATCGCTGACCTCTGTACACCGAAATCCACCATTTTTCCACACCATTTTCAACCCAAACCATACCAACACTTAAACCATCAAACCCACAACATAAATAACATCATATACCTTCAAAATACACCTTAAAACTACCATAAATCCAACCTTCAACTCAAATAATACCAACCCATAAAAACCCATTTCAAAACCATACAAAACCACAACAAACTCAATCCAAACACAACAAAAACAACAAGGAGGCATCCATACCTCTTGGGGACTCCAAATCACCCAATAAATTCCACAAATCAAATTTTGGACGGATTTCTCTTCACCTCTTTACCAAATTTCGAAAATGTGAGGTAGAGAAGGGTTTTGGATGAGTTAATTGGGAAAGTAGAAAATGAAGGTATAAGGGGGGATTGGGGTATAAGTGGGTTGGGTTTAATTAAATTACACCCCACAATTCCATGGTGTATAAAACACCCCAACATGATATTTTAAAAGGCATTTTACCATAATGCACCAAAATCACAATTAAAACATGATTCACCCAGATAATCACAAACCATTTCATTTAAACCATTAAAATCCCCAATTACCCAACATGCATACATGCACCCCGAAATGCTCTACCGGGTCACTCCTACCATGTGACTAAGCATTTCACCAAGATAATTAGTGCCAACACAGATATTAATTATCACCATAAAATCACATAAACATAATTAACGCCCAATTGCAATTAATTATTTCGGGGATATCACATGATGTTACACTAACATGTTTTGTTTCTCTTTAACGATGTATTATATGAACTGCTTTTGGGTATTGTTGGTAATCCTTGTCTTGCAGTATGGCAGCAAATAAAGAAGTGGGCGATGCTGTGAGTGTTAATGCAAGTGCTAGACGTACGAATCCCCTACCTCCGCCAGCTTACGGCGAAGAACCGTCTGAACAACAGTTGTTTCCTGGGGACTGAGATTGACTCAATTTATTGCATACCGACCTCCGATATTTGAAGGAACTAAGACAGGGGAACAGGCAGAGGAGTGGTTGGAAAGAATAGAGCAAATATTCGTGGCTGCTCCTTGTGCTAAGACAGCCTGGATCAGACTAGCGGAGTTCCAATTGGCCAAGAAGACGCTGATGTGGTGGAAGACCACAGTAGTAGAGCAAGAGGCTCAAGGTCATGAAATTAATTGGAAGCTGTTCAGAAATCAGTTTCTGACCCGCTATTTCTCAGCTGCTGCACGACAGGCCAAGGAAGATGAATTCACTAACCTCAAGCATGTAATATGCCTCTATCAGATTATGCTCTCCAGTACTGTTCCTTGCTCAGATATGTACCTCACATTGCTGCAAGCACTCAAGCGAAGATGAGGAACTTCATGAAGGGCTTGAGGCCTGAGCTGTATGACAGGGTGATCACTTATGGCCCTGCCTGTTTTGATGATGCACTTTCACGGGCTAAGCTAGCCGAACTGGGAGTTGGTGCATACCCTGATACCGTACACCTCCAGCACCCCCTCAGAAATCCACTTCTGATAATTTGAGACTGAGGGGTGATCTGTTCAAGCCAAGGGGGAATACTTCAGCTTCGGGATTCAGTGGTAAGAGGCCCGACAATCGTTGGAGAGGAAACCGTAGGGATGATGCCCTGTCAGGAAGAGGACAGCCTCAGGGAGGCAGATTTGGGAAGATCATGTGCTCTATTTGTGGGCAACCACATCTGACAAAAGATTGCGTGGGATGCTATGTTTGTGGCAACAAGGGCCACTTTGCTCGGCAATGTCCCAACCGAGAGGGATAACAGAACTCTGTGGGGAGGCCTGCAGACAGAGCAGTACAACACAGACCACCTTTTGCACCGAGGCAGTATGGAGGTCAGCCCATGGGGCCACCTCAAGGGCAAGTCTATGCATTGACGAGGGAGCAGGCTACAGCCGCTCCGGAGGAGGTTATAGCGGGTACGTGTCTTTTATTTACGCACCCTGCTTTTATATTGATCGACACAGGTGCATCACACTCTTTCGTGTCGACAAGTTTTGTGGAAAGGCACCACATATGCACTTCTCCGTCGCCCACGCCTCTTATAGTCTCGACCCCCGCTGGAAGAAGTATGATTACTGATCAGATTGTCTATGATGGCCTCATTTATTTTGTGGATAACGAGCTAAGGTCAGATTTGATTGTTCTGGGGATGTCAGACTTTGACTGCATTGTAGGCATTGCCGTTCTGAACAGGTATCATGCTGTTGTGAACTGCAGGCAAAGGACTGTCCGATTCAGGTCTGATATGGGAGTCCAGTGGACATTCTTTGGGGATGGTTCTCGTTCTAAGATCCCGTTGATATCTGCTGTCAAGATGGCACAGTTGTTGGAACGAGGCCATACAGGATATCTCATCTATGCTGTTGATGTTACTGAGAAGGGGGAAGAATTAAAAGTTGAGGATGTGCCCGTAGTGGCGGAGTATCCTGATGTCTTTCCGGAAGAGATTCCCGGATTCCCACCAACGAGAGAGGTCGATTTTGGGATTGAGTTACTACCGGGGACGTCTGCCATTTCTCGTGCCCCATATAGGATGGCACCAGCAGAGCTAAGGGAGTTAAAGATTCAGTTGCAAGAGCTCCTTGATAAGGGCTATATACGCCCTAGCGTAACGCCCTGGGGTGCGCCAGTTTTGTTTGTTAAGAAGAAAGATGGTTCGATGCGGCTGTGCATCGATTACAAACAACTGAACAAAGCCACATTGAAGAATAAGTATCCACTTCCGAGGATCGTCGATTTGTTTGATCAGTTCCAAGGTACGAGGCTCTACAGTAAGATCGATCTGAGGTCGGGGTACCATCAGATTCGAGTAAGAGAAGATGATGTTCAGAAGACAACCTTCAGGACTAGATATGGGCACTATGAATTCCTAGTCATGCCTTTTGGAGTGACGAATGCCCCAGCTGTTTTTATGAGCCTGATGAACAAGGTGTTCCAACCGTATTTGGATCAGTTCGTCATTATTTTCATTGATGATATACTCATTTACTCCCGGACCAAAGAAGATCATGTAACGCACTTGAGGACAGTACTTCAGATCCTTAGGGATCATCAGTTGTATGCAAAGCTCAGCAAGTGCGAGTTCTGGTTGAGCAGTGTAGTGTTCTTGGGTCATGTTATATCTAGCAGCGGGATATCTGTGACTCCAGGAAGGTTGAAGCTGTGATGGAGTGGGCTGCACCCACTTCTGTACCCGAGATACGGAGCTTCCTTGGCTTAGCAGGTTATTACCGACTTTTTGTCGAGGGATTTTCTAAGATCGCTAAGCCGCTGACACAACTGACTCAGAAAGGAGTCCCATTCTTTTGGTCCGAAGCTTGTGAGGAAAGCTTCCAAGAATTGAAGCGTCGTTTGACGACAGCTCTAGTATTGGTGATTCCTTCTGAGAATAAGAGGTTTGCCTTGTACACAGACGCATCATTGCAGGGTTTGGGCTGTGTATTGATGCAGGAGAAGCACGTGGTGGCTTATGCTTCGAGGCAGTTGAAGCCTCATGAGACCAGATACCCAGTTCATGATCTGGAACTGGCGGCCATCATTTTCGCCTTGAAGATTTGGCGGCATTATCTCTATGGTACTTCGTTTACCATCTATACGGACCATAAGAGTTTGAAGTTCTTATTCACCCAAGCGGAACTGAATATGAGGCAAAGAAGATGGATGGATTTACTCAAGGATTATGACTGTGAGATTGAGTACCATCCTGGTAAAGCAAATTTGATAGCAGACGCCTTAAGTCGGAAAGTGAAGAGTACTGCTGAGGATGTCATGAGTCTATCAGCTATGATGACTTCTTATAACCATTGGGGCTATGATTTTGATGTGGACACGTCGCCGGTGCGAGTGTCGACCTTGTTGGCTGAGCCTGACATATTTGATGTTATCAGGAAAGCCCAGAGGTCTGATGATGAGGTTCAGAGATGGTCATCGATAGTACTTCAAGGACAGCCATCAAAGTTCAGAGTGACAGAAGATGATTCCTTGAGACTGGGCAACTGATGGGTAGTCCCAGATACACCAGAGTTGCGTAGAGGAATATTGGAGCGAGCTCATAGTAGTCGGTTCAGTATCCACCCAGGGGGAAGGAAGATGTACAAGGACCTATGCGGTCAATTCTGGTGGAGACGCATGAAGCGTGATGTGATCACTTTTGTTAAAAGATGTTTGATCTGCCAACAGGTAAAGGCAGAAAGATAGAGGCACGGTGGCGAGCTAAAGAGCTTAGAGGTACCCCAATGGAAGTGGGAACACATATCTATGGACTTCGTGACCCACTTGCCAAGGACGGCCTCTGGATTGGATGCGATCTGGGTGATCGTGGATAGGCTAACGAAGGTAGCTCACTTCATCCCCTACTGTATGACTTTCACATACCTAAAGATGGCCCAATTATATGTACGGGATGTAGTGAGGTTGCATGGGGTTCCAGTCTCGATTGTGTCTGACAGAGACCCAAGGTTTACTTCACATTTCTGGGAGGGTCTCCAGGCAGCTTTGGGCACAGAAGTGAGACTGAGTACAGCTTATCACCCTCAGACAGATGGCCAGACAGAGCGTACCATTCATACGCTCGAAGACATGTTGAGGGTATGTGTTTTGGAGTTTGATACTCCATGGCAGGATGCAGTGCCATTGGTGGAGTTCTCCTATAATAACAGCTATCAGGCGAGCATTCAAATGGCCCCTTTTGAAGCTCTTTACGGACGACGATGTAAGTCACCGCTATATTGGGAGGACTTGACTAGTAAAGCGGTCGGAGGACCGGATATGATTAAGGATAAGGAAGAAAAGATTAAGATGATACGCCAAAAGATGAAAGCGGCCCAGGATCAGCCTATGCCAATAAGCGACGTCGACCGCTAGAATTCCAAGAAGGAGACAGGGTCTTCTTGAAAATCTCACCCTTCAGAGGTGTAGTTCGTTTTGGTATGCGGGGGAAGTTATCCCCGAGGTATGTTGGTCCGTATGAAGTATTGCAGTGTATCGGTACATTGGCCTACCGTTTGGCTCTATCACCGTCTTTATCTGGGATTCATGATGTTTTCCATGTCTCTATGTTACGGAAGTATGAGCCAGACCCGTCTCATGTATTACAGCCTACCGAAGTACAGTTGGACTCAGATGTATCCTACGTTGAACGACCGGTCAGAATTCTTGATCGTGAGGATCGCAGATTACGAAGCAAGATTATACCGATGGTCAAAGTTCAGTGGGATCGTCGGGGTGTCGAGGAGGCTATGTGGGAGACGGAACGACATATGATGCAGCATTACCCGGAACTATTTTCTGGTATGATTTATGTTTAGTTTCATTTTGGGTAAGTGCGTGCGATTTCGAGGACGAAATCTTATAAGTAGGGGAGTAATGTGATGCCCCGAAATTGATTATATGCAATTTTGGCTTTAATGATGGTTATATGATGAATGATGTTGGTAACTGATTTATGTGATGGGTAATGAAGTGTTAACATGATTTAATTATATTGATTACCAGTTATGGGGAAAGCATGATTTTAGAGGAAGTTTGTAGCATTTTTGTAAAATGCTTTTAAAATACCATGTTGGAGTATTTTATACATCATGTTAAGTTTGGGGTACAAATTTTAATTAAATTGCACAACCCCTTTTAACCCCCATTATACCCACCTTTTCCTACACTTTATCTCATTTTACCCTTTTACACTCTAAATCCCCAAACCACTCCCAAAACCCTACCATTTACCCATTTTCGAAATCCTCCAAGGAAGGAGAAGGAAAGTCCCACAAAACTTGTGTTTGTGTGATTTTTGTCAAGATTTGGAGTCTTCAAGAGAACCATCCCAGGTACCCACAACTTCACGGAGATAAAGTTCTACAACTTCTCCATTTTTGGAATTAAGGTACGTAAGAAACGTACGGGCATCGGACGGTAAGCCATACTCCTACATATGATGTTTATGATGATGATTATGATAAGTAAGTTTACGATATGATGTTTATGATGATGATTATGATAAGTAAGTTTATGATATGATGTTTATGATGATGATTATGATAAGTAAGTTTATGATGATGATGTTTATGATGATGGTTATGATAAGTAAGTTTATGATGATGATGTTTATGATGATGATTGTGATAAGTAAGTTTATGACGATGTTTTATACGATGTTTATGATATGGTAAGATGCCATACGATAGGGTAAGATGCCCATATGGTAAGATGTCATACGATAGGGTAAGATGCCCACAGGGTAAGATGCCCATATGGTAAGATGCCATACGATGTACACGATATGGTAAGATGCCATACGATAGGGTAAGATACCCATATGCATGAATGTGAGTCAGGGTCAACAAAAAGAAGTTAACGAATAACCAGCAAGTTTACTTAACCAAGATTTCATGCATTTACTGTTATGTCTCCTTTTATGATGTTAAGTAATATTGTATATGCTCACGATGTGTTGTCCCTGTAGGTACACTTTTGGACTGAAGGGCCTAGGGTCGGGTTGAGGCAGTGAGTTAATGTGATATCCCTGAAATGATTAATTGCAATTTGGTGCATTAATTGTGTTTATATGATTAATTATGGTGGTAATTAATTATGTGTTGGAATTATTATGCGGAAATGCTTAGTCACATGTTAGAGTGACCCGGGGTAGCATTTCAGGGTGCATGTTGGGAATTATGGTTGGGAACATGATTTAATTGCCTTGGTTAGCAATTTGTGGAAATCATGTGTTTAATTGATATTTTGGTGCATTTTGAGTTAATTCTTTGGAAAATATCATGTTGGGGTGTTTTATACACCATGGAATTCTTTTGGTATATATTTTAATTAACCCAACTTTATATCCCCTTTTATAACCCCACACCTTACCATCCATCACTTTTTAACTTTACCAAAATCAAATCCACAAACCCTTCCTCCTTCCAATTTTCGAGCTCAAGCTTGGGGGTGAAGAGAACCTTTCAAAAATCTTGTTTTGTGGAGATTGTTGGGTGATTTGAGGTCCCCAAAAGGTATGGATACCTCATGTTTAATTTTGTAAGGTTTTGTTTAAGTTTGGGTTGGTTTTGAAGGGTTTTGAAATGGATTTTGTTGGGTTGTTGTGGGTTTGGTTAAATGTTGGATTTATACTTGTTTTGAGGTGTATTTTGGTGGTTTAAGTTGTTATTTTTGTTGTTGATTGATTGTATAAATGTTGGAATGGGTTGGAATGGTTTTGAGGTGCAAAAATGGAGGTTTTTCGGGTGTCAGGGGTTGGCGATCGATCGCCCATTCCAGGCGATCGATCGCGCCCAGGCAGTGGGCTTTTCAAGCAATTGGCGATCGATCGCCACTCTTCGGCAATCGATCGGCGAGACTGGCAATCGATCGCGCCAGGGGTGGCGATCGATCGCCGAAGGGTGCAAATTTTTGATTCTCGGACAGTGAGGATTGGCGATCGATCGCCGTGATGGGCGATCGATCGCGAAGGCCAAAATTTGGTATTTTTGGTTTTTTTTGTAGGATTTTTGGTGTTGGACTATTATTGGGTTCTAATATTGGTTTGTGTGAATGTGTAGAACCATCCCAGGTGGCAACACAGCCAAGGCATTGAAGTCCTACCATACCCTACATTTTGGAAAGGTACGTAGTGGACGTACGGGCACCCCAACGGTACATGTATCTTATATACTTATTGTTTATGCATTGTGGATGCAAGTATATATGTGGTATTGCATTGTGGATGCAAATACATGTTATGCATGATGTTTATAGATGCATATGATTATTGGTGCATATCCCATGAGTCGTGGTCATCCCTTGATGATTTTAATGCTTGCCGCTATTTGTTTGGTTCCGCTAAATGTGAAGCGAGGGGTGGGAGCGCCGCATGTCACATTTGAGCGTGGTTATCATATAGGGCGAGGAAAGGGTATTTGCCGCTCAATGAGAGGCGAGGGGTGGGAGTCCCGCAGTCCATTGAAGCGAGGTTATCCTATGCCACCTATATGTAAATAAGCGAGGGGCATTAAAATACATTGTGATGGACAGACTAGGGATTGGTGATCAGTATTTGGTATTGATGAGCTGGTATATGTCATGACATGTTTAGACCATTAAAAATAATCTATTGATTATACTCATGAGTTATGGTACAGGGACAACCAAACGGGAAGCGTTTGAAATGCATGGGGAAAACAGGAAGTGTTTTATTATGATTATGCATTTACGCTTTATCTTGAATGATTATTATTGCTCATGTTTGGGGGTTGTCCTTGTAGGTACACGTTTGGCATGATAGGAGGGCTAGACGGGTTGAGACAGTGAGCTTGAGGATGCTTTTGTGAATTGAAGGACAGGGTTATTTTGCGTAGTGTCTACTCTAGGAGTAGTGTAAAACTAGTTGATAACATTGGTTTGAAGGGACATGTAATTAATCCATGTTTGGAAGTCCTTATTTTTGGCATGTAATGCTTAAGCTCATAAACTCAACACGTTATTTCTCACTCTGATCATTTATATTAGCTCTATTATGCCTTGATTCCGCACTTAAGGATTAGGGTCCTTACAGTTAAGAGGAGCAAGATGAACATAGGATACAGGATTTTGATAGTCTCTACTCTAGGAGTAGTGTAAATCTATAGCTTTAACATTCATTATTGAGAATGTAATTAATTAGCTTTTGAAATTTTATTTTGGCCTGTAATCTCATTATTAGCTCAAGCTACAACCGGAACCCTACGATGTTATGAATGCATGTTTAGTCCATAATACGTGTATAAGATGATGTCAAGGTAGGAGGACCCCACACCTTGGCTCCCCTTGGAGTCATATTTGTATCAAATTTCTCAAGGCATTCCTTTTCTTTCATGTATTTCATTCTTTGGACAATAAAGTTCACAAATATAATTCAATGAATTCCCAAGTGCATGTGAATAAAATACATCATACTCCCTTAAAAGGTATGGATTGAAATCATATTTAGGCTAAAAGGATAGGATGATAAGCTAGTCAAGGAATGTTGAATGGGGGTCTTTAGTATGCTTAGCATGCTACCATTCTTTTACATTAAAGCTCAAAAAGGGTACTAGAGATTGATTTTGTTTACATGGTAGGCTTGAAAGGCACAAACGCATCAAAGATCGCCTATATCACTTTCATGTTCGCAAGTAGTCTAGACATACGCCTCAAAGAGCATGTAGTTAAGTTCTAGCATGTATTAGAGACTTCTTAAGATTATCACAAAATTCACACAATCTTCACTAAGCTATTCACACTTCACAAGCCATGACAATAATGTGCTCAAAATATTCAACTACTAAGTTAAAGAAAAATTTGCATTAGAGTTCAAAGTGTTCCAAGGTTAACAATTCACCTATGTTCAAAAGCATGCATGATATCAATTAGGTTTCATCATGGGCTAGTGATTCTAAGCAAGTGTTCATTACTAACTATGAGCTCAAAATTTTCAAAATTTTCAAATTTTTTGTATGAGAAAAGCAATAACACACCACTAATCCCTCCCCCATACTTAAATCTTACATTGTCCCCAATGTAAGACAAAATACAAGAGAAGAGAAAAGTCTAACTATTAAAGCAATAAAAATGAAAATAAAAGGGAGAAAGGAAACTAACTCCCCTTGGGTTACCTCCCAAGCAGCGCCTCTATTTAACGTCGGTGGCCCGACGCCAGTTCATGGATCACGTGATGCTTGGTGGATGTTCGAGATCCATTTTTCCTTCTTTAGCGGCATGGAAACCTTCATAGTATGGTTTCAGTCTATGTCTGTTCACCTTGAATGTCTTATCTTTTGCTAGGCTTTGAACCTCAACTGCACCATGAGGAAAAACAGCAGTTACATAAAAGGTCCAACCCATCGAGAGCGTAGGTTACCTGGAAAGAGGCGAAGGCGGGAAAGGTATAGGAGGACTTGTTGACCAACGACAAACTCCTTCCTCGAGATCATTTTGTCATGAAAGGTCTTCGTTTTCTCTTTGTAGATCTTGGAGCTTTCATACGCATCATTGCGGATCTCTTCCAACTCTTGCAATTGCAGCTTTCTATGTTCTCCACTCTTGTCCATAGCCATGTTGAAGTGCTTGATGGCCTAAAAAGCTCAATGCTCCAACTCTACAGGCAAATGACATGGTTTACCAAAGATTAGTCTATAAGGAGACATACCTATTGGCGTCTTGTATGCAGTCCGATAAGCCCACAGTGCATCATCTAGTCTTAAGCTCCAATCCTTCCTAGTGGGATTTACCGTCTTTTCCAAGATGGATTTGATTTCTCGATTTGAAACTTCGGCTTGTCCATTTGTTTGCGGGGTGGTAGGCGGTGGACACCTTGTGTGTCACATGGTACTTCTTTAATAGACTCTCCACCGTCCTATTGCATAAATGGGCGCCTCGATCACTTATGATTGCTCTTGGAGTCCCAAACCTAGAGAATATGTTATGCTTTATAAAACCTGCAACATCTTTTGAATCATCAGTACGGGTGGCTAAAGCTTCCACCCATTTCGACACATAATCCACAGCAAGTAAAATGTAAATGTGGCCAAAAGATTGTGGAAACGGTCCCATGAAGTCAATGCCCCATACATCAAAGATTTCACAATAAAGTATGGGTTGTTGGGGCATCTCATTTCGTTGAGATATGTTACCTGTCTTTTGGCACTCATGGCATGATTTGTAGAAATTATATGCATCACGAAATAAAGTTGGCCAAAAGAATCCATATTCTAATACCTTGTATGCCGTTCTTTTGGCTCCAAAGTGGCCACCAACCTCATGTGAATGACAAAAAAGGAGTATGGAAGATACCTCATTGCCCGGAATGCAACGCCGAAGAACTTGATCAGCACAATGTTTCCATAAGTATGGCTCATCCCAAACATAGTATTTGGCGTCGCTTCGAACTTTCGCCTTTTGAGTCCTATTCAATCCAGTAGGGAAAGTATTAGTGGCCAAAAAATTAGCAATACTTGCATACCATGGTAAAATGTCGTGCACGCCAGAGAGTTGTTCATCCGGGAATTCTTCTTTGAAACACGGTGTATCATTCACATGAATCAAGCGACTTAGGTGATCCGCCACTTTATTTTCTGTTCCTCGCTTGTCTTTGATTTCAACATCAAATTCACTCAAAAGTAAGATCCATCTTATCAGCCTTGGCTTTGCCTCCTTCTTCGTCATCAAGTAGCGAAGAGCTTCATGATCAGAATAAACAACAACTTTAGCACTGAGCAAATAAGATCGAAATTTTTCTAAAGAAATACAACAGCTAATAGCTCCTTTTCAGTAGTGGAATAGTTTCACTGGGCATCATTCAAGGTCATCGAGGCATAGTAGATGGCATGGGAAATCTTTCCAATCTTTTGGCCTAAAACAGCGCCTACTGCATAATCGCTTGCATCACACATGATCTCAAATGGCTTGCTCCAATCAGGCGGTTGGATAATTGGTGTGGATGTAAATGATGCCTTCAATGTGTCAAATGCAGTCTTGCAAACCTCATCAAACTCGAATGCTACATTCTTTTGCAACAATTTGCACAATGGTGATGTGATAGGGTTGAATATTACGCGTTTTTAGGCTATGATATGTATATGTTTTCGTGTTGATTCTTGGATTATTTTATGGTTTATGGTATATATTTCTCTATTTCAGGAATCAATGTTGAAATGTAGGGAAAGGTGATGAAATCAAACTAAAATGATGAAATAATGAATAAAGTTGAAGAAAAGAGGAAAAAACCAAAATCCAAGACACATGTTGCCCCTTTCTCCTCAAATTACTATATGTTCGAGCAATGTTTTGGAAATGTGGTCCATATAAAGGTTGTAGAGCGTTCTCTTATCTTCGCGTGGACAGCTGATTCATCAAATTTAGAGTTTGTATGAGAAAGTTACGGCCGAAATACGAAACTCGCCAGAAGCTGAAAAAGGCGAAGAAAACTTTCTGTGAAGCTCGATCGATCGAGCTAACATTTCCGATCGATCGAGAAGGGCTGAAAAAGCCACGAAATTCTTACTGGAAGGCTGGATCGATCGGCCACTTTTCCGGATCGATCGGGACGAGGAGTTTTCATTAAAATACCTTCCTTGTAGAGTTTGTATGCAAAAGGGAAGTCCATAATTCTTTCCCCTATATATTATACACAAGATTTTCAACCCAAAATAAGATTTTAAACCCTAGGACACGCCTCCACCTTCTTCACCCATTCACCATCCAAACATCACAGCCTCCATCTCACATCCCCTTTCCTTCAATTCCACAAAACCACACGTCCCTTTCTTCCACATCTCATGCCATCTTCTATTCCCTCCATTAACCCAATCACCACATCACCAATCTCACCTAGCCTCCTCCAGAACCTCACGCCACCTTCATTCTCACCAACCAAACCTCACACCTCTTCCAGAACACACGAGCAGCAAACTTTCACGTTCTCCATTCATCCTTCAACCTTTCACCCTATGACTTTGGAACAACTCCAACAAGACGATTAAAGAAACGATCGAGAAGGAAGCAAGAGAAGGAGCAAAGATCTACAACCGGAGTCGACGCTGTGAGTTTTTCTTTGTCTTTAATTCCTAGTTTTGTTGTGTTTTGATATATTATGAGGAACTAATTTATTTATCGAGGCTACGCGAATCCGTTGTTATGAACCTTCAATTTGATGATTGAATTCTTATAGTTCTTTGCGTATGTTTTATGTTCTTCATGCTTTAGAGGATTGATCACCTTTGAATGATGTTAGTATCGTAATTGAGATCGAGAGATGATTTTATGATACTGAATTAATAACTCATACCATGGATTTAAGACCGAGATCGAGAGATGACGTCAAATACATGCGTGATAGCCATAGATTTCTAGTAATTGAAAGCTAGGACTTTTCATGGATCTTATGCAACATTGAATTGTTAAATAAGTGAACGAGAGTTACTTATTGCAACTCGGTGTTAGGTTTAATATAGCTCGAGAGAGTGTATTAGATAAATTGGGAGAACTCGTCACCTTAGAAATATTTGAATATTCAATCGAGAATTGTAGGGAATTGCATTGGTGAGCCAAAGTATCGATAATCTTTTCTTGTGGATTTTTCTCGTTTATTTTTATTGACTTGGTTGGATTAGTAGTTTATATTAATTAAATTAGTTGTTAATTATAAATTAATTATCGTAGGTTAAATATAGTTAAAAGACATCTTATTTGGTACTTGCTTGTTAGTCCATGTGGGTTCGACAATCCGTATCTTCCTATCTCTACTAAAACTTGACACCGTGCACTTGCGGTCTAAAATCGCTAGATTGGAATTAATTGTTTAAAATAAAAGCGATCATGATGCTATCTTGGCGAAGTCCTTGATATACCTCCTATAGAAACCTGCATGGCCAAGAAAGGAACGCACATCCCGTACACAAATAGGATAAGGTAGAGACTTAATAATATCAATTTTTGCTTTGTCTATCTCCATACTTTTGGATGAGACCACATGACCCAAAACAATACCTTGTTTTACCATAAAGTGGCATTTTTCAGAATTTAGCACAAGGTTTGTTTCTATGCAACGCTTTAGGACAAGGGTGAGGTTAGTTAGACAAGCATTGAATGAGTTACCATAAACAGTAAAATCATCCATGAATACCTCTAATATGTGCTCAGTGTACTCTGAAAATATACTAACCATGCACCGTTGGAAAGTGGCTGGTGGGTTGCAAAGTCCGAAGGGCATGCGCCTATAACCGAAGGTTCCAAAGGGGCATGTGAACGTAGTCTTTTCTTGATCCTCCGGAGCAATCGCAATCTGAAAATAACTGGAATATCCATCAAGAAAATAGTAATAAGAATGACATGCTAACCTTTCAAGCATTTGATCAATGAAGGGCAATGGAAAATGGTCCTTACGGGTCACGGTGTTCAATTTGCGGTAGTCAATGCAAACTCTCCACCCATTCTGAATGCGGGTGGTCACTAATTCATCGTTTTTGTTCCTCACTACTGTAATGCCAGTCTTCTTTGGAACTACTTGGACAGGACTGACCCACTGGCTATCAGAAATAGGGTATATCATTCCAACTGCAAGAAGCTTTAAGATTTCCTCTTTCACTACTTCCATCATCGGTGGGTTGAGTTTCCTTTGCGGTTGGCGTGTAGGTTTTGATCCTTCTTCAAGTAGAATCCTATGCATGCATGTCGAGGGGCTTATTCCATTGATGTCAGCAATGGTCCATCCTATCGCGGTCTTGTGCTCCTCTAGCACTTGAATGAGCTCCTTCTCTTGGCTATCTCCCAACTTGCTAGAGATTATTACCGGTAATGTGTTTCCTTCTCCAAGGAACACATACTTTAGGTGACTTGGTAATGGCTTCAATGCAATAGTGGGTGCATGTGATACAGAAGGGAGAGGCCTAGAATTAGGAATAGGCAATGACACAAACGAAATGTTACCTTGTATCTCGGGCGTGGTATCCAACGCAGTGATGTTGTGTTCCACCTCATCTCCAAGTGACAACTCTTCCTCGAAATGATTTAGAGGGGTGGTGAGGGCTATCTCCAATTCATCTTTACCTGCAGTCTCAAACATGCCTTGTGACAAGTAATCAATAATATCGATAGAGTATACAGTATCATCATCGTCACAAGGATATTTCATGGCATCATGTATATTGAATTTAACGACCTCACCATCAAATTTCATTGTGAGTGTGCCACTATGAACATCTATCTTAGTCTTTGATGTTTTCATTAACGGTCTCCCTAACAATATAGGGCTACTATTGTCACCCTTAGCCATATCAAGCACATAAAAATCGGCGGGAAATACCAACTCATTTACTTGCACTAAGACATCTTCTAAAATCCCTCTAGGATATGCATTAGATCTATCCTCTAGTTGGACAACTACCCTTGTTTCACTTAAAGGCCCTAGGTTTAAAGAAGCATAGAGAGAGTATGGCATGACGTTTATCCATGCGCCTAAATCTAGCATAGCTTTTTCAAGACGTGTTGTACCAATTGTGCATGGGATAGTGAACATACCTGGGTCCTTGCACTTGGTAGGAATTTTCCTTTGAATGACCGCTGAGATGTTCTCCCCCAACTCAACTTTGCGGCATCCTTTCAGCTTTTGTTTCCTCTTGGCTGTGCACAACTCTTTTAAAAACTTTGCATAGCGGGGCACTTGCTTGATTGCATCCAACAGTGGAATGTTTAGCTCACATTTTTGAAAGGTTTCATAGAGTTCCTTGATGTTTTCATTCCTCCTATCTTCCTGATACACAAGAGGGAAAGGGGGTTCAATCTTATACTCATAAGTGAGAGGAGATTTACCTTTTTGTTCCTCCTTTTATATAGAATCTTTCTCCATGGGCTTGATCTCTTTCTCCTCTTTATGTGTCTCGAGTTCTTTCCCACTCCTTAGTTTAATCGCACTTGCATTTTCTCTTGGATTCACGACTGGTTGTGATGGTAGGGTGCTTGATCTTTGAGACTCTATACGATTTATTGCTGTGGCTAACTGTCCCATTTGAGTGCTCAAGCTTTGGATGCTTGCTCTTGTTTCCTGTTGAAATTTCACAGATCCATTAGCAATTTCCTTAACAATATTTTCTAGATACTCACCAGGTGTTGGAGTGGAACGGCTTGTTGTGACCTTTGGAACAGTGGTCTATACGGTGGTGGTTGGTGTTGTATCTGTGGCTCAGCTTGATTCCCATATCTCAAATTTGGATGATCTTGCCATCCTGGGTTGTATGTGCTAGAATAGGGATCATACTTCCGTTGTGCATGTCCCGAAAATCCGCCCGCTGCATTTGCTTCCTCAATAGATGGTTCTTGAAGTGTGGGGCAAGCGTCAGTTGGATGATTCGGTAATGCACAAATCCCACATACCTTAGCACTTTGTCCAATTCCAATTGCAAGTTGTTTCACGATATCTGTTAAGTCAATCAGTTGTTGTTCGAGACTAGACACATTTACCTCGCCTTGATTCCTAGGCTTATGGTCCGATCGAGCAGTCCCAAACTGTTGAGAGTTGGCTGCCATGTTCGCAATCAAGTGTCTTGCCTCTGTGGGTGTCTTATCCACAAATGCTCCTCCACTTGCAGCGTCAACCAAGTTCCTGTCATTTGGCAAAAGTCCCTCATAAAAATATTGAATAAGTAAGTGCTCACTTATCTGATGTTGAGGGCAGCTTGCACAAAGCTTTTTGAAGCACTCCCAATATTCATGCAGTGATTCCTCGTGGCGTTGTCTAATGCCGTATATGTCTTTACGGATATTCGTCGCCCTTGATGCAGGAAAGTATTTCTCCAAGAAGGTTCTTTTCAGCTCGTTCCATGTAGTGATGGATCCAGAAGGTAAATAGAAGAGCCAATCCTTAGCAGCGTCCTTCAAAGAGAACAGAAAAGCTCGTAATTTGATTTGTTCCTCAAATGCCAGTTGGCTTCATTGTAGTGCATACTACATGGAATTCCATCAAATGCTTATGCGGATCCTCACCTGCAAGGCCATGAAAAGAAGGTAAAAGATGTATTAGGCCAGATTTTAATTCAAAATTTATATTAGTAGCAAGTGTAGGAAAGGTTATGCAGAGAGGCTGTGTCCAAAGTAGGATTCGCTAATTGTCGTAAGCTTTGATTCTCCGTCATGATAGTCCTTTCCTCTTCTTCTTTTACTTGTCTTCGATTTTCTCTCCTTAGTTGGTGTAAAGTCCTTTCTATCTCGGGATCGTATTGATGTTCGTCCTCCTCTAATGAAAAATCGCCTGCGTGCATGAACAAACAGGTAAAAAGCACGGGAAGAAGAATATCAATAAAAAAATTAGCACAAATTAATAAAATTGCCTTCCCCGGCAACGGCGCCAAAATTTGGTAGCGTTTATCGCGTACGCCCAAATTAACCCTCTCAAGTTAATAACAGTAATGAATTTAGTAGCGTGAGTAGGGATCGATCCCACGAGGAAGGTTATATCTTTGTGTTAACTTATGCAAACGAAAATAAAAAAGGGTTTTTGAAATCAATTGAATAATACTACTACTATGATGCAAGATTAAACTAGATGAATTAACTTATGAGAAAAGAGCGATTCTCGGTTTTTTCCTCTTTTCTTCAATTTTATTGCTTCTTTCTCATTTTAGCTTGATTTCTTCACCTTTCTCTACATTTACACAAATATACGATTAGGTAGCATATGTATCAATTTATCCATCAAAATTACCAAATCGTAGACAATTAAGCGCAATAGAAGTGTCTATTTCTAGCCGATCGGATTTTTTTTTTTTAAATTTGGTAGCGCTTATCGTGTACGCCCAAATTAACCCCACTCAATCCTCAAGATTGATAACAATAATGTAGTAGCGTGAGTAGGGATCGATCCCACGAGGAGGTGTGAATTCTTGTGTTAATGAAAATCAAAACAAAAGATAATAAAGGATGGGGTTGTGAAGTTGAATTATACTAATTAAAATTAAAAACAAAGATTAACTAATGAAAGCGATTCTTGGTATCGGTCGACTCTACCTTGGAATCATCATATATTTCATCGATTCACAAAAGACTCAATTTTACTTGAATATTCATCAATTGGAAATCTAATTTCTCCCTCACCTTATTCATTATCAAATTTAGCATTAGATTACATGAAAGTTATTAGGTTGTCAATCCAATAAACAAACACCAATCATAACAACAAAATCAGAAAAACTCTTGATATTCAATAAAATCGAAAAACAAAAGGTTATGAATCTCCCCAAGATAAATAAATCCAAGGAATTAGTCTTCCTCAACCAAGAATTAAAACTAGCTACACATAATCTAAGATAAAGCAATAAATAAAAACAAAGGAAAGAAAACTAATCCGATCTCCACTCGTCGAGGTGTCAATCCCGCCTTCGCTTCGATCTTCGTAGCGTTCTTCAACAAAATTGAAAAGAAAAATATAAAACTAGTCTAAAACTATTCTACCCTAACTATCTAGATGTTCTTTAGTGTGACACCCCGTTATCTCAATCATACTAATAGGTGCGTTAAGAGAACTAAACATTCATATGAATAAATCATAGTAATAAGTCGTGTTGATTAACCTGAGCTTAAGAGTACAGTACCAAAAGTTTCAAAAAGGAATTTCACATATTCCTACAAAAGGTACTAAACTATAGTCTTACTCTACCTCATGTAGAAGCTATACAAAAAAAATTCTCTAACATGCTAATCCTGTAGCACTCCTTACAGCTCAGCATTTCAACCCCGACCCTGGTTCTCATCATCAAAAGCACCTACAAAGACAACCCCAACACATGAGCATAACATGATTCATATTCAACATAATATGAATGTAAGACGTAAATGCATAATCATAAATACAAAGTACTTCCTGTATTTCCAAGCATTTACAACGCCCATTTGTTGTCCCTGTAGCATAACTCATAATAAACACATTATATGAAATTATGGATCCTTTAATAATGTCATGACATATCACCTCTTCTTTACATAGCTTTTGAGTCATATATCAACAGTTATTTTAATGCTTCTTGCTTCATCATCTCATAATGAGCGGTACAATCTTCCCCGCTTCATTACTACAAAATCTCATAATGAGCGGTACAATCTTCCCGCTTCATTACTACAAAACCTCATAATGAGCGGTACAATCTTCCCCGCTTCATTACTACAGAACAAGCATAAGCATTAAACATACACTGTGATCTCTCTTGACTCGTGGAATACACCTCTTTATTCCACATCACAATATGCAACAACAATGCATAATAACATGTATCATACTCTTAATGCATCACATTGCATTCATCATGTATCAAATAGACAAACATAAAGTAAATGTTACCGTTGGGATGCCCGTACGTCGCTTATGTACCTTTCCAAAATGTAGTGTGTTGTGGGACTCTATCCCCTGCGCTGTGTAGCTGTCTGTGAAGGCTCTACACCAGTGTACAACACAATATTAGATGTCTCATTACAATCCAATATCAAAAATTAAACAAAATATAACAATTTGTATTTTTCAACATTCTGGGTCTCTCGATCGATCGGCCCCTCTTCTCGATCGATCGAGAAGACGCCTTCTAACAAAGCCAAGATTCTGCCTCGCTCGATCGTCGAGATGAAATGTCGATCGATCGAAATGCTATGTTCGAGAAATACCATCCCAGAATTCTCGAACACCTATTTTTACACCCTTCGATCTAGCATATAAGATACACCACATGTTTGAACAATTATGCTAGCAGCTATAATACACTACCCTGAGTGTATTCATACCAAATTTACACCGCAAATATAAATCCACATGCATAAACGTCGTCCATTTACACAAGTACTCAACCAACTTTTCTGAAAAACAGGGCATTGTCTTCCTGCCCAGATTTTCGAGTACCCACTTTCAAGCAATTAAATCTACCACATAAGTCATGAAGTTTGCTCGAATAAAAACGTCCTGGGATTTACAAAATTACCATGCATGTACTCAAATCGAAGGTTCACCAAAAACCCCTCTAACATGCATGCTAGCACCTTCTCAATATCACTCCCATTCCACATTTTTCCAGAAAAACAGGGCAATTATCTACCCAGATTTTCGAACACCCTTTTTCACATGCTTAACTCCTTAAAATAAAACATGTAACATGCTCAAGGAAAAATATTGAGAGCTTCATAATAACACCATGTAAGCATCTAAATCGAAGGTTTCAAGAAACCTAAGCTAACATGCCATTTTTACACTACTCAAAAGTAAGAACTTAAACAAGTTTAAAACGAAACAGGGCATGGTTCTCACCCTACTTTGCTCCGATTTTTGAGAGGCTTCCAAGGAATGAAAATGGCAAGGCTCCTCACGGTTTTGCTCAGCAGGTGCTGGAGGTTATTTGGGAGAGAAGGCTCGAGATTTGGGAAGGGAGAAGAAGGCTGAATGATTGAGCCAAGTGGGGTGATTAATCAGCTTATGCACAGTTGATTGGTATGGGTTGGGGGGGGGGGGGGGGGGGTGGTTAGGTGTTGGGTGGTATGATGTGTTATGTTTTGGTCCCGGTATTTAGCACGATGTATTAAAATATCCTCACATGATATTTATAGTATTTTCTCAATAAAATACTTCAATTCCCATTTAACATGCTTCACCAAAACAAATAACACACACCCCAAATAAACATGCCACATCCCCAAAATCCCAACATAAATCACACACACCCTGAAATGTATCTCCTCGATAATATTAATTAAATCCCATGAATTATCACCCAAATAAACATAATTTAAAATTAATGATTAAAATCACATAATCATTTTGGGGATATCACAATACTCCCCTACTTATAAGATTTCGCCCTCGAAATCAGCATGCACTTACCCAATGTAAAGTAAAACATAAATCACATACCAGCAAACAGTTCTGGGTAGTGCTGCACCATGTGTCGCTCTGTCTCCCACGTGGCCTCCTCGACACCCCTACGATCCCACTGTACTTTGACCATAGGAATAACTTTGTTCCGAAGCCTGCGGTCTGCTCTATCCAAAATCCTGATAGGCCGCTCCACATAGGAAACATCGGACTCAAACTGCACCTCTGAAGGCTGCAACACATGCGAAGGATCTGGCTCGTACTTCCTCAGCATAGACACATGGAACACATCGTGTATACCAGACAGAGAGGGCGGTAAAGCTAAACGGTACGCCAGAGTACCCACACGCTGTAAGATCTCATACGGCCCCACATATCTCGGGACAACTTCCCCCGCATACCAAACCATACTACACCTCTGAAAGGTGAGATCTTCAGAAAGACACTGTCACCCAACTGAAACTCCAACGGCCTTCGCCGCTGATTGGCATACGATGCCTGTCTGTCCTGAGCTGCCTTCATCTTTCTCCTGATAATCTTTACCTTTTCTTCCATAACCTGGACCAACTCTGGTCCTCCGACCGATTTACGGTCCACATCATCCCAACACAAAGGTGACCTACAATGCCTGCCATATAGGGCTTCAAAATGGAGCCATCTGTATGCTAGCCTGGTAACTGTTATTATAAGAAAATTCCACCAAGGCTACTGAGTCCTGCCAAGAAGTGTCGAACTCCAGCACACAAGCCCTCAACATATCTTCGAGCGTCTGTATCGTACGCTTGGTCTGTCCGTCCGTCTGGGGATGATAGGCTGTGCTCAACCTCAACTCTGTACCTAGAGTTGACTGAAGACCCTCCCAAAAGTGAGATGTAAACCGCGGATCTTGATCAGACACAATCGAAACAGGGATCCCATGCAGTCTCACCACATCTCTGACATATAACTGTGCCATCCTTAAGTACGTGAAGGTCATATAGTAGGGAATGAAATGAACACTCTTAGTCAATCTGTCGACGACTACCCATATAGCATCGAAACCCGAAACAGTCCTCGGTAAGTGGGTCACGAAATCCATAGACACGTGCTGCCACTTCCACTCGGGTATCTCCAAACTCCTTAGCTCACCTCCAGGCCTCTGCCTCTCAGCCTTCACCTGCTGACAGATCAAACATCTTTTAACGAATGAGGTGACATCTTGTTTCATACGCCTCCACCAGAACTGGCTGCGTAGATCCTTATACATCTTCTTCCCGCCCGGGTGGACACTCATCCTGCTGCAATGAGCTCGCTGTAATATACCCTGCCTCAACTCGGGTGTATCTGGAACCACCCATCTATTGCCGAGTCTCAGAGAACCGTCCTCAGCCACTCTGAATCTCGATGGCTGACCTGAATGAACCACTGACATCCATCTCTGAACCTCTGCGTCGGTCCCCTGAGCCCTCCTGATGTGAACATAAATAACAGGCTCAGCTAACAAGGTCAAAACCTGTACCGGTGAAGCAGACACATCATAATCAAATCCCAAATGGCAGTAGGAGCCCAACATAGCTGATAGACACATGGCATCCTCTGCTGTGCTCCTCACCTTCCGATTCAAAGCGTCGGCTGTCAAGTTTGCTTTTCCCGGGTGGTATTCGATTTCACAGTCGTAATCCTTCAGCAGATCCATCCATCTCCTCTGCCTCATGTTCAGCTCAGCCTGTGTAAACAAGAACTTCAGGCTCTTGTGATCAGTGAAGATGGTGAATGAGGTACCGTATAAGTAGTGTCGCCATATCTTCAAGGCAAACACTATAGCCGCTAACTCCAAGTCATGGACTGGATACCTCGTCTCGTGTGGCTTCAACTGTCTCGAAGCATAAGCCACTACATGTCTGTCCTGCATAAGTACGCATCCTAGGCCCTGTAGCGATGCGTCAGTATAAAGAACAAATCCTTTGTTCTCCCTGGGAATCACTAGAACTGGTGCCGTAGTCAGTCTGTGCTTTAATTCCCTAAAGCTCTACTCACAAGCCTCTGTCCAACAAAATGGGACTCCCTTCTGAGTCAGCTGTGTAAGTGGCTTGGCGATCTTTGAGAACCCTCGACGAAACGTCGATAATAGCCAGCCAACCCAAGAAAACTCCAAATCTCACTGACTGAAGTAGGGGCAGACCAATCCATAACTGCCTCTATCTTCCTCGGGTCTACTGATATCCCCTCTCGTGATATGATATGGCCCAAGAATGCTACATTGCTCAGCCAAAACTCACACTTGCTGAGTTTGGCGTACAACTGATGATCTCTGAGGATCTGAAGCACTATCCTCAGATGATCGGCATGATCCTCCTCACTCCTTGAATAGACAAGGATGTCATCAATGAATACGATCACAAACTGATCGAGGTACTCCTGAAATACTCTGTTCATCAAGCTCATAAAGACTGCAGGTGCATTCGTCACACCGAATGGCATCACTAAGAACTCGTAGTGCCCATACCGAGTTCTAAAAGCCGTCTTTTGGACATCGTCAGCTCTAACCCGCACCTGGTGATAGCCTGACCTCAAATCTATCTTTGAGTAAACCTCTGTACCCTGAAGCTGATCAAAAAGGTCATCAATCCTCGGAAGTGGATACCTGTTCTTCACTGTAGCCTTGTTCAATTGCCTGTAGTCAATGTACAGACGCATTGATCCATCCTTCTTTTTCACGAACAAGACTGGTGCACCCCAAGGCGATACACTAGGACGAATGTATCCCTTGTCGAGGAGCTCCTGTAACTGTACCTTCAGCTCCCTCAGCTCTGCCGGTGCCATCCTGTAAGGAGCACGGGAAATAGCAGAAGTCCCTGGCAGCAGCTCAATGGCAAACTCAACATCCCTGACAGGCGGAAACCCCGGAATCTCATCTGGAAACACATCAATGAACTCCACCAAAACCGGAATGTCCTCTGCTCTCACTTCCTTCTCTTCTGATGCATCCACGGCATAAATAAGGTAGCCCGTGTGGCCGCGTTCCAATAATCCCGACATCTTAACCGCTGAGATTACTGGAATCTTTGGACGAGAGTCATCCCCATAAAAAGTCCACTGGAACCCCTGATCAGATAGAAAACGAACAATCCTCTGTTGGCAATCTACCACAGCTCGGTATCTGCTCAACACATCTATGCCGATAATGCAGTCAAAGTCTGCCATCTCTAACTGAATCAGATCGGCCCTCAGATCGTTGCCCTCAAAATAAATGAGGCAATCAGATAACAATTGGTCATCAATAACATGCTTCCCCATGGGTGTCGAGACCATGAGAGGCGTGGGTAACAGAGACGAGCACAAGCGGTGTCTCTCCACAAAAGCAGTAGACACAAAAGAATGGGAAGCACCTGTATCTATCAATATAAGTGTAGGGTACGTAAGTAAATGGCACGTACCAGCAATGACCTCCTCTGGGGCTGCCTCAGCCTGCTCCCTAGTCAGTGCATACACCTGACCCTGCGGTGGTCCTGTCGTCTGACCTCCCTGTGGTCGAGGTACGAACTGCTGTCTCTGTGGTGCCCTCCCAGCATCAAGCCTTGGCCTATTTGGCCCTGAGTCTGCCTGTCTCTGTGGTGCTCTCCGATCGGGGCAACCTCGAGCCAAGTGACCCACCTTGCCACAAACATAACAACCCTGACAGTCACGTGACGAGTGCCATCCTCCACAGTTGTTACATCGATTTCCCCCTGCCTTGCTCCCCTGTGTGGGTCCCCGATTGTTTTGTTTCTGGCCCTGAGACTTCTTCCCACTAAATCTGGAAGATGATGAGGCCCCACGAGCCTTGAACTGATCTCCTCGTGGCCACAGACTATCAGCAACAGGCCTCTGGGGTGGTACGAAAGGGGCTACAACATCCTTGTACGCGCCCACTGCAATCTCTGCCAACTCCGCCCGTGTCAGGGCGTCATCAAATGAGATGGGGTTGTTGGAGACAACCCGATCAAATAGTTCTGGCCTCAGTCCCTTCAGAAAGTTTCTCATCTTAGCATGACTGCTGACAGCAATATGAGGTACATACCTCAGCAGTGAGGAATACTGCATAGCGTAGTTTGATACTGACAGGCTGCCCTGCTTCAAACTATTGAACTCATCTTCCTTCAATTGTCTGGCAGCTGCCGAAAAGTACCGATTAAGGATCCGGGTCCTGAATACAGTCCAATCAACCGTCATACCCTGAGCTCTCAGCTCCATGACTGTTGTCTTCCACCACATGGAAGACTTCTTCGCTAACTGGAACTCTGCCAACCCCAGCCAGGCAGTCCGTGCACAAGGTGCCGATACGAATATCTGTTCCAGTCTCTCAAGCCATTCCTCGGCTGCTTCCCCAGTCTCTGTCCCTTCAAATAGTGGTGGATGATAGCTCAGGAACTGGGTCAGACTTATCTTCCCTGGTAGCAGTATCTGTGCTATAGGCTCCAAGCCTACTGCAGGTGGCGGTAACGGATTCGTCTGAGCAATACTTGTGATATCCCCGAAATAATTAATTGCAATTTGGGCATTAATTATGTTTATGTGACATTATGGTGATAATTAGATTATGTGCTGGGACTAATTATCTTGGTAAAATGCTTGTCACATGGTAGGCGTGACCCGGTAGAGCATTTCAGGGTGCATGTTATACATGTTGGGAAATTGGGTGTTATAATGGTTTAAATGTGTTGGGTTGTAATTTTGGGTAAAGCATGATTTTAATGGTGATTTTGGTGCATTGTTGTAAAATGCTTTAAAAATATCATGTTGGGGTATTCTATATACCATGCTTGTGTTTTGGTTACACATTTAAATCTCATGTGAGTTGGCAAGGGAGCCACTTGCATCTTTACATCCCATCACCCCCTCCCTATCAACTTTATGTCCCCAAATCCCTCTCCTTTCATCTTAGAATCTCCATTTTCGTTTATGAAACTAGAGGAGAGGGGAAAGCTTTGAAAAGGAGTCTTTTTGTGAGTTTTTGCTGAAAACTTGAAGCTCAAGTGGTAAGCTTTCTTTATGGTAGAGTTTTGTTGAGTTTTGGTTGGGTTTGTGGCTTGTTTTTGGGGTTAAAAGGGTGGATCTTGGTCCAACATATTGTTTATGTTTGGGGGATGTATTTTAAGGTTGTTTTGTGGTTAAATGTTGAGAATGGTGGTTGATCTTGGTTGTATATGAGTTTAGGTGTTGTTGGAAGCTCATACTTGGAAGTTTCTCGCAGGAACAGGGCTGCCCGATCGATCGAGAAATGGGTCCGATCGATCGAGCAGAACAGAGCCTGAGCAAGGCGTGAAATGAGCTTACCGATCGATCGAAATTTTGTTCCGATCGATCGGTGTGACGTCTCGATCGATCGATAAAATGTTTCGATCGATCGGTGGAGGCAGTACTTGGATGCCTATTTTTCTTCACTTAAGCGATCGATCGGGGCTTGGGGACCGATCGATCGCAAGGCTAAAAATGTGGGTTTTGGGATTTTGTTCTAAATAATGATGTTTTTGGTAATGGTTCATTTATTGGCTTCTAATATGGATTCATGTGATTGTGTAGAACCATCCCAGGTAGCAACACATCAAAGGAGATAAAGTTCCACGATATCTCCAGTTTTGGAACTAAGGTACGTAGTGAGACGTACGAGCATCGGACGGTAAAACGTATTTATTACGCTTTGATTGGATATGCATTATGGTTGCATATATGATTGGTTATGCATTATGGTTGCATACATGGTCTTAATTATGCACATACATGATTGGATATGCATTATGGTTGCATATATGGTTGGTTATGCATTATGGTTGGATATGCATTACGGTTGCATATATATTGTGAGTCGAGATTATATTGCAGTGATGATAGAATACTTGCCGCTGTCATGTCGAAGCGATGATAGAATACTTGCCGCTGTCATATTTAGCGATGAAGAATATTTGCCTCAAATATGTCGAAGCGAAGGATAATGTCGCTGTCATATTGATGCGAGGGATATTATGCCGCTAATATGTCGAAGCGAGGGGTATTAATGTCGCTGTCATATAAACGCGAGGGGTATTATGCCACTGATATAATAAGACTGGAAATTGGCCATTGATATACACGGAATGGATACATGCCATGACATGCATATTGGCATTATAATCCTTTGATTATTATTGTGGCACAGGGACAACCAAGGGAGCTTTTAAATGTGTTAAATACAGGAAGTGAATTGCATTTACGGTTTATGCATTGAATTTATGATCATATTATTGTGGATATGATTTATATACATGCTCATGGTTTTGGGGTTGTTCCTGTAGGTACTTTTGGGCGGAAAGGGGCTAAGGCGGGTTGATGCGGTGAGCTAGTGAGGAGTGCTCTTGGTAGCAGGCTTGATTCTTTTGTATAGTATCTACTCTAGGAATAGTGTAAAGCTATAGGATTAGCATTCATTGGTTGGGAATGTAACTAATCCCTTTTTGAACTTTATTTTGGCACTGTAATTTAATAGCTCAGGGCATCAACACAACTGTGAGGATCGATTTCGGAGGTGAATTGCCATTCGACACCCGAGTTCAACCAACTTGAGCTTCAATAGCTCGTGTTCTTGAAATAATTGCACCGAGAGATTATATCGAGTTCGGTTACAAAACCGAGCGGAAGACACTCGACATAACCCGCTCTAAAACCGATTAAACATTTGAAAGGCATTTTAAAGATATGCAAGAAAGTAAATAAACAAGCATTTGTTTATGGAAGTTCGAAGGTGGTGTAATCCTTCTACGTCTCCCCTTCTTCCACCTCATGGAAGGATTCCACCAGAAGACTTTGATTTATACAATCCCGTTGTACAAACCCGATCCAGTTGGGAATGCCCCATCCAACTAGAACTCCTAGCAACTCAACTATGTATGTTCTTTAATGTCTCACATACAAAGACCTCTCATCGGTTGTGATAAATCATCAACCGTTACAATGGTATTCACTCTTCTATTAAGCTCTCAAATACAATGAATAGAGTGAATACAAAGGCACAAATGATCTCTAACTAGATCTGATACAACAAGGTAAGAGGTGCAAAAGGTTTGAGGAGTGCTCTTCATTTAGCATCTTTTGTCTTTTAAGTTCCTCAATTGAATCCCAAGTGGGTTTGCTTTGGAAGGCTTGGATTGATCTTCAATCAGCTGTTATTGAGCTTCCAAATCATGTATATATAGCCCCAAGTAATGATATATACGTTAGACACAAGAATATGCCCGTTGGAAAAGATTCTGCACCATTCCCGAGCTTGCAACGGTCATATTCTGGTTTCTGGGCTAATTGTATTTCGGACCGGATTGGCCGGATAAGCTTGGGCAGATCAGTCTGGACGGATCAGCATGGTAGATCAGTCTGGAGATCAGCACGGGCAGATCAGTCTGGTCCGGATCAGTACGGGCAGATCAGTCTGGTCCGGATCAGTCTTGACAATCAGCTTGATACAAAAACAGATTGATAAACTTGCTCTTCGATCTGTTGCTTGTAACTCTTGATTCTTTGATTTCTGGGCAAAGTGATCTACATGATAGTTGTAGCCCTTTCTCTTAGCTTTCCAAGGAATCAATAATCGCTTGATTTCGAGTTTGTATGAGAGAGTTATGCTCGAAATACGAGGCAATGCTCCTGCTGTCTGTTTGCTGGATTCAGCAGCACATGGCGTTACTTGGAGAAGCTTTTTGGCCATCTTAACGTCCGATTCAGTCTTTGACTTCCAAAGATGACTTGTAGATCTTTGTCTTATCTTTCCAGCCCATACTGAATCGTTCCGTTCCGATAAGCGAGCTGAGAGTTATGGCCACCAGACTGACAGTTGCTTGCTGAAACAGCTTGCTGTTTCTTCGCGGTTCAGCTCGATCATACAGGCGTCTTTTCTCCTTGATAACATTTGAACTAGCCGATCTGTTGTGAAATATGACTTTTAGTATTTTGCGTTGGCTGTTCAATCTCTTTGGAATCACGCCATTTCGATATCCGAGCTATTAGATATGATCGAAACAATCCGCTCTGCCAGGATTTCAGTCTTGGTCCAGCTTGATATTTTCAAGCTACTTCTTTGTAATTCATCAAGCTTCTAAGTTATAATCTATGAACTGCACACTTGATGAAATATGTTAGCAACACAACAACAAGTTTTGTTAACATCAAAACCAAGATTATTCGGGTTTCCAAACCCAACAATCTCCCCCTTTTTGATGATCACAAAACTTGAATAAAAATATGAACATTAAAGCACAATGTTGCATAACAAGAAAAATCATATTTTTTAAACAACATATTTCTCCCCCTTTTTGTGTGAATCAAAAAGGAAGACAAATAAAATTTACTCCCCCTCAAGGATTGAGATTAAACTCTCCCCCTTAATTTTAAAAGGTTTGAAAATTTGAGCAAGTGAGGGGCAAATGGGGTAGGCTAAAACAATTAAAAAAAATGCAATGCACATTAATTTTTGAACAAAAATAACCTCTTTTGATGATGCATGAAGCATACTTGGCAACAAATTTGAATTTCTTGACAAAACTCAACAATGTCCATTTCATCTCTCAGCGGTGGCAGCACACTTAGTCCAACTTTGCAGAATAAACTGTATCTCCTCGTGAATAATTAGGCTGCAAAACCTATACCGTTGCGATCCTCTATGAGTCTAGTTTGCAACGCAAAAAATGGTTCGTCATTTGGACATCCGAGCAAGAAGTTATGCCAATTTTCCCAAAGTCGCTGCAAGTTGCCAGAAAACTAAAATGCTTCGAAAATTGTTAGATAAAATCTCAAAATAAAAATTTTAAACTTAAAAAGAGTTAAGAACAGATTGAACGAAAATTAGAACATTTAAAAAAGATTTTAAAATTATTTTCGTGCAAAATGAATGCAATGAAATTGATTTTTATGCTAAAAATTGTCATACACCAAGTTTTAGAAAATTATGCTATGAAAATAATTTCATGCTCATGAAAAAGTTTTGAAAATGATTTTAAAATATATCCGCTACAAAAATCGGTTCAAATGCTTTCCAAGAACAACCCGTTCTGATACCACTTGTGAGGATCGTTTTCGGGGGTGGGTTGCCATTCCACACCTGAGTTCAACCAACTTGAGCTTCAATAGCTCGTGTTTTTGAAATAATTGCACCGAGAGATTATATCGAGTTCGGTTACAAAACCGAGCGGAAGACACTCGACATAACCCGCTCTAAAACCGATTAAACATTTGAAAGGCATTTTAAAGATATGCAAGAAAGTAAATAAACAAGCATTTGTTTATGGAAGT
Organism: Haberlea rhodopensis; assembly: GCA_907163345.1. Classification (NCBI taxonomy): domain Eukaryota; kingdom Viridiplantae; phylum Streptophyta; class Magnoliopsida; order Lamiales; family Gesneriaceae; genus Haberlea; species Haberlea rhodopensis. The sequence goes on from CAJQUN010000220.1 coordinate 623,040, forward strand.
TCGAAGGTGGTGTAATCCTTCTACGTCTCCCCTTCTTCCACCTCATGGAAGGATTCCACTAGAAGACTTTGATTTATACAATCCCGTTGTACAAACCCGATCCAGTTGGGAATGCCCCATCCAACTAGAACTCCTAGCAACTCAACTATGTATGTTCTTTAATGTCTCACATACAAAGACCTCCCATCGGTTCTGATAAATCACCAACCGTTACAATGGAATTCACTCTTCTATTAAGCTCTCAAATACAATGAATAGAGTGAATACAAAGGCACAAATGATCTCTAACTAGATCTGATACAACAAGGTAAGAGGTGCCAAAGGTTTGAGGAGTGCTCTTCATTTAGCATCTTTTGTCTTTTAAGTTCCTCAATTGAATCCCAAGTGGGTTTGCTTTGGAAGGCTTGGATTGATCTTCAATCAGCTGTTATTGAGCTTCCAAATCATGTATATATATCCCCAAGCAATGATATATACGTTAGACACAAGAATATGCCCGTTGGAAAAGATTCTGCACCATTCCCGAGCTTGCAACGGTCATATTCTGGTTTCTAGGTTATTTGTATTTCGGACCGGATTGGCCGGATCATCTTGGGCAGATCAGTCTGGCCAGATCAACATGGTAGATTAGTCTGGCAGATCAGCACGGGCAGATCAGTCTGGTCCGGATCAGCACGGGCAGATCTGTCTGGTCCGGATCAGTCTGGACAATCAGCTTGATACAAAAACAGATTGATAAACTTGCTCTTTGATCTGTTGCTTGTAACTCTTGATTCTTTGATTTCTGGGCAAAGTGATCTACATGATAATTGTATCCCTTTCTCTTAGCTTTCCAAGGAATCAAGAATCGCTTGATTTCGAGTTCGTATGAGAGAGTTATGCTCGAACTACGAGGTGATGCTCATGCTGTCTGTTTGCTGGATGCAGCAGCACATGGCGTTACTTGCAGAAGCTTTTTGGCCATCCTAACGTCCGATTCAGTCTTTGACTACAAAGATGACTTGTAGATCTTTGTCTTAGCTTTCCAACCCATACTGAATCGTTTCGTTCCGATAACCGAGCTGAGAGTTATGACCACCAGACTGACAGTTGCTTGCTGAAACAGCTTGCTGTTTCTTCGCGGTTAAGCTCGATATTGCAGGCGTCTTTTCTCCTTGATAACATTTGAACTAGCCGATCTGTTGTGAAATATGACCTTTAGTATTTTTAGTTGGCTGTTCAATCTCTTTGGAGCACGCCATTTCGATATCCGAGCTATTAGATATGATCAAAACAATCCGCTCTGCCAGGATTTCAGTCTTGGTGCAGCTTGATATTTTCAAGCTACTTCTTTGTAATTCATCAAGCTTCTAAGTTATAATCTATGAACTGCACACTAGATGAAATATGTTAGCAACACAACAACAAGTTTTGTTAACATCAAAACCAAGATTATTGGGGTTTCCAAAACCCAACAACAACCGTTATACTCTGTTTATGCATGGAAATTTTTATTTACGCCTTTAATCCGCACTTAAGGAACTAGGATCCTTACATTAGTGGTATCAGAGCAGTGGTTAGAGAACCCGGGAATGAGTGAAGGGTAGCCTTAGCATGGTTAGCTAAGTGTTTACATTTGAGCATGTTTATGCATGTGGCGCATATTGGTGTATAAACTGTTATACTAACATGCTTATTATCGTTCATGTTATCTAACGGCATAAAATGTATATTGTTTGGAATTGTTGTTGACCCTTGTATTACAGCATGGCTGCTATGAATGCGGGGAACCTTAATGAAGAGGTTGGAGATGTTGGGAGCGCGAACGCTAGCATTGGTCAGGCAAATCCTTTACCCCCACCTGTCGTGGGCATGGAACCGGTTGCTCAGTTACTACTAACAGGGGAGCTTAGCCTGACACAATTCCTGACCTTTCACCCACCTATGTTTGAGGGGACAGAGACAGGAGAAGAGGCCGAAGAGTGGCTAGAGAGATTGGAACAGATCTTTGTATCTGCGCCGTGTGCTAGGACGGCATGGTTGAGATTGACGGAATTCAAATTGGCAAAGAAGTCTTCTATGTGGTGGAAGATGACTGTAATGGAATTAAGGGCCCAAGGTATGATCATTGACTGGACTCTATTCAGAACTCGGTTTTTAAACCGATACTTCTCGGCTGCGGCTAGACAATCAAAGGAGGATGAGTTTACGAACTTGAAACAAGGGAGCATGACAGTTTCGGACTATGCCATGCACTACTCGTCCTTACTGAGGTATGTTCCACATATTGCCACCAACGGACATGCAAAGATGAGGAACTTTTTGAAGGGGTTGCGACCGGAACTATTTGATCGGGTGATTTCTAACAACCCGACATCCTTTGGTGATGCACTTGTAAGAGCGGAGTTGGCAGAGATTGGGGTGAGTGCTTATACTGATACCGCACCCCCACCAGTCTCATCAAAGAGATCCACATCATAGAATCTGAGGCCACGGGGAGAATCTTTTAAGTCACGAGGGACTTCTTCTTCTTCCCGTTTTAGCGGAAAGCGACCGGATGGCCGGAAACAAGGTGACCGGAGAGGTGGTGCATCTACTTTTGGAGGACCTGGTAGAGTTGGAGAGGTTAAGTGCCACTTTTGCGGAGGGCCGCATTTGATGCGTGATTGTTCTGCATGCTACATATGTGGCAAGTCGGGCAACATTGCTCGGCGTTGCCCTAATCGGGAAGGCCAGATGGATCTCAGGGAAGGTCGAGGGAGATTTTCTAGTGGTACTGATGTGACTAGAAATAGACACATATTTAATGCTTAATTGTCTACGATTTGGTAGGTTTTGATAGATAATTTGATATGTATGCTACCTAATCGTATATTTGTGTAATTGTAGGTACAATCGAAGAAAACGAGCTAAAAACGATGTGTAAAGACCAAGAAGAGACATGGACATGACAAGGGCTCAAAGTTGATCAAGAAAAGGGCAAAAACGTAATTTTGGAGGTGGCAATCGATCACCCGGAAGAGGAAATCGATCGCCTATGGACAGAAACATTTACATCAAAATTTACGGGCCAGCGATCGATCGCGAAGGAGTGGCGATCGATCGCCAAAGTCTACTGGAGCTCGGCGATCGATCGCCACTTTCTAGCGATCGATCGCCTCAAGAATTTCGCTGAAAAATAAAAGCCTCGCGATCGATCGCCACACATCAGGAGATCGATCGCCGAAGAGTCCGAGAATAAGGAAATTGAGTCTTTTACCATGTTTAAAAGATTGTACCCCATATTTATCACTTCCATACCCTAAAACTCGAAGAGAAGCCTCATTAGCAGCAGTTTTCATAGTTTTTCAGACTCTTAGATTAATTTTAGATTTTAGGTTAATTTTCTTTTAAGTTTTCTTCAAGAACAACGAAGAACGGAACCGGAATCGACAAGCCGGAATCGTGATTTATCTTAGTAACTTTCTTTCCTTTATTTATTTAATGTTTTCCATTGAATTTTTATTATTTTTAGATTTAATTATGCTAGGCTAAAATCCTTTGATTCTTGGTTGAGGGATACTTGCTTTTGGATTTGAATCTCTTGTGAGAATTTGGTTTGATTTGTTGAATTTAATTTTCGATTTCAATTTGTTTCTCGGATTCGATTTGAATGATTATGGTATTTGTTTATTAGATTGATCACCTAGTATTCATGTGCATAATCTATAGTTTGTTAAGAAACAACTAAGATTAATAATTAACCGGCTGTAGGTGTTATTAAATTCTTAGGAGAAACGGTTGGGTAATCAATTCTAACGGCTGTAGTTTTTATTGATTAGATTTATCGAATTCACTAGTTTTACAAACTATCATTGATTTAATCTTAACGGATGTAGTTTTGATTAGAGATTTGGTAAGGGTTGGATCGAATGCTGTTTTCTTTTTTACTACGATTAAGGTGGGTAGGAATTTAATTTCCAATCGGTGAATAATTGAAAGAATTCGAATGTTAGTGATTTGATGATCAAGAGAGAATTTTCCAAAAGTAAAGTTTACCAAAAACCAAGAATCGCTTCACTCTCATAAGTTTAAACTCGTTTTAGTTAATCTCGTTAATTAGTTTAATTCATAAAGTTTGCATAGTATTAATCACTCAATTCAAAACTCCCTTGTTACTTGTTCGTTTTTAAATGACACGAAAAAAATACTACCTTCCCTGTGGGATCGATCCCTACTTCCGCTACTACATATTTTTGTTATTAACTGGAGAAGGGTTAATTTGGGCGTACACGATAAAAGCAACCAAATTTTGGCGCCGTTGCCGGGGAAGGCAATATTTATTAGTGTCGATTTTTTTTATTTCGTTTTTGATATTTGTTTTCCCGCATTACTACTAAGGTTTGTTGATGAGTACAGGCGGATCGTTTGATTACAAGGATACTTCATATTACGATCCAGAAATCGAGAGGACGCTGCATCAAAGAAGGAGAGATACTCGGAGACAAGAAGCGGAGGAAAGGAACGACATGGCTGCAAACCAAAGTCTACGCCAACTGGCCAATCCAGATTTGGACCAACAACCTCTCTGCATAACTTTTCCTGCTTTCGCAACTAATGTAAGTTTTGAACTTAAATCGGGACTCATACATTTGTTGCCTTCTTTTCATGGACTCGCAGGAGAGGATCCCCACAAACATCTGATGGAGTTTCATGTGGTTTGCACCACTATGAAACCGACGGGAATTACTGAAGATCAGATCAAGTTAAGGGCTTTCCCTTTTTCTCTAAAAGACGCGGCGAAAGACTGGCTCTTCTACCTACCACAAGGCTCCATCACAACATGGACGGATGATAGGCTTAGATTTTGAGTGTTTTTAACAGTAATTTCTTCCTACTTTTCGTATTTTTTCTTGGATGATACTATGCTTTTTGGTGTTTATTCGTTTGTTTCAGGAAAATAGATCGGAAGTGGAAGAAATGAGCCAATATGAAGATAATGGGCGAAATCGAGGCGAGAAAGAACTAAAATTGAGGAAATGAGATTTTCGGAATCTCGATCGATCGAGATTTACTCTCGATCGATCGAGCCAGGCAGAGAGTTGAGCATCAAAGAATTTCAAGTCTCGATCGATCGGTACAAATTTTCGATCGATCGAGCGAGACAGTGACTCCTGAGCAAATTTTATTAAAGTCTCGATCGATCGGTGGAAAATCTCGATCGATCGAGCGAGACAGTGAGTTTCAAAAGCTGGCATGAACAGTGCACCGATCGATCGGTAGAAAATCTCGATGGATCGAGACGCAAAATCCTGAAGATTTTATTTTCCTTTTTTATCGTGATTGTGGGGGGTTTTAAGCGGGAGTTGATTCATTCCAAAAGAGGGAGAGCATATCAGACGTAATTTCTGAACAAAAGAAGAGCCCTAGCCGCCGCCCAGCCGCCGCCAAGGAGATCCGTTCTTCCGGTTCTTCGCCCGAGCCAAAGCAAATCAATTCCGGAGTGCAAGAAAGGAGCAAGAGAAGAGATTTCGGTGCTACGCACGGATTCATTCCGCCATTTATCGTATTTCTAGACTTTAATCTATTTCATATTAATTTTCAATTGATGTTTTTGAGGTCGAGAGACGATTAAACTTCGTTTGTATTTGATTTGAAACAATTCTAGTTTATTTTATTGAGATTTAGTATCATTGTGTTTGATATATTGATTCAATTGTGTTTGAGTGTAGTGATGTCTATTGTTCATGATTAAATCGATTTTTAAGATCAAAGCCTAGCTAACTTTGATTGATTCTGAGAGTTATAACCGAGATCGAGAGATAACGTTATAACACGCTCTTTTAATTCATGAAGTATGTTATGATTGAGATCGAGAGATGATATCGCATACGTGAGAACTTGGAATCGAGAGATTTAGAGTTATAAGGTTTTGATAAATTATGCAACTTTGAATTAGTAAATAGGTGCACGAGAGTGACTTATTCTAATTTATTGTTAGTTTCTTTACAGCTCGAGAGAGTGTATTGAATAATAGCGAAAACATTTCACCCTTAGAATCAATTGGTTGATAATTTGCTTATTCAAATGAATCATTAAAGATAACACAGTTGAACGAAGAGCTTGATAAATTTCTTGAGCAACTTACCTTCGCATATCCGGAACCATTCATTTTATTGTTTCTTGTTTGAGTTTCATTTCTTAGTTTAAGTTATTAATCGTAGGCTAAATATAATTTTATTAATCTTATTTGGTACTTATACGTTAGTCCCTGTGGATTCGACAACCCGTACTTAATTTTCACTATACTAAAACTTGACAACCGTGCACTTGCGGTTGAATCGCTTCACACTAATCTTTGAAATAAATCTTTTGTTTAAAAATAAAGCGGTCAAGTTTTTGGCGCCGTTGCCGGGGACTAATCTGTATAATATCATACGAGATTAGTTAATTGTAATTTAGCCAATTTTTATTATTGCGTTTTTGATTTCTTTTTCTTTTTGTTATTTTCGAAAAAAGAAAAAAAAATATTATTTTATTTAAGTATGTTATTTGTTTTTCTTGCGAGGTACTTGTGATGCTTCATCAACAAGTCTTCACAAGATTTGCCCAACAATTTTCAGAGCCGTTTTGTTCGGCGTGGGAGAGATTCAATGAACTGGCAGACACATTTAGGTATCACAACTTTTCAAACTATACTCTTCTGCAACATTTCTTCAAAGGGTTGGATGCACAAACACGAGGATGGGTATTCAGAGGAGCACTGGTGACTGGGAGTCCCCTGGTTGATAGAGTTGAGGACAGTGTATTACACCTGTTCAATGATATGGCGGACTTCGATTACCACTGGCATTTTGATCCTTCCTTGCAAGGTTGGAGTCACCAATACCCACCAGAGCCTCACTACCCTAATGATACGCACCAAACCTTTGAGCATCACGGCGAGAAGAAGGATAGTTTTTTAGAAGGAACAGCTCAATCAGAGAATATGTTATCTAGACTCATGGCATCAACTGAGCAACGTTTAGAGAACCAGGCCAATTATATACGTCATCTAGAGCAGCAATTAGCAATCCTAGTTGAAACCATCTCAATGAGCTGCCAAGAGGAGGAGACGAGATCTATAAATCAGGCATGGTTACATGATGATGATCACTCAACCAATCAAGTTTGGGGGAGTGATCCCACTCATGTGGAAGAATCAAGGGAAGTTGAACCTATGGAAGTGAGTGAGCCTACAGTGGAAAAGTCATCTGAGGAGATCCTATGGGAAAACAAGTCAAGAGTGATGTTGGAGGATGAGAGTTTCGAGAACCTTGATATGAACCCATCGATGGAGACATGTTATATGCCATATGTGGATACGTATTTCCCATCGATGCCACCAACTTCACCGCACTACGCCCCATATGAGATGAAGTCAAGTAAAGAATCATTCTCCCATGCTCACTATGTCAGGACGAAAGTTGTTGGAGGACGAGTTTACACTGGAGACATCTGGCCAGTCTTGAGGGCATACTGAATGAAAACCCATTAGTGGTATCATACGATACTTACTATGGGCGGCAACCGCTCTTTGATGGTTGCTTCTGATGGTCAAGCCGACGACTAGAAATCAGCGCTTCTTGGGAGGCAACCCAAGCGTATCCTTTTGCATTTAGCTTTGTTTTATTTTCAATTTTGCATTTAGTATGTTTTTCTCTCTTGTCGATTTTTTTTTTAGCATCCTTCTTTTGCGAGGTACTCAAGTGGAGCGATGAACCCCTACAGCAGTGGAGCTTTCAAAAGCCAAACTTCCTCAATCCTCATGCAAGCGTCTTGATCAGGGGAGTTTACTTTTTCCCTTTTGATTCTTTTAAACATTGAGGACAATGTTTCAGTTAAGTTTGGGGGAGTGGTTTGCATGTTTAACTTGTTTTATCCACATGTTGTGTGCTTAATTTTCACTTGAATCGTCCTTGAGCGTTACCAACAAAATTTTTTTTATTGAGTTATTCTTGAGAAATAAGGAATTAGATTTGCAACGGTAATACATGATGAAATTAATCCTCATCTAGATAGGAGTCATGAAAATGTTTAACTTGTTTGTATATATCCTTTGTTAACCATATGTCAAAACTGAGGAATAATTTGAGCACTCATTGAGTCATGATTGAGTGAAGTATGTATTGATTAAAGTGAAAATTTGTGTTAACTATGATGATTCTTGAGTATCTTAGATAACTCTACAATTTATTTGAAAGCACTTTAAGGCGAAATTAATAATTAGGAACTTGACTTGGAGATGATTTAGGCGATCTTTGGACCGTTTGTGCCTTTCAAGCCTACCTGTTATACATTATCCTTAGTGTCCCCTTTTGAGCCTTATTGAAAAGAATGGTGTATGCATTGCATATGATTAGACCCCCATTCAACATTCTTGTGAGACCCCGTTATCTCAATCATAATCTTAGGTGCAATTAAGAGAACTAAACATTCATATGTATAAATCAGAGTAGTAAGTCGTGTTGATTAACCTGAGCTTAAGAGATTACAGTACCTTAATTTAAAAAGAATTTCACGCATTCCTACAAAAGGGTACTACACTATAGTCTTACTCTACTACATGTAGAAGCTATACAAAAATTCCCCAACATGCTATCCTGTAGCACTCCTTACAGCTCAGCATATCAACCCTGACCTTGGTTCTCTTCATCAAAAGCACCTACAAAGACAACCCCCAAACACATGAGCATATCCTAATTCATATTCAACATAATATGAATGTAAAGCGTAAATGCACAAATCATAAATACAAAGCACTTCCTGTATTCCAAGCATTTACAACGCCCATTGGTTGTCCCTGTACCATAACTCATAATAAAACATTATATGATCATATGGTTTCATAAATAAATGTCATGACATATCCTTCCTTCTCAAATCCTTATTTCAATCCTGAGTCACTTATCAATAGTGCATTCAATGCTTCTTACTTTTCCACGTAAGCGGAATTCCTCTTCGCTTCCTATGGAAATCCACGTAAGTGGAATTCTTCCTCGCTTCTTATGGACGTTAGCGTAAGCATTAAATCCTCACTAGGATAACCTTGACTCGTGAAATACACCTCTTATATTTCACACGTGAAATACACCTCTTATATTTCACAACATATATATGCAAAAACGAAGCATATCAACATGTATCATATCATCATGCACTATCTTATGCATATCTTACTTTGCCTTGTGTTAAATAAATAAACACACAATACATGTTACCGTTGGGGTGCCCGTACGTCACTTACGTACCTTTCCAAAATGTAGTGTGTTGTGGGACTCTATCCCCTGCGCTGTGTAGCTGTCTGTAAAGGCTCTACACCAGTGTACAACACAATATTAGATGTCTCATTACAATCCAATATCAAATTTAACACAAATTCTACATTTTTGAAAAAAAAGGCACTACCGATCGATCGGCCCTCATCACCGATCGATCGGTGAACTGTTTGAATTAAGGAAAAAAAGCTACGGCTTTTGCCGATCGATCGGTGTTCCTCACCGATCGATCGGTCGATCATATTCAACCCAGATTTTCCAGAATTCCCTAACACCGATAATCATACCCTTAAATCTAACATGTAAGACATACAACATGCCAAGAACAACATGCTAGCAGTTATAACACACTACCCTGAGTGTATTCATATCAAATTTACACCTCAAATGTAAGTCCACATGCATAAACGTCGACCATTTATACAAGTACTCGATCAACATTTCCGGAAACAGGTCAACATATTACATTTCCAGATTTTTGAGTACTTCATTTCATGCTATAAAAACTATTACATACCTCATAAAACATGCTCAAACATGAAATGTCCTGGGCTTTACAAACTACCATGCATGTACTCAAATCGAAGGTTCACCCTAAAACCCTTCTAACATGCATAATATCACCTCTTCAAAATCACTCCCAAACCATATTTTTCCAGAAAACAGGGCATATTCCTTACCCAGATTTTCGAACACTAAACTTCACATGCTTTAATCCTCTACATAAAACATGCAACATGCTCAAGGAAAAATACAGAGAACCTCATAATAACACCATGTAAGCATTTAAATCAAAGTTTTCAAGAAACCTAAGCTAACATGCCATATTCACGCCACCTAAAAACATGTACTGAAACAAGTTCGTTGGGATCGGGGTAGTGTTTAGAAGGGGGGGGGGGGGTTGAATAAACACTAGATAATTTCGATTTCTTTTCTGGTTAACTGTAAACTGTTAAGTGTTACAGTTGCTTCTCAATAACAGGCGAGTCAGTAGACACTTATTATAGTGCGGAAGACGTCTACAAAACTTGTGAGGAATAAAACTGAAGTAATAAAGCAATAAACGAATAATACGAGAGTTGTTTCTGGAAGTTCGAAGCACAACGCTTCTACGTCTCCCCTTCTTCCTTTGCAGGAAGGATTCACTAGAAGACTTGGTTTACACTTTACAGATACAACCTCCTTAGGCACTAACACACTTGGCCTAAACTCCTAGCAATCACACTCTTCTTATCTTTTGGATACAAGTGATTTTACAACACTCTCTACAGAATAAAACTTTCTAGCTTTGAGAGTTTCTAAGCAGCAGACTTCAATTGAAAATAATCTGTCACAGATTCAGTTTTGCGGTTTGTCTGCTCTTTGCTGAACGTTTGAAATATCAGTCGTATAGCTTTCTTGCTTTGAAGTATTTCTCTTAGTTTGAAAGTTGCTCAGCCCTTCTTCATTCTCTGCTTGGACGTATTTATAGGTTTGCTTGTCCAACGGTAGCCTTTTTTGTATATGGAATTGATTAGCTTTCCAAATACATGTTGTCTTCTTTCCTATTTTGTAAAACAACGGCTCTTTTCACTCTGACGGTAATGGTGGCGGAAATATAGCAGGGTGCGCCGCTCTGTTGTACTTTTGTCAGAGAATGTTGTACTTACTTTGTCTCGTTGCTTAGACTTCTGCTGGTTTCTTTGTTCAACTGGTCGTTCATCCTCTTAAGACCAGTTGATGTCCTTGTTCAGTGAGAGACTTTCCAGCTGATAGTTATCCAGTTTATGTCTTCACCCGGTTGATATCTTCATCCGGTTGATGTCTTTATCCGGTTGATGTCTTCATCCGGTTGATGTCTTGTCCGGTTGGTATCTATCCAGTTGATGTCTTCATCCGGTTGATGACTATCCAGTTGATGTCTTCATCCGGTTGATGACTTCATACGGTTGATGACTTCATACCAGTTGATGACTTCATCCGGTTAGTGTCTTTATCAGTTGATAGCTTGTCCGGTTGATAGCTTGTCCGGTTGGTGTCTATCCAGTTGATGTCTTGTCCGGTTGATGACTATCCAGTTGATGTCTTGTCCGGTTGATGACTATCCAGTTGATGTCTTGTCCGGTTGATGACTATCCAGTTGATGTCTTCATCCGGTGAGACTTTAATATCCGGTAGGTGTATTCACCCGGTAGGTCTTTAGCATCCGGTTGATCTTTAACATCCAGTAGGTGTTTGTAATCACCAAAACTTAGAAATCGTTTTCCCAACAATTTCCCCCTTTTTGGTGATGACAAAACTAAGCAGTAATCGATTTCCTACTAGAGTAAATAAGAAAAGAGTCCTGAAAATACTTGAAGACATCATGGAAAAGAAATTTTCATTAAATATAAGCAGATTACAAGTTGTAATCAAACTGGACAATTGAGAGAAATTCATCTTTATATAAGATGGATTCTTACACGTTGAATAGAATCTAAGACAAGTCTAGTTTTACATAAAATAGATGATACATGACAAATTTCTCTTTAAATAAACAAAGTAGACCGGAAGGCTTCGATCCACCTAGTTGCGGAGAGGAAGAGCTCGATCCACCTTGTTTCAGAGAGAAGGTCGGGAAGAGGAAGAGTCATATGTATATTCATCAGGCAGCTCCTTTAGTTTTTATGGAATCGCCTAATAAGAATATTCTATCTCTGTCGAGAATACTCTATCTCTGTCTTCCCCCTTTTTGTCATCAGCACCCAGGCATCTGCTGTTAGTAGTTCCTGACTGATGAGGAGCACCAGAACAGGATCAAAGCGCTGAAGCTTATCAGAGCTGGGTTAGATAAGTAATCAACCCATGAGGGGTTGATTTAGATAAGTAATAAACCCATGAAGCGGGAAAGGATCTAACAGAAAACCAGGGAATGAGAAATATCTTAAAAGTAAGCATGATGAGTGAATGTGTGTTATGTGACCAAACAAGAACCTCTATTTATAGGAAAAACAAGGTAGCAATAAATGTGAATGCATTTATGTTAAATAGTGAATACAGAGAGACAGTCAATTTAACACAGAAGTAAATAGGAGTAAGTAAGAGAGAGTCAGAAAATGATACTATTTGCGCCCGAACCAATGTTTGGTATAGTCGCGTTTTTCGGTAGGCGGTTGGCGCGGACTTCGAGATCTTTGTTGAGCAGTGGGTCTGGACTGAGGGAGTGCTCCAGTTGCAGGGGATGAATGAGCAGCTGAACTTGAGGCTCTCTGAGAAGAGGGAGCAGTTCGACTGGGTTCAGGCAGCCTGCGGATAGTTTGAGGAGCAGCAGGCAGACTGTTGCAGATATCTTGAATTTGAGACGCAAACGCTGCTTGCATGGTGGCCAATTGATCAGTCAAAATCTTTTTGGCGTCGTCAATCTTTTCTCCAAGAGCCATTGAGGTGGCAGTATGAAGAGATTCATTGTTCTGATTGATCTGAAGACACGCCTAGCCAATATGAGAAACTGCTTCTGCAACCGCATTCTCAGCAAAGGTTTGAAGTCTAGTGACAGTAGTAGTTAAACTACTTAGGTCAGCGTAGACTTGCTGGAATTTAGAGTCCGTTTGCTGCTGAAGAGTTCCTAAAATAAGAGTTGCAGCCCTCTCTTCCTGCTTAAGCTTATGAACATCATTGGTCAGTGCTGTAATAGCGGTGGAGAGATGAGCTAGCTGGGCAGCGATGTTTGGTGGCTCGTCCAGAGGGTTTGTGAAGACAAAGAAACCCTCGGATAGTTCCTGATCCATGGACGGATCGCCGGCAAGCATCGGGATATCAGCAGCAGGGGCAAGCGCATTGGGATGAGCAATGACGACTGCAGTGGATGGTAAAGTAGTAGCGTCAATATGAGGGGCCGCAGTTGAGGCGGAGATAGCTACATCCATAGTTCCAGTTTCTTCCACGTGCGGAGCATCCAGTTCAGCATTGGCTTGATCAATCCCAGCAGCAGACGCTTGAGTATGATCATTGGAATGAGAGGATTCACTTGGTTCATTATTTGCAGAGGAGATGGTAACCTGCTGAACCACATTCTGAATAATTGAATCGACATTGGTGTGATCAACAATCATTTGGTGGGGCCGTTGATCATGTGGAGAGCTGGGAGCAGAGGATGCTGCCTCCAAAGTAGTTGGTGTGGCATCTGCTCCAGTAGGAGAGGTCTCCAAAACAGTAGAAGTAAGCTCCACAGTAGGAGGGACAACCTCTAAATTTGCAATAGCCATTTGTAGATCTGGCTGATCAGGGCTTGCAATAATTTCAGAAGAGGAGCATGAATGAATCCCAGTGGATATGCGAAGATCATGAAGAGCAAGCTCAGCCATTTCCAGCTTGAGGCCTAGAGCGTTTAGAACTGCTCGATCATGATTCGCTGTTCTTGAATGTCCATCAAACACTTGAATGCGGGATGTAACAAGAGCTTGGAGTCCGCCCACATAGTTCATAATACTAAAGACATCACGCAGCTTCAAACTTTTCTCAGGTTCGGGGATTTGCAGATAGGTCAGGATTTTGTTTTCATCTTGCTTTGCCTGAGCCAGAATAGGATCGATATCATCAAAGCGAACCTGTACTCGAGCCTTTACCCAACGATCAAAAATCTCCAGTTGGGGTTCCAGTTGGGCTTTAACTGCATCCATGACCATTTGAATCTCGAATGCAACAGGAGTGGACACTGGAGCAATAAGAGATTTTCCTTTGTCAGCTGGAGTGGCCTTGGGATGACAGTAAGGACAAGTAGACTTGGGTGTCCTGAAGCTGATAGAGCCTGGGGCCTGCTGAGAGCTCACCTGAGCTGAAGAGGTGTCTATTAATGGAGCAGACACCATGGCTAATGCAGCAGTGGGTTCCCCAGTTGAAGGGATGAAAGGCTGGGTTCTCTGTCAGAAATAACACCTGTAGGTCCGGCAGAGGAGATAGTGTCGGAGGCGGCAGTGTCTCTCTGACGAGCATCTAGAGGAGCAATTTTTCTGGTCCTTGGCTTCTTAGGAGGAGGAGGAGGAGGAGGAGACTCAGCGGATTCAGAGACAGTCTGTTCCGAGTCACTGATGACTTGAGTCAACCGGCGCTTTGTTGCTCCACCTTCTCTGCCACTTCGTTGGCGATGAAGCTGAAGGTACTTGTGAGTGACGAGTCTCCCTGGATGAAGATGAGAGAGAGCCCCTGTCTTGATGTGTTTGCTCTCAAATAGACTGCTTAGTGGGAGAGCAAAACCGGATTGACCCTTGCCAGATACGACGAGACTAGTCAGTATTTGAAATAACACCGCTGACCAGTTTATCTCCAATCTTTTGCATATGGCAGTCATGACATCGAATTTCTCAGGGGTGATCATATCAAATGATCCAGCTTTACAGAGGATCCCCTTTGAGATGATGTCTGCCAGTTGTCGATAGTGGCTCTTCATTAATACCTTCCTGAAAGGAGGTCGTTGAATACGATGGTCAGAGTCCGACACTGTGAGCCGCATCTCTTCTCTTAGGTCTGCCGGAATAGTCGAAAAGTCAGTGAGTCCAGTGGAGGGTAGGCACAGATGAGTGGCAAATTCTGGTTGAGTGATGGTGACTGACTGCCCAGAGATGGATGCCACAACGGTGTCATCCACAACAGTTGCTGTGGCAAAGAATTCTTGTAGTTCATCCTGGTAAAATGAGGGAGCCTGGCTTAGGATCACTAATAGCCCTGAGTTATCCAGCTTTTGAATTAAATCATTTGTTTCCTCATCAGATGAAGTATATATGGAGTTAAAATCGACGTGAACAGCATTTGTGATAAAACTCGGTTGAACATTCTTCGACATTTTGAATGATTGAGGTGAAGGAGCAGCAGCAATCTGTTAAAGGAAATTTTCTGAAAGAAACGATTGTTGCAGTAAGATGTTTGGAGAAGATGAAGAGAAGAGAAAACTAAAGGCGGTGAAAAAGGAAGTATATGTAACGTCGTACTGTAGATGAGCGGACACATGTATACGTGGCAATCATCTAACGATTAAAAAGATTTTAACCAAAAATAAAAGGACAGGATTTAGGCGGGAGTGAAATAATTTATTTTACACAAAAGTAATTTTGAATTCCGACGTTCATTAGGTTAATTAGTATCGAGGGTTATTTTTGTCAAAGCATATTTGGTAACATCAACTGGTATGTGGGGTTCGACTGGTAGGAAAACATCTACTGGATGCAGAGTCCTACTGGTACGAATACCCCCACTGCAGTTGACCATTGTATTACCAGCTTAGCTTAAATAACCATGATAAAATTAAAACAGAAATCCCCCCTAAATAAATGCAACTAAACTAACAAATTCCCCCTGAATTCATTACCCAAACAAAATAATCAAGAAGTAATTTCAATTAAACCAAGAATATTTCAAAAGTAAGAAAACTTAGCGTCCGGTAGGGGTTTTGTGAAGATGTCTGCTGCCTGTTGTTCTGTGGAAATGTACTCCAGCCGTATTTCCTTCTTCATAACATGATCTCTGATGAAATGATGACGAATGTCAATATGTTTAGTACGAGTATGAAGAACTGGATTGTATGTAATGGCAATGGCAGACGTATTGTCACAGAAAATAGGAGCCTCTGTGGACTCAATTCCATAGTCTCTGAGTTGTTGCTGAATCCAGAGCAGTTGGGCACAGCAGCTTCCAGCAGCAAGGTACTCTGCCTCTGCAGTGGAGGTTGCGATGGATGTCTGTTTCTTGCATCCCCATGATATTAACCGATCACCAAGAAATTGACAATATCCACTATGCTTTTCCTGTCAATTTTACATCCAGCATACTCAGCATCTGAGTATCCAATGAGATTAAAAGTTGAGTCTCTTGGATACCATAGACCAACATTCTCGGTTCCTTTTAAGTATTTTAGGATCCTCTTGACAGCAGTGAAGTGCGACTGCTTGGGATTTGCTTGAAACCGGGCGCACATACATACTGCAAACATAATATCGGGTCGGCTGGCTGTCAAGTATAGTAAAGATCCGATCATGCCTCGATACATTGTAACTTCGACTGGTATTCCTGAATTATCCAAGTCGAGTTTGGCGGATGAGCTCATTGGTGTAGCAGCAGCTGAGCTGGTACTCATTCCATATTTCTTCAGTAGCTCTTTAGTGTACTTGGACTGATTTATCAGAATTCCTTCACTAGATTGCTTGACTTGCAATCCTAAGAAAAATGATAACTCTCCCATCATGCTCATCTCGAATTGTTCCTGCATGATTTTAGAAAATCTTTCGCACAGTTTTGGGTTAGTACTCCCGAAGATAATATCATCAACATATATTTGAACTAGCAACGTATGATCTCCCTTTGTAAATTTAAAAAGGGTCTTGTCCACCGTGCCAATAACAAAGTTGTGCTCTGTCAAATATTTTGATAAAGTTTCATACCAGGCAGTGGGAGCTTGCTTTAGACCATACAGAGCTTTATTCAGACGGAAAACATGAGATGGCTGCTGATGGTTTTCAAATCCAGGAGGTTGTTCAACATAAACTTCTTCCTGGAGTTTGCCGTTAAGAAATGCACTCTTAACATCCATCTGATAGACTTTAAAGTCTTTAAATGCAGCAAATGCAAGAAATATGTGAATTGCTTCTAGTCGTGCTACAGGGGCAAAGGTTTCATCGAAATCAATGCCTTCTTCCTGTCTGTAGCCCTGTGCAACTAATCTTGCTTTATTTCTAATTACTGTTCCGTTTTCGTCTATTTTATTTCTAAATACCCATTTGGTGCCAATTACAGTGTGATGCTGTGGTCGTGGTACTAGATACCATACTCTGTTTCGCTCAAACTGGTTTAGTTCTTCCTGCATTGCTTCTACCCAACTTGGGTCTAATATAGCTTCATCAATCTTCTTAGGTTCTATATGAGATATGAATGCAGCATGAAGAAATTCGTTAATCATTTGTCCTCTGGTGCGTAGAGGAGCAAGAGGGTTACCGATGACCTGCTCGGGTGGATGATCCTTCTTCCACCGGAGCGAAGGTCCTAGTGGGTTGAGTTCTTCAGTTGACTGGATGTGAGTAGGTAAATCAGAGATTCTGATAGACCCATCTTTCTCATTGGTTCCTTCAACTGCAGTAGAGGTGGATGCCACTGTTTCATTGATGGCTGGCTGCAGTGCTTGTTGGCCAGCAGACTCCTCTGCTTGAGCTTCAGGGATTTCTGGTTCTAAGGAGCAGTCAGCCCTGCTTCTGTAATCAATCTCATCATCAACATTTTCGTCAATATAAGTGCTTTCCAGTCGATTACTCAAGTTGTTGATTTGTATATCGGATAGTGTACAGTCAGTAGGTTCATCAAATTTTACATGCACTGATTCTTCTACATTAAGAGTTCTATTATTAAATACTCTGAATGCCTTACTAACTGTAGAATAGCCAAGAAATATTCCAGCATCAGATTTGGCATCAAAGGCGGTGAGATGAGTCTTTCCATTGTTGTGAATAAAACATTTGCAACCAAACACATGGAAATAAGAAATATTTGGCTTACTGCCATTCCAGATCTCATAAGGGGTTTTATTAGCTCGCTTATTAATCATCGATCTGTTCTGCGTATAACATGCTGTGTTGACAGCTTCTGCCCAAAATCTCTGCGATATTTCTGATTCCGCGAGCATAGTTCGCGCAGCTTCTTTCAAAGTGCGGTTCCTACGCTCAGCAACTCCGTTTTGTTGAGGAGTTCTAGCTGCAGAGTATTCGTGTTTAATACCAAGGTCATCTAGATATGATTCGAGTGATTGATTGGTAAACTCAGTACCTTTATCACTGTGAATTCTATCTATCCCACACGATTTCTCATTTTGGAGTCTTTTCAGTAATTTGATCAGCTTTGGAGTAGCCTGATCTTTACCACTTAGGAACAAGACCCACGTGAAACGAGTGTAATCGTCTATTAACACTAGGGTGTACTTCATTCCCCCTAGACTTGTTACTGGTATAGGACCAAACAGATCCATATGCAGCAACTCTAGGCACCGAGAAGAAGATTTACTCCCTTTGGTCTTAAAAGAGGATCTGATTTGCTTACCGAGTTGGCATGCTGCACAGATCTTGTCCTTTGAGAACTCAATTTGGGGCAGTCCAACAACTAGATCAAGTTTACGCAGACTAGCAATAGTTTTAAAATTTAAGTGACTCAACCGTTTGTGCCAAAGCCAATTTTTGGAAGTATTCTGGGCAGCTAAGCAAGTAAAGGAAGTAGGCTGATTAAGATTCCAATCAATTTTATATGTGTTATCATGCCTTCTTCCTATAAGTAATACATTGCCATCAGTAGATTTAATTGTGCATGAATGCTGATTGAATTCTACGGAATGACCATTGTCACACAATTGACTTATGCTAATCAAATTATAGCATAGATTTTCAACTAAAAGAATATCTTTAATGATGAGGTTACCGTAGATAATCTTACCCTTACCCACGGTTCTACCTTTCGCGTTATCTCCAAAAGTTATTCTGGGTCCGGTGGAGTCCACTAGTTCAGACAATAAGCTTGCATTCCCTGTCATATGTCTAGAGCATCCGCTGTCTAGGAACCATTCTGAGCTCCGAACTGGATGCATTCTAGTTTCCTGCAATTAAAGCGATAGACTGATTGGTACCCAATCCTACTTGGGTCCTGGTAGGATTAGTCCTTTCGGAACCCACACTTGTATGACCCTGAATGACTTAGGTCGGTGTGTGTTCTGAAATGTGTGTGCATTTATAAATGTAGGTGATGATTTTAGCTGTGGAGTGTGATAATATGTGTATGCATGTGCTTTTGGTTTGTAGTTCCTGTTATTCAGCATATACCTCTTCTGGACAGGTTTACAGTTGTAGTACCAGTTGGGTTTAACCTCTCTAGCTGCTCGACCAGTGGTTTTAAGTTCATTTCTGAACTTTTGCCTTGGTTTAGCCTCTTTGAGTGGTTCTACATAACCGATACCTCTGTGCTGTACCTGTTCCTTGATGAGTGTTGCTTTAACAGGTTCTTTAATCAGTTCATACGGGTCATATACTGTGCTAGATCTTACAAAGTTCATTGATTGAACCTTGCCTTTTGTTAGACACAGTTGAGGCTCATTACCAGATGATCTGCTGTCATTGCTATTAAAGCCTATGCCAGTTAAATCACCAGCAAGCCTTATAGACTCAAGCATTTCATCCTTTCTGGTAGTCGACGCATTCCAAGTGCTAACCAGTTTGCTGAGTTTCTGGTACGCACACTTGGCTTCATCTCTTTCTTTCACTAGGCGACTGGCTGCTTCCCTTAAGCAATTCAACTCCCTTGATTGTTCACAATCAAGTTTGTTTTCAAGCGTTTTAGTTGGAATTGAGTGCTCAGTCTTATAGCATTCAAAAGATTCGTATAGCGTCTGATACTCATTTATCATGTCCTGCAATGCATTGGTGAGTTCATGATGTGTAAATTCAGATAGGTTGGTTTCATGTACCTCATTTTCATCATTCGCCATTAAGCAGTGGACTTCTTCGTCTTCACTCTCGCTGGATGAGCTAATTGACTCCTCTGATTCTGATTCAGAATCAGCCCATTTGCTCTTACTATCTTCTGCCACTAAAACCTTTTGATCTCTGTCCCGTTTGGATGTTCTTCTGGTTTCCTTGGATTTTCTGTAATCCTTGGATCCTCTTTTGTGATCATCCTTTTTGGGTTTAGGACAGTCTGCGATGAAGTGCCCTGGTTTGAGACAGTTGAAGCATACTCGCTCTTCTTCTTCTGAATTTCCTTTGGAGCTTTGCCTTCGAGGGTATGATTGATAAGGTCTCTGGTTCTTCTTCATGAATTTTCCAAATTTCTTTACGAACATTGCCATCGCATCGTTACACATCTTTTCTGGAGTCATTTCAGTAGGAGTAGGCAGAGACTCAGATGCAGTGAGAGCTTTTGTTGGTTGACTTGTACTTGGTTCATCTTCAACCCGAATGCCTAATTCGAATTCATAGGCTTTTAAATCAGCAAACAGATCATGTAGATCTATCTTGTTGATATCCTTCGATTCTCTCATAGCAATGGTCTTGACATCCCATTCTCTTGGTAGACCTCTCATCACTTTGAGAGTGACTTCTCTGTTGGGTAACTCCTTACCCAGACTGCTTAGTTCATTTATTATTCCAGTCACTCTTTCATCATACTCGTTGAGAGTTTCTCCATTTATCATTTTGATATGCTCAAACTTTTGTAAAGCCACAGTAAGCTTGTTCTCCTTGGTTTGATCATTTCCTTCACAGAGTTGAGCAATCTTTTCCCAGATCTCTTTGGCTGTTGGGCACATTTTGATTTTGTTGAACATATTTTTGTCCAAAGTTTTGAACAAAATGTCTTTAGCCACGTTGTCTAGGTTTGCCTTTTTTTTGTCTTCATTTGACCATTGAGATCTTTCCTTTTCTACCATTTGTGGATCACCACTTGTGATAGAGGCAGCTGTATTGATTTTCATGATCTTCAACGGTCCTTCGGTGATCACATACCACATATCATCATCTTGAGCACTTAGATGTGCTTGCATACGGATCCTCCAGTCATCATATTCGTCTTTCTTGAACATTGGAATCTTGCTGAATGAGGCCATCAGTTTTTGGTAAATAGTAATTTCTCAAGATTGAGAAGACCTAAGCTCTGATACCACTTGTTGGGATCGGGGTAGTGTTTAGAAGGGGGGGGGGGGGGGGGGGGGTTGATTAAACACTAGATAATTTCGATTTCTTTTCTGGTTAACTGTAAACTGTTAAGTGTTACAGTTGCTTCTCAATAACAGGCAAGTCAGTAGACACTTATTATAGTGCGGAAGACGTCTACAAAACTTGTGAGGAATAAAACTGAAGTAATAAAGCAATAAACGAATAATACGAGAGTTGTTTCTGGAAGTTCGAAGCACAACGCTTCTACGTCTCCCCTTCTTCCTTTGCAGGAAGGATTCACTAGAAGACTTGGTTTACACTTTACAGTATACAACCTCCTTAGGCACTAACACACTTGGCCTAAACTCCTAGCAATCACACTCTTCTTATCTTTTGGATACAAGTGATTTTACAACACTCTCTACAGAATAAAACTTTCTAGCTTTGAGAGTTTCTAAGCAGCAGACTTCAATTGAAAATAATCTGTCACAGATTCAGTTTAGCGGTTTGTCTGCTCTTTGCTGAACGTTTGAAATATCAGTCGTATAGCTTTCTTGCTTTGAAGTATTTCTCTTAGTTTGAAAGTTGCTCAGCCCTTCTTCATTCTCTGCTTGGACGTATTTATAGGTTTGGTTGTCCAACGGTAGCCTTTTTTGTATATGGAATTGATTAGCTTTCCAAATACATGTTGTCTTCTTTCCTATTTTGTAAAACAACGGCTCTTTTCACTCTGACGGTAATGGTGGTGGAAATATAGCAGGGTGCGCCGCTCTGTTGTACTTTTGTCAGAGAATGTTGTACTTACTTTGTCTCGTTGCTTAGACTTCTGCTGGTTTCTTTGTTCAACTGGTCGTTCATCCTCTTAAGACCAGTTGATGTCCTTGTTCAGTGAGAGACTTTCCAGCTGATAGTTATCCAGTTTATGTCTTCACCCGGTTGATGTCTTCATCCGGTTGATGTCTTTATCCGGTTGATGTCTTCATCCGGTTGATGTCTTGTCCGGTTGGTATCTATCCAGTTGATGTCTTCATCCGGTTGATGACTATCCAATTGATGTCTTCATCCGGTTGATGACTTCATACGGTTGATGACTTCATACCAGTTGATGACTTCATCCGGTTAGTGTCTTTATCAGTTGATAGCTTGTCCGGTTGATAGCTTGTCCGGTTGGTGTCTATCCAGTTGATGTCTTGTCCGGTTGATGACTATCCAGTTGATGTCTTGTCCGGTTGATGACTATCCAGTTGATGTCTTGTCCGGTTGATGACTATCCAGTTGATGTCTTCATCCGGTGAGACTTTAATATCCGGTAGGTGTATTCACCCGGTAGGTCTTTAGCATCCGGTTGATCTTTAACATCCAGTAGGTGTTTGTAATCACCAAAACTTAGAAATCGTTTTCCCAACAAAGTTTAAAACAAAAACAGAGCATGGTTTCTCACCCTACTTTGCTCCGATTTTTGAAGAACTTCCAGGCGATGAAAAAGGGCAAGCTCCTCAGAATTTTCCTTAGCAAGTGCTGGTGTAGAAATGGGAGAGAAGGACCGAGATTTGGGATGGCTGAGAGTGGTCAAAAAATTGAGCCAAGTGGGGTGGGAAGTCAGCCTGTGCACAGTGTGATTGGCATGGGTTGGGGGGGGGGGGGTGGTTGGGTGTTGGGTGGTTTGATGTGTTATGTTTTGGTCCTGGTATTTAACACGATGTATTAAAATATCTTCACATGATATTTATAGTATTTTCTCAATAAAATACTTCAATTCCCATTAACATGCTTTACCAAAACAAACAACACACACCCCAGATAAACATGCCACAACCCCAAAAAACCCAACATATATCACATGCACCCTGAAATGAATCTCCCCAATAATATTAATTCAATCCCATGAATTAATACCCAAATCATCCTAAAATTAAATGATTAAAATCATATAATCATTTCGGGGATATCACAATACTCCCCTACCTATAAGATTTCGTTCCCGAAATCAAACATGCTCACCTACATGAAGTAAAGCAATAAATAAACGCATACCAGAAAACAGCTCTGGGTAATGCTGCACCATGTGTCGCTCTGTCTCCCACGTGGCCTCCTCGACACCCCTACGATCCCACTGAACCTTGATCATAGGAATAACCTTGTTCCGAAGTCTGCGGTCTGCCCTATCCAGAATCCTGATAGGCCGCTCCACATAAGAAACATCGGACTCTATCTGAACCTCTGAAGGCTGCAACACATGTGAAGGATCCGGCTCATACTTCCTCAGCATAGATACATGAAATACGTCGTGTATACCAGACAGAGAAGGCGGTAAAGCCAAACGGTACGCCAGCGTACCCACACGCTGTAAGATCTCATACGGCCCCACATATCTCGGGGATAACTTTCCTCGTATCCCAAACCGTACTACGCCTCTGAAAGGCGAGATCTTCAGAAAAACTCTGTCGCCTAACTGAAACTCCAACGGTCTACGCCGTTGATTGGCATATGCTGCCTGCCTGTCCTGAGCTGCCTTCATCTTTCTTTTGATAACCTTAACTTTCTCTTCCATTTCCTGAACCAACTCTGGTCCTCCAACCGACTTACGGTCCATGTCATCCCAACACAAGGGTGACCTACAACGCCTACCATAGAGGGCCTCAAAAGGAGCCATCTGTATATTTGCCTGGTAGCTGTTGTTGTAAGAGAACTCCACCAAGGCTATCGAGTCCTGCCATGAAGTGTTGAACTCTAGCACACAAGCTCTCAACATATCCTCGAGCGTCTGTATCGTACGCTCAGTTTGTCCGTCCGTCTGAGGGTGATAGGCTGTGCTCAGCCTCAACTCTGTACCTAGAGCTGCCTGCAGACCCTCCCAGAAGTGAGATGTGAACCGCGGATCTCGATCGGACACAATCGAAATAGGGATCCCATGCAGTCTCACCACATCTCTGACATATAACTGTGTCATCCTCAAGTGCGTATATGTCATACAGTAGGGAATGAAATGAGCCACTTTAGTCAATCTGTCCACGACTACCCAGATGGCATCAAAACCGGAAACAGTCATCGGTAAGTGGGTCACGAAATCCATAGATACGAGTTGCCACTTCCACTCAGGTATCTCCAAACTCCTTAATTCACCACCAGGCCTTTGCCTCTCAGCCTTCACCTGCTGACAAATCAAACAGCGCTTGACGAACGAAGTAACATCCCGTTTCATTCGCCTCCACCAGAACTGGTTGTATAAATCCTTATACATCTTCTTCCCGCCTGGGTGGATACTCATCCTGCTACAGTGAGCTCGCTGTAATAAACCTTGACGCAACTCGGGTGCATCTGGAACCACCCATCTGTCGCCAAGTCTCAGAGAACCGTCCTCAGCCACTCTGAATCTCGATGGCTGACCTGAAAGGACCACTAACATCCATCTCTGAACCTCTGCATCGGTCCCCTGAGCCTTCCTGATGTGATCATAAATAATAGGCTCGGCTAGCAAGGTCAAAACCTGTACTGGTGAAGCAGACACATCATAGTCAAAACCCAAATGGCAGTAGGAGCCCAACATAGCTGATAGACACATGGCATCCTCTGCTGTGCTCCACACCTTCCGACTCAAAGCGTCGGCTGTCAAATTTGCTTTCCCGGGATGGTATAGGATTTCACAATCATAATCCTTCAGCAGGTCCATCCATCTCCTCTGCCTCATGTTCAGCTCAGCCTTTGTAAACAAGAACTTCAGGCTCTTGTGATCAGTGAAGATGGTAAATGAGGTACCGTATAAGTAGTGTCGCCATATCTTCAAGGCGAACACTATAGCTGCCAACTCCAGATCATGGACTGGATACCTCGTCTCGTGTGGCTTCAACTGTCTCGAAGCGTAAGCCACTACATGTCTGTCCTGCATCAGTACGCACCCTAAGCCCTGTAGCGATGCGTCGGTATAGAGAACAAATCCTTTGTTCTCCTTTGGAATCACTAGAACTGGTGCAGTAGTCAGTCTGTGTTTCAATTCCCTGAAACTCTACTCACAAGCCTCTGACCAACAAAAAGAGACTCCCTTCTGAGTCAGCTGTGTAAGTGGCTTGGCGATCTTTGAGAAACCCTCGACGAAACATCGGTAATAGCCAGCCAAACCAAGGAAACTCCGTATCTCACTGACTGAAGTAGGGGCAGACCAATCCATAACTGCCTCTATCTTCCTCGGGTCTATTGATATCCCCTTTCGTGATATAATATGGCCCAAGAATGCAACACTGCTCAGCCAAAACTCACACTTGCTGAGTTTGGCGTACAACTGATGATCCCTGAGGATCTGGAGCTCTATCCTCAGATGATCGGCATGATCCTCCTCACTCCTTGAATAGACCAGGATGTCATCAATGAATACGATCACAAACTGGTCAAGGTACTCCTGAAATACTCTGTTCATCAGGCTCATAAAGACTGCAGGTGCATTTGTCACACCGAAAGGCATCACCAAGAACTCATAGTGCCCATACCGAGTTCTAAAAGCCGTCTTTTGGACATCACCAGCTTTAACCCGTACCTGGTGATAGCCTGACCTCAAGTCTATCTTGGAGTACACCTCTGTACCCTGAAGCTGGTCGAATAGATCATCAATCCTCGGAAGTGGATATCTGTTCTTCACTGTAGCCTTGTTCAGTTGCCTATAGTCAATGCACAGACGCATTGAACCATCCTTCTTTTTCACAAACAAGACTGGTGCACCCCAAGGTGATACACTGGGACGGATGCATCCCTTGTCGAGGAGCTCCTGTAACTGTACCTTCAGCTCTCTCAGCTCTGCCGGTGCCATTCCGTATAGGGCACGGGAAATAGCAGGAGTCCCCGGCAGTAGCTCAATGGCAAACTCAACATCCCTGACAGGCGGAAACCCCAGAATCTCATCTGGGAACACATCAATGAACTCTGCCACAACCGGTATGTCCTCAGCCCTTACTTCCTTTTCCTCAGATAAATCCACGGCATAAATGATGTAACCTGTGTGGCCGCGCTCCAATAATCGTGCCATCTTAACCGCTGATATTACCGGAATCTTTGGGCGAGAGTCGTCCCCATAGAAAGTCCACTGGAACCCCTGATCAGATAGAAAACGAACAATCCTCCTTTGGCAATCTACCATAGCTCGGTATCTGCTCAACACATCAATGCCGATAATGCAGTCAAAGTCTTCCATCTCTAACTGAATCAGATTGGCCCTCAGATCATTGCCCTCAAAATAAATGAGGCAATCAGATAACAGTCGGTCTGCAATCACATGCTTTCCCGTGGGTGTCGAGACCATGAGAGGCGTGGGTAACAGAGACGAGCACAAGTGGTGTCTCGCCACAAAAGTAGTAGATACAAAGGAATGGGAAGCACCTGTATCTATCAATATAAGTGCAGGGTACGTAAATAAATGGCACGTACCAGCAATGACCTCCTCCGGGGCTGCCTCAGCCTGCTCCCTAGTCAGTGCATACACCTGTCCCTGCGGTGGTCCTGCCGTCTGACCTCCCTGTGGTCGTGGTGCAAACTGCTGTCTCTGTGGTGCCCTCCCAGCATCTAACCTTGGACTATTCGGCCCAGAGTCTGTCTGACCTGTCCGATTGGGGAAACCTCGAGCCATGTGGCCCATCTTGCCACAGACATAGCAACCCTGACAGTCACGTAACAAATGCCATCCTCCACAGTTATTACACCTGTTTTCCCCTGTCTTGCTCCCCTGAGTGGGTCCCCGATTGTTCTGCTTCTGACCCTGAGACTTCATCCCACCAAATCTGGAAGATGATGAGGCCCCACGAGCCTTGAACTGATCCCCTCGTGGCTTCAAACTATCAGCAACAGGCCTCGGTGGTGGTACTGAAGGGGGTACATCATCCTTATACGCGCCTACCGCAATCTCCGCCAGCTCTGCCCGTGTCAGGGCGTCATCAAATGAGCTGGGGTTATTGGAGATAACCCTATCAAATAGCTCTGGCCTCAATCCTTTCAGAAAGTTCCTCATCTTTGCATGGCTGCTCACAGCGATATGAGGCACATACCTCAGCAGTGAGGAATACTGCATAGCGTAGTCTGACACTGACATGCTACCCTGCTTTAAAGCATTGAACTCGTCTTCCTTTAATTGTCTGGCAGCTATAGAGAAATACTGGTTAAGGAACCGGGTCCGAAATACAGTCCAGTCAACTGCCATACCTAGAGCTCTCAGCTCCATCACGGTGGTCTTCTACCCCATATTCGTCTTTCTTGAACATTGGAATCTTGCTGAATGAGGCCATCAGTTTTTGGTAAATAGTAATTTCTCAAGATTGAGAAGACCTAAGCTCTGATACCACTTGTTGGGATCGGGGTAGTGTTTAGAAGGGGGGGGGGGGTTGAATAAACACTAGATAATTTCGATTTCTTTTCTGGTTAACTGTAAACTGTTAAGTGTTACAGTTGCTTCTCAATAACAGGCAAGTCAATAGACACTTATTATAGTGCGGAAGACGTCTACAAAACTTGTGAGGAATAAAACTGAAGTAATAAAGCAATAAACGAATAATACGAGAGTTGTTTCTGGAAGTTCGAAGCACAACGCTTCTACGTCTCCCCTTCTTCCTTTGCAGGAAGGATTCACTAGAAGACTTGGTTTACACTTTACAGTATACAACCTCCTTAGGCACTAACACACTTGGCCTAAACTCCTAGCAATCACACTCTTCTTATCTTTTGGATACAAGTGATTTTACAACACTCTCTACAGAATAAAACTTTCTAGCTTTGAGAGTTTCTAAGCAGCAGACTTCAATTGAAAATAATCTGTCACAGATTCAGTTTAGCGGTTTGTCTGCTCTTTGCTGAACGTTTGAAATATCAGTCGTATAGCTTTCTTGCTTTGAAGTATTTCTCTTAGTTTGAAAGTTGCTCAGCCCTTCTTCATTCTCTGCTTGGACGTATTTATAGGTTTGGTTGTCCAACGGTAGCCTTTTTTGTATATGGAATTGATTAGCTTTCCAAATACATGTTGTCTTCTTTCCTATTTTGTAAAACAACGGCTCTTTTCACTCTGACGGTAATGGTGGTGGAAATATAGCAGGGTGCGCCGCTCTGTTGTACTTTTGTCAGAGAATGTTGTACTTACTTTGTCTCGTTGCTTAGACTTCTGCTGGTTTCTTTGTTCAACTGGTCGTTCATCCTCTTAAGACCAGTTGATGTCCTTGTTCAGTGAGAGACTTTCCAGCTGATAGTTATCCAGTTTATGTCTTCACCCGGTTGATGTCTTCATCCGGTTGATGTCTTTATCCGGTTGATGTCTTCATCCGGTTGATGTCTTGTCCGGTTGGTATCTATCCAGTTGATGTCTTCATCCGGTTGATGACTATCCAATTGATGTCTTCATCCGGTTGATGACTTCATACGGTTGATGACTTCATACCAGTTGATGACTTCATCCGGTTAGTGTCTTTATCAGTTGATAGCTTGTCCGGTTGATAGCTTGTCCGGTTGGTGTCTATCCAGTTGATGTCTTGTCCGGTTGATGACTATCCAGTTGATGTCTTGTCCGGTTGATGACTATCCAGTTGATGTCTTGTCCGGTTGATGACTATCCAGTTGATGTCTTCATCCGGTGAGACTTTAATATCCGGTAGGTGTATTCACCCGGTAGGTCTTTAGCATCCGGTTGATCTTTAACATCCAGTAGGTGTTTGTAATCACCAAAACTTAGAAATCGTTTTCCCAACAAAGTTTAAAACAAAAACAGAGCATGGTTTCTCACCCTACTTTGCTCCGATTTTTGAAGAACTTCCAGGCGATGAAAAAGGGCAAGCTCCTCAGAATTTTCCTTAGCAAGTGCTGGTGTAGAAATGGGAGAGAAGGACCGAGATTTGGGATGGCTGAGAGTGGTCAAAAAATTGAGCCAAGTGGGGTGGGAAGTCAGCCTGTGCACAGTGTGATTGGCATGGGTTGGGGGGGGGGGTGGTTGGGTGTTGGGTGGTTTGATGTGTTATGTTTTGGTCCTGGTATTTAACACGATGTATTAAAATATCTTCACATGATATTTATAGTATTTTCTAAATAAAATACTTCAATTCCCATTAACATGCTTTACCAAAACAAACAACACACACCCCAGATAAACATGCCACAACCCCAAAAAACCCAACATATATCACATGCACCCTGAAATGAATCTCCCCAATAATATTAATTCAATCCCATGAATTAATACCCAAATCATCCTAAAATTAAATGATTAAAATCATATAATCATTTCGGGGATATCACAATACTCCCCTACCTATAAGATTTCGTTCCCGAAATCAAACATGCTCACCTACATGAAGTAAAGCAATAAATAAACGCATACCAGAAAACAGCTCTGGGTAATGCTGCACCATGTGTCGCTCTGTCTCCCACGTGGCCTCCTCGACACCCCTACGATCCCACTGAACCTTGATCATAGGAATAACCTTGTTCCGAAGTCTGCGGTCTGCCCTATCCAGAATCCTGATAGGCCGCTCCACATAAGAAACATCGGACTCTATCTGAACCTCTGAAGGCTGCAACACATGTGAAGGATCCGGCTCATACTTCCTCAGCATAGATACATGAAATACGTCGTGTATACCAGACAGAGAAGGCGGTAAAGCCAAACGGTACGCCAGCGTACCCACACGCTGTAAGATCTCATACGGCCCCACATATCTCGGGGATAACTTTCCTCGTATCCCAAACCGTACTACGCCTCTGAAAGGCGAGATCTTCAGAAAAACTCTGTCGCCTAACTGAAACTCCAACGGTCTACGCCGTTGATTGGCATATGCTGCCTGCCTGTCCTGAGCTGCCTTCATCTTTCTTTTGATAACCTTAACTTTCTCTTCCATTTCCTGAACCAACTCTGGTCCTCCAACCGACTTACGGTCCATGTCATCCCAACACAAGGGTGACCTACAATGCCTACCATAGAGGGCCTCAAAAGGAGCCATCTGTATATTTGCTTGGTAGCTGTTGTTGTAAGAGAACTCCACCAAGGCTATCGAGTCCTGCCATGAAGTGTTGAACTCTAGCACACAAGCTCTCAACATATCCTCGAGCGTCTGTATCGTACGCTCAGTTTGTCCGTCCGTCTGAGGGTGATAGGCTGTGCTCAGCCTCAACTCTGTACCTAGAGCTGCCTGCAGACCCTCCCAGAAGTGAGATGTGAACCGCGGATCTCGATCGGACACAATCGAAATAGGGATCCCATGCAGTCTCACCACATCTCTGACATATAACTGTGTCATCCTCAAGTGCGTATATGTCATACAGTAGGGAATGAAATGAGCCACTTTAGTCAATCTGTCCACGACTACCCAGATGGCATCAAAACCGGAAACAGTCCTCGGTAAGTGGGTCACGAAATCCATAGATACGAGTTGCCACTTCCACTCAGGTATCTCCAAACTCCTTAATTCACCACCAGGCCTTTGCCTCTCAGCCTTCACCTGCTGACAAATCAAACAGCGCTTGACGAACGAAGTAACATCCCGTTTCATTCGCCTCCACCAGAACTGGTTGTATAAATCCTTATACATCTTCTTCCCGCCTGGGTGGATACTCATCCTGCTACAGTGAGCTCGCTGTAATAAACCTTGACGCAACTCGGGTGCATCTGGAACCACCCATCTGTCGCCAAGTCTCAGAGAACCGTCCTCAGCCACTCTGAATCTCGATGGCTGACCTGAAAGGACCACTAACATCCATCTCTGAACCTCTGCATCGGTCCCCTGAGCCTTCCTGATGTGATCATAAATAATAGGCTCGGCTAGCAAGGTCAAAACCTGTACTGGTGAAGCAGACACATCATAGTCAAAACCCAAATGGCAGTAGGAGCCCAACATAGCTGATAGACACATGGCATCCTCTGCTGTGCTCCACACCTTCCGACTCAAAGCGTCGGCTGTCAAATTTGCTTTCCCGGGATGGTATAGGATTTCACAATCATAATCCTTCAGCAGGTCCATCCATCTCCTCTGCCTCATGTTCAGCTCAGCCTTTGTAAACAAGAACTTCAGGCTCTTGTGATCAGTGAAGATGGTAAATGAGGTACCGTATAAGTAGTGTCGCCATATCTTCAAGGCGAACACTATAGCTGCCAACTCCAGATCATGGACTGGATACCTCGTCTCGTGTGGCTTCAACTGTCTCGAAGCGTAAGCCACTACATGTCTGTCCTGCATCAGTACGCACCCTAAGCCCTGTAGCGATGCGTCGGTATAGAGAACAAATCCTTTGTTCTCCTTTGGAATCACTAGAACTGGTGCAGTAGTCAGTCTGTGTTTCAATTCCCTGAAACTCTACTCACAAGCCTCTGACCAACAAAAAGAGACTCCCTTCTGAGTCAGCTGTGTAAGTGGCTTGGCGATCTTTGAGAAACCCTCGACGAAACATCGGTAATAGCCAGCCAAACCAAGGAAACTCCGTATCTCACTGACTGAAGTAGGGGCAGACCAATCCATAACTGCCTCTATCTTCCTCGGGTCTACTGATATCCCCTTTCGTGATATAATATGGCCCAAGAATGCAACACTGCTCAGCCAAAACTCACACTTGCTGAGTTTGGCGTACAACTGATGATCCCTGAGGATCTGGAGCTCTATCCTCAGATGATCGGCATGATCCTCCTCACTCCTTGAATAGACCAGGATGTCATCAATGAATACGATCACAAACTGGTCAAGGTACTCCTGAAATACTCTGTTCATCAGGCTCATAAAGACTGCAGGTGCATTTGTCACACCGAAAGGCATCACCAAGAACTCATAGTGCCCATACCGAGTTCTAAAAGCCGTCTTTTGGACATCACCAGCTTTAACCCGTACCTGGTGATAGCCTGACCTCAAGTCTATCTTGGAGTACACCTCTGTACCCTGAAGCTGGTCGAATAGATCATCAATCCTCGGAAGTGGATATCTGTTCTTCACTGTAGCCTTGTTCAGTTGCCTATAGTCAATGCACAGACGCATTGAACCATCCTTCTTTTTCACAAACAAGACTGGTGCACCCCAAGGTGATACACTGGGACGGATGCATCCCTTGTCGAGGAGCTCCTGTAACTGTACCTTCAGCTCTCTCAGCTCTGCCGGTGCCATTCCGTATAGGGCACGGGAAATAGCAGGAGTCCCCGGCAGTAGCTCAATGGCAAACTCAACATCCCTGACAGGCGGAAACCCCAGAATCTCATCTGGGAACACATCAATGAACTCTGCCACAACCGGTATGTCCTCAGCCCTTACTTCCTTTTCCTCAGATACATCCACGGCATAAATGATGTAACCTGTGTGGCCGCGCTCCAATAATCGTGCCATCTTAACCGCTGATATTACCGGAATCTTTGGGCGAGAGTCGTCCCCATAGAAAGTCCACTGGAACCCCTGATCAGATAGAAAACGAACAATCCTCCTTTGGCAATCTACCATAGCTCGGTATCTGCTCAACACATCAATGCCGATAATGCAGTCAAAGTCTTCCATCTCTAACTGAATCAGATTGGCCCTCAGATCATTGCCCTCAAAATAAATGAGGCAATCAGATAACAGTCGGTCTGCAATCACATGCTTTCCCGTGGGTGTCGAGACCATGAGAGGCGTGGGTAACAGAGACGAGCACAAGTGGTGTCTCGCCACAAAAGTAGTAGATACAAAGGAATGGGAAGCACCTGTATCTATCAATATAAGTGCAGGGTACGTAAATAAATGGCACGTACCAGCAATGACCTCCTCCGGGGCTGCCTCAGCCTGCTCCCTAGTCAGTGCATACACCTGTCCCTGCGGCGGTCCTGCCGTCTGACCTCCCTGTGGTCGTGGTGCAAACTGCTGTCTCTGTGGTGCCCTCCCAGCATCTAACCTTGGACTATTCGGCCCAGAGTCTGTCTGACCTGTCCGATTGGGGAAACCTCGAGCCATGTGGCCCATCTTGCCACAGACATAGCAACCCTGACAGTCACGTAACAAATGCCATCCTCCACAGTTATTACACCTGTTTTCCCCTGTCTTGCTCCCCTGAGTGGGTCCCCGATTGTTCTGCTTCTGACCCTGAGACTTCATCCCACCAAATCTGGAAGATGATGAGGCCCCACGAGCCTTGAACTGATCCCCTCGTGGCTTCAAACTATCAGCAACAGGCCTCGGTGGTGGTACTGAAGGGGGTACATCATCCTTATACGCGCCTACCGCAATCTCCGCCAGCTCTGCCCGTGTCAGGGCGTCATCAAATGAGCTGGGGTTATTGGAGATAACCCTATCAAATAGCTCTGGCCTCAATCCTTTCAGAAAGTTCCTCATCTTTGCATGGCTGCTCACAGCGATATGAGGCACATACCTCAGCAGTGAGGAATACTGCATAGCGTAGTCTGACACTGACATGCTACCCTGCTTTAAAGCATTGAACTCGTCTTCCTTTAATTGTCTGGCAGCTATAGAGAAATACTGGTTAAGGAACCGGGTCCGGAATACAGTCCAGTCAACTGCCATACCTAGAGCTCTCAGCTCCATCACGGTGGTCTTCTACCACATATCCTTCCTTCTCAAATCCTTATTTCAATCCTGAGTCACTTATCAATAGTGCATTCAATGCTTCTTACTTTTCCACGTAAGCGGAATTCCTCTTCGCTTCCTATGGAAATCCACGTAAGCGGAATTCTTCCTCGCTTCTTATGGACGTTAGCGTAAGCATTAAATCCTCACTAGGATAACCTTGACTCGTGAAATACACCTCTTATATTTCACACGTGAAATACACCTCTTATATTTCACAACATATATATGCAAAAACGAAGCATATCAACATGTATCATATCATCATGCACTATCTTATGCATATCTTACTTTGCCTTGTGTTAAATAAATAAACACACAATACATGTTACCGTTGGGGTGCCCGTACGTCACTTACGTACCTTTCCAAAATGTAGTGTGTTGTGGGACTCTATCCCCTGCGCTGTGTAGCTGTCTGTAA
This sequence comes from Haberlea rhodopensis, assembly GCA_907163345.1. Lineage (NCBI taxonomy): Eukaryota > Viridiplantae > Streptophyta > Magnoliopsida > Lamiales > Gesneriaceae > Haberlea > Haberlea rhodopensis. The sequence continues at coordinate 656,905 of CAJQUN010000220.1, forward strand.
AGGCTCTACACCAGTGTACAACACAATATTAGATGTCTCATTACAATCCAATATCAAATTTAAAACAAATTCTACATTTTTGAAAAAAAAGGCACTACCGATCGATCGGCCCTCATCACCGATCGATCGGTGAACTGTTTGAATTAAGGAAAAAAAGCTACGGCTTTTGCCGATCGATCGGTGTTCCTCACCGATCGATCCGTAGATCATATTCAACCCAGATTTTCCAGAATTCCCTAACACCGATAATCATACCCTTAAATCTAACATGTAAGACATACAACATGCCAAGAACAACATGCTAGCAGTTATAACACACTACCCTGAGTGTATTCATATCAAATTTACACCTCAAATGTAAGTCCACATGCATAAACGTCGACCATTTATACAAGTACTCGATCAACATTTCCGGAAACAGGTCAACATATTACATTTCCAGATTTTTGAGTACTTCATTTCATGCTATAAAAACTATTACATACCTCATAAAACATGCTCAAACATGAAATGTCCTGGGCTTTACAAACTACCATGCATGTACTCAAATCGAAGGTTCACCCTAAAACCCTTCTAACATGCATAATATCACCTCTTCAAAATCACTCCCAAACCATATTTTTCCAGAAAACAGGGCATATTCCTTACCCAGATTTTCGAACACTAAACTTCACATGCTTTAATCCTCTACATAAAACATGCAACATGCTCAAGGAAAATTACAGAGAACCTCATAATAACACCATGTAAGCATTTAAATCAAAGTTTTCAAGAAACCTAAGCTAACATGCCATATTCACGCCACCTAAAAACATGTACTGAAACAAGTTTAAAACAAAAACAGAGCATGGTTTCTCACCCTACTTTGCTCCGATTTTTGAAGAACTTCCAGGCGATGAAAAAGGGCAAGCTCCTCAGAATTTTGCTTAGCAAGTGCTGGTGTAGAAATGGGAGAGAAGGACCGAGATTTGGGATGGCTGAGAGTGGTCAAATAATTGAGCCAAGTGGGGTGGGAAGTCAGCCTGTGCACAGTGTGATTGGCATGGGTTGGGGGGGTGGTTGGGTGTTGGGTGGTTTGATGTGTTATGTTTTGGTCCTGGTATTTAACACGATGTATTAAAATATCTTCACATGATATTTATAGTATTTTCTCAATAAAATACTTCAATTCCCATTAACATGCTTTACCAAAACAAACAACACACACCCCAGATAAACATGCCACAACCCCAAAAAACCCAACATATATCACATGCACCCTGAAATGAATCTCCCCAATAATATTAATTCAATCCCATGAATTAATACCCAAATCATCCTAATTAAAATTAAATGATTAAAATCATATAATCATTTCGGGGATATCACAATTCTTGACAACCTCATTATGCCTACCTTGGATTGAGCCTAAAAGAAAATTTTTACCCACCCCTAGGGGAGTATAATGAATCTCATTCATTGCATTAAATTGTTATATGTTGATAAGTTCATTGTGAAAAAAATGAAATGAACAAAAGAATGAGCAAAGAAAAAAAAAAGAGAAAAGATGTAGAGAAAAAGCCTTGAAAAGAAAATTTAAATAAGACCCAAAGTGGCCAAGGCTATAAAATGTGAAGAGAAGCTCAATGATTATGTGAGAAGATTTTGAACTGATTCTGGTATACTCTCTTCTTTGATTCTATCCTACCTTTTCTTTGGAGCCGACACCAAAAGGCCTAACGTTATAAGCTTTTAAGACCTTTTGATCCAAGTCTAGGGAATAATTACATTAGTGGAGAAGTGCTTGATAGTAAATTTGTAGAGTAATTCAAAGTAATCTTGACTAGGAGTTGATATGGCACATGTTGATCTTAAAGATATGTATGTAACTCATGTTTGACAATAGCACACACGCACGTTCCGATGTTGCGATGTATTGTTTAACTTAGGAGAAATTGCTTCTTGTTAAGTGTTGAATGACTTCTATTGATGTGTAAGTAGGATTTCTGAGATTTTACGTATGTTGTAAAGATGATTCATGCTTAGTATCGAGTTTAGTTTTTCTTTTTGAGCTTATTGCTTGCTCGAGGACGATCAAGTCTAAGTTTGGGGGAGTTGATAGGCTTAGATTTTGAGTGTTTTTAACTGTAATTTCTTCCTACTTTTCGTATTTTTTCCTGGATGATATTATGCTTTTTGGTGTTTAATCGTTTGTTTCAGGAAAATAGATCGGAAGTGGAAGAAATGAGCCAATATGAAGATAACGGACGAAATCGAGGCGAGAAAGAACTAAAATTGAGGAAATGAGATTTTCGGAATCTCGATCGATCGAGATTTACTCTCGATCGATCGAGCCAGGCAGAGAGATGAGCATCAAAGAATTTCAAGTCTCGATCGATCGGTACAAATTTTCGATCGATCGAGCGAGGCAGTGACTCCAGAGCAAATTTTATTAAAGTCTCGATCGATCGGTGGAAAATCTCGATCGATCGAGCGAGACAGTGAGTTTCAAAAGCTGGCATGAACAGTGCACCAACGATCGGTAGAAAATCTCGATCGATCGAGACGCGAAATCCTGAAGATTTTATTTTCCTTTTTTATCGTGATTGTGGGGGGTTTTAAGCGGGAGTTGATTCATTCCAAAAGAGGGAGAGCATATCAGACGTAATTTCTGAACAAAAGAAGAGCCCTAGTCGCCGCCCAGCCGCCGCCAAGGAGATCCGTTCTTCCGGTTCTTCGCCCGAGCCAAAGCAAATCAATTCCGGAGTGCAAGGAAGGAGCAAGAGAAGAGATTTCGGTGCTATGCACGGATTCATTCCGCCGTTTATCGTATTTCTAGACTTTAATCTATTTCATATTAATTTTCAATTGATGTTTTTGAGGTCGAGAGACGATTAAACTTCGTTTGTATTTGATTTGAAACAATTCTAGTTTATTTTATTGAGATTTAGTATCATTGTGTTTGATATATTGATTCAATTGTGTTTGAGTGTAGTGATGTCTATTGTTCATGATTTAATCGATTGTTAAGATCAAAGCCTAGCTAACTTTGATTGATTCTGAGAGTTATAACCGAGATCGAGAGATAACGTTATAACACGCTCTTTTAATTCATGAAGTATGTTATGATTGAGATCGAGAGATGATATCGCATACGTGAGAACTTGGAATCGAGAGATTTAGAGTTATAAGGTTTTGATAAATTATGCAACTTTGAATTAGTAAATAGGTGCACGAGAGTGACTTATTCTAATTTATTGTTAGTTTCTTTACAGCTCGAGAGAGTGTATTGAATAATAGCGAAAACCTTTCACCCTTAGAATCAATTGGTTGATAATTTGCTTATTCAAATGAATCATTAAAGATAACACAGTTGAACGAAGAGCTTGATAAATTTCTTGAGCAACTTACCTTCGCATATCCGGAACCATTCATTTTATTGTTTCTTGTTTGAGTTTCATTTCTTAGTTTAAGTTTGCTTTAGATAATCACATTTGTTAATTGTAGGCTAAATATAATTTTATTAATCTTATTTGGTACTTATACGTTAGTCCCTGTGGATTCGACAACCCGTACTTAATTTTCACTATACTAAAACTTGACAACCGTGCACTTGCGGTAGAATCGCTTCACACTAATCTTTGAAATAAATCTTTTGTTTAAAAATAAAGCGGTCAACGGACCTCCAAAGAACGTTTTTGGAGAAGTACTTTCCAGCATCAAGAGCGGCTAACATACGCAAAGAGATCTACTCCATTAGACAATTCAGTGGAGAAACATTGCATGAGTATTGGGAACGCTTCAAAAAGTTGTGTGCAAGCTGCCCACAACACCAGATAAGTGCACACTTACTCATTCAATACTTTTATGAAGGTTTATTGTCTAGTGACAGGAACTTAGTCGATGCTGCGAGTGGGGGAGCCTTTGTCGATAAAACACCGGATGATGCGCGGAGCTATCAAATGGCAGCCAACTCACAGCAGTTTGGCAACTTTTGACAGGAACCAGCACAAAGGAAACAAGGGGAGGTAAATGTTTCCAGCCTTGAACAACAACTGATAGATTTGACGTTTCTTGTGCGTGGTATGGCAGGTGGCAATGTGGGAAAGGTAAAACCTTGTGGTATATGTTTGGAGGTGAGTCATACCACTGATGCATGTCCATCACTTCAAGAGACATCAGCTGAACAAGTGCATGCAGCAGGGGGATTTCCGGGACAACCCCAACCAAGACATGACCCTTACTCCAACACATACAATCCAGGATGGAGAGACCACCCTAACTTGAGTTATGGACCGCAATCGATAAATCACGTTCCTCCTCAAGCGCCACAACAACACCCTCCGCCATACAGACCACCTTTTCAGAGGGCACAACAACAACCCAATTATCCTTCTACTACTGACAGGTTAGAGGTTATAATTCAAGATCTTGCTCACAATGTTACTAAATTTCAACAGGAAACAAGATCGAGCATTCAAACCTTGAATACCCAAGTGGGTCAAATAGCAACTGCACTTAATAGAGTCGAAGCAACCGGATCCACCACTCTACCATCCCAAACAGTGGTGAATCCGAGAGAAAATGTCAATGCAGTCACAACTAGGAGTGGGAAGGAATTGGAGGTATCAGATGAGATAGCGAAAGAACCGTCAAAAGGTGAGGAAGAAAAAGAAAAGGAAGTTGGAGGAAAGACCGGGATAGCACACGAGGCACCAAAAGGTAAGCCCCCCTTTTTTTTCTGAGTATAAAGTACCACCCCCTTTTCCCCAAGCTTTGAAAGATAACAGGAAGGACGTTGGACTCAAAGGCTTGTATGAGACCTTCCGAAGATGTAAGATAAACATCCCATTGCTGGACGCCATTCAACAAGTACCTCGCTATGCGAAGTTTCTAAAGGAATTGTGTACTGCCAAGAGGAGTCATCGATTGAAGGGACCCCAGAAGGTTGAACTAGGTGAGATAAAGGCAGATTTGATTGTTTTGGGTATGTCAGATTTCGACTGCATTGTGGGCATCGACATTCTGAACAGATATCAGGCAGTGGTAGATTGTTGACAAAGGACAGTACGGTTCAGATCTCATTTGGGAGTTCAATGGATTTTCTATGGTAACGGTTCTCGTGCGAAGATTCCGTTGATTTCGGCAATGAAAATGTCCCAATTATTGGAACGTGGACACACGGGCTACCTCATCTATGCCGTGGACACGTCAGGAAAGGGTTAAGAGTTAAAAGTTGAGGATGTGCCTGTGGTAGCAGAATTTGCTGATGTGTTCCCGGAGGATATTCCAGGATTCCCACCGGCTAGGGAAGTCGAGTTTGTAATTGAGTTATTACCGGGGACATCCGCTATCTCTCGTGCACCTTACAGGATGGCACCGGCAGAGTTGAGGGAATTGAAGGAGCAGTTACAGGAGCTCCTGGATAAAGGATATATACGCCCTAGCGTATCGCCTTGGGGCGCACCAGTTCTTTTTGTGAAGAAGAAGGATGGTTCGATGCGGTTGTGCATTGATTACCGGCAACTGAATAAGGCCACGGTGAAGAACAAGTATCCTCTTCCAAGGATCGACGACTTGTTTGACCAGTTGCAACGTACAAAACTGTATAGCAAAATTGATTTGAGATCCGGGTACCATCAGATACGGGTCAGGAGGAGGATGTGCAGAAGACAGCATTTAAGACTCTGTATGGGCACTACGAGTTCTTGGTAATGCCGTTCGGTGTGACGAACGCCCCGGCTGTCTTCATGAGCTTGATGAATCGGGGGTTCCAACCCTATCTGGACCAGTTCGTCATTGTATTTATTGATGACATTCTCATCTACTACCGGAGCGAGGAAGAGCATGTGAAACACTTGAGGACGGTGCTCCAGATCCTCAGAGATCACCAATTATATGCCAAGCTCAGTAAGTGTGAGTTTTGGTTGAGCAGTGTAGTATTTCTGGGGCATGTCATATCTAGCAGTGGGATTTCAGTGGACCCCAGGAAAATTGAGGCTGTGATGGAGTGGGCTGCACCCACTTCTGTGCCCGAGATTCGGAGTTTCCTTGGTTTGGCTGGTTATTACCGATGCTTTGTCGAGGGATTTTCTAAGATTGCCAAGCCACTGACGCAGTTGACCCAAAAGGGAGTACCCTTCTTTTGGTCAGAGGCTTGCGAGGAGAGCTTTCAAGAGTTGAAGCACCGATTGACGACGGCACCGGTATTGGTGATTCCTACGGAGAACAAGAGGTTTGTTCTATATACTGACGCATCACTTCAGGGCTTGGGATGTGTACTGATGCAAGATAAGCACGTAGTAGCTTATGCATCGAGGCAGTTGAAGCCGCGATAGATCGCCTGTGCATGTATCGACCTTATTGGCTGAGCCAGATATCTATGAGCATATCAGGAGAGCTCAGAGGAAAGATGATGAGATTCAGAGATGGTCATCATTGGCACTTCAAGGGCAGCCATCAAAGTTCAGAGTGGCTGAGGATGGTTCTTTGAGACTTGGTAACCGATGGGTAGTTCTATGTACGCCGGAGTTGCGTAGAGGAATCTTAGAGCGAGCTCATAATAGCCGATTTAGCATCCACCCAGGAGGTAGGAAAATGTATAAGGACTTGTGTGATCAGTTCTGGTGGAAGCGGATGAAGCGTGACGTGATCGCTTTTGTCAAGAGGTGTTTGATCTGCCAGCAGGTTAAGGTAGAGAGGCAGAGACCCGGTGGCGAGCTAAGGAGCTTAGAGATACCGGATTGGAAGTGGGAGCATATATCTATGGATTTTGTGACCCACCTGCCGAGGACTATTTCGGGTTGTGATGCCATTTGGGTGATCATTGACAGGCTGACAAAGGTAGCTCACTTCATTCCCTATAGTATGACGTACACATACTTGAGGATGGCTCAGCTGTATGTCCGGGACATAGTGAGACTACATGGGATTCCAGTATCTATTCTGTCGGACAGAGACCCGCGGTTTACATCTCATTTCTGGGGAGGTCTTCAGTCAGCATTGGGTACTGAGGTGAGATTGAGTACGGCATATCATCCCCAGAAAAACGGTCAAACTGAGCGTACTATACAGACGCTCGAGGACATGCTACGAGCTTGTGTGTTGGAGTTTGACGCCTCATGGCAAGATTCTTTGGCCTTGGTAGAGTTTTCTTACAACAACAGCTATCAGGCGAGTATTCAGATGGCACCGTTTGAGGCGTTGTATGGTAGGCGTTGTAGGTCGCCATTATACTGGGATGACTTGACCAGTAAAGCAGCGGGAGGACCCGTACTGATTCGGGAGATGGAGGATAAGATAAAGGTTATCCGTCAGAAAATGAAGGCAGCCCAGGACAGGCAGGCAGCCTATGCGAATAAACGGCGGAGACCGTTGGAATTTCAATTAGGAGACAGGGTCTTTTTGAAGATTTCACCTTTCAGGGGTGTGGTTCGGTTTGGTATGCATGGTAAATTGTCTCCGAGGTATGTGGGACCGTATGAGATTTTACAGCGCATCGGTACCTTGGCTTACCGTTTGGCGTTGCCACCGTCGTTGTCTGGTATTCACGACGTGTTTCATGTATCTATGCTGCGGAAGTATGAGCCGGATCCGTCGCATGTATTGCAGCCTTCTGAGGTTCGATTAGATTCTGATATATCCTACGAGGAACGGCCAGTCAGAATTCTGAATAGGGTTCGCAGGCTTCGGAACAAAGTGATACCAATGGTAAAGGTACAGTGGGATCGCAGGGGTGTCGAGGAGGCCACGTGGGAGACGGAGCAGCATATGGTGCAGCACTACCCGGAACTATTCTCTGGTATGTGATTTATGTTTAGTCTCGATTTGGGTAAGTGCATGCGATTTCGAGGACGAAATCTTATAAGTAGGGGAGTATTGTGATATCCCCGAAATAATTAAATGCAATTTGGGCATTAATTATGTTTATGTGACATTATGGTGATAATTAGATTATGTGCTGGGACTAATTATCTTGGTAAAATGCTTGTCACATGGTAGGCGTGACCCGGTAGAGCATTGCAGGGTGCATGTTATACATGTTGGGAAATTGGGTGTTATAATGGTTTAAATGTGTTGGGTTGTAATTTTGGGTAAAGCATGATTTTATTGGTGATTTTGGTGCATTGTTGTAAAATGCTTTAAAAATATAATGTTGGGGTATTCTATATACCATGCTTGTGTTTTGGTTACACATTTAAATCTCATGTGAGTTGGCAAGGGAGCCACTTGCATCTTTACATCCCATCACCCCCTCCCTATCAACTTTATGTCCCCAAATCCCTCTCCTTTCATCTTAGAACCTCCATTTTTGTTTCTGAAACTAGAGGAGAGGGGAAAGCTTTGAAAAGGAGTCTTTTTGTGAGTTTTTGCTGAAAACTTGAAGCTCAAGTGGTAAGCTTTCTTTATGGTAGAGTTTTGTTGAGTTTTGGTTGGGTTTGTGGCTTGTTTTTGGGGTTAAAAGGGTGGATCTTGGTCCAACATATTGTTTATGTTTGGGGGATGTATTTTAAGGTTGTTTTGTGGTTAAATGTTGAGAATGGTGGTTGATCTTGGTTGTATATGAGTTTAGGTGTTGTTGGAAGCTCATACTTGGAAGTTTCTCGCAGGAACAGGGCTGCCCGATCGATCGAGAAATGGGTCCGATCGATCGAGCAGAACAGAGCCTGAGCAAGGCGTGAAATGAGCTTACCGATCGATCGAAATTTTGTTCCGGTCGATCGGTGTGACGTCTCGATCGATCGATAAAATGTTTTGATCGATCGGTGGAGGCAGTACATGGATGCCTATTTTTCTTCACTTAAGCGATCGATCGGGGCTTGGGGACCGATCGATCGCAAGGCTAAAAATGTGGGTTTTGGGATTTTGTTCTAAATAATGATGTTTTTGGTCATGGTTCATTTATTGGCTTCTAATATGGATTCATGTGATTGTGTAGAACCATCCCAGGTAGCCACACATCAAAGGAGATAAAGTTCCACGATATCTCCACTTTTGGAACTAAGGTACGTAGTGATACGTACGAGCATCGGACGGTAAAACGTATTTATTACGCTTTGATTGGATATGCATTATGGTTGCATATATGATTGGTTATGCATTATGGTTGCATACATGGTCTTAATTATGCATTATGGTTGCATACATGATTGGATATGCATTATGGTTGCATATATGGTTGGTTATGCATTATGGTTGCATACATGGTTGGATATGCATTACGGTTGCATATATATTGTGAGTCGAGATTATTTGCAGTGATGATAGAATACTTGCCGCTGTCATGTCGAAGCGATGATAGAATACTTGCCGCTGTCATATTTAGCGATGAAGAATATTTGCCGCAAATATGTCGAAGCGAAGGATAATGCCGCTGTCATATTGATGCGAGGGATATTATGCCGCTAATATGTCGAAGCGAGGGGTATTAATGCCGCTGTCATATAAACGCGAGGGGTATTATGCCACTGATATAATAAGACTGGAAATTGGCCATTGATATACACGGAATGGATACATGTCATGACATGCATATTGGCATTATAATCCTTTGATTATTATTGTGGTACAGGGACAACCAAGGGAGCTTTTAAATGTATTAAATACAGGAAGTGAATTGCATTTACGGTTTATGCATTGAATTATGATCATATTATTGTGGATATGATTTATATACATGCTCATGGTTTTGGGGTTGTTCCTGTAGGTACTTTTGGGCGGAAAGGGGCTAAGGCGGGTTGATGCGGTGAGCTAGTGAGGAGTGCTCTTGGTAGCAGGCTTGATTCTTTTGTATAGTATCTACTCTAGGAGTAGTGTAAAGCTATAGGATTAGTATTCATTGGTTGGGAATGTAACTAATCCCTTTTTGAACTTTATTTTGGCACTGTAATTTAATAGCTCAGGGCATCAACACAACTGTTATACTCTGTTTATGCATGGAAATTTTTATTTACGCCGTTAATCCGTACTTAAGGAACTAGGGTCCTTACAATACTAGCGTTCATACTGCCCATATCCCCTACCTCTTCATTGAGGTTCTCCGGGTTAATAGCCGCCATGCTGCAACACAAGAGTTAACAACAATACCAAAAGCAGTTCATAATATAAGCCGTTAGATAACAAGAGTATCATATTCAAAAGCATGTTAGTATAACACTTATACAACAATATGCATCACATGCATAACATGCCCAACAATGAATACCTAGCCAACTTGTCTCTAAAGGCTACCCTTCACTCTTCCCTGGTTATCTAACCACTGCTCTGATACCACTAAATGTGAGACCCCGTTATCTCAATCATACTAATAGGTGCGATTAAGAGAACTAAACATTCATATGCATAAATCAGAGTAATAAGTCGTGTTGATTAACCTGAGTTTAAGAGATACAGTACCAAAAGTTTCAAAAAGGAATTTCACATATTCCTACAAAAGGTACTAAACTATAGTCTTACTCTACCTCATGTAGAAGCTATACAAAAAAAATTCTCTAACATGCTAATCCTGTAGCACTCCTTAGAGCTCAGCATTTCAACCCCGACCCTGGTTCTCATCATCAAAAGCACCTACAAAGACAACCCCCAAGACATGAGCATAACATGATTCATATTCAACATAATATGAATGTAAGACGTAAATGCATAATCATAAATACAAAGTACTTCCTGTATTTCCAAGCATTTACAACGCCCATTGGTTGTCCCTGTACCATAACTCATAATAAACACATTATATGAAATTATGGATCCTTTAATAATGTCATGACATATCACCACTTTCTTTACATAGCTTTTGAGTCATATATCAACAGTTATTTTAATGCTTCTTGCTTCATCATCTCATAATGAGCGGTACAATCTTCCCCGCTTCATTACTACAAAATCTCATAATGAGCGGTACAATCTTCCCCGCTTCATTACTACAAAACCTCATAATGAGCGGTACAATCTTCTCCGCTTCATTACTACAGAACAAGCATAAGCATTAAACATACACTGTGATCGCTCTTGACTTGTGGAATACACCTCTTTATTCCACATCACAATATGCAACAACAATGCATAATATGCAACAACAATGCATAATAACATGTATCATACTCTTAATGCATCACATTGCATTCATCATGTGTCAAATAGACAAACATAAAGTACATGTTACCGTTGGGATGCCCGTACGTCGCTTACGTACCTTTCCAAAATGTAGTGTGTTGTGGGACTCTATCCCCTGCGCTGTGTAGCTGTCTGTGAAGGCTCTACACCAGTGTACAACACAATATTAGATGTCTCATTACAATCCAATATCAAAAATTAAACAAAATATAACAATTTGTATTTTTCAACATTCTGGGACTCTCGATCGATCGGTCCCTCTTCTCGATCGATCGAGAAGACGCCTTCTAACAAAGCCAAGATTCTGCCTCGCTCGATCGATCGAGATGAAATGTGGATCGATCGAGATGCTCTGTTCGAGAAATACCATCCCAGAATTCTCGAACACCTATTTTTACACCCTTCGATCTAGCATATAAGATACACCACATGTTTGAACAATTATGCTAGCAGCTATAATACACTACCCTGAGTGTATTCATATCAAATTTACACCGCAAATATAAATCCACATGCATAAACGTCGTCCATTTACACAAGTACTCAACCAACTTTTCTGAAAAACAGGGCATTGTCTTCCTGCCCAGATTTTCGAGTACCCACTTTCAAGCAATTAATTCTACCACATAAGTCATGAAGTTTGCTCGAATAAAAACGTCCTGGGATTTACAAAATTACCATGCATGTACTCAAATCGAAGGTTCACCAAAAACCCCTCTAACATGCATACTATCACCTTCTCAATATCACTCCCATTTCACATTTTTCCAGAAAAACAGGGCAATTATCTACCCAGATTTTCGAACACCCTTTTTAACATGCTTAACTCCTTAACATAAAACATGTAACATGCTCAAGGAAAAATATTGAGAGCTTTATAATAACACCATGTAATCATCTAAATCGAAGGTTTCAAGAAACCTAAGCTAACATGCCATTTTTACACTACTCAAAAGCAAGAACTTAAACAAGTTTAAATCGAAAACAGGGCATGGTTCTCACCCTACTTTGCTCCGATTTTTGAGAGGCTTCCAAGGAATGAAAATGGCAAGGCTCCTCATGGTTTTGCTCAGCAGGTGCTGGAGGTTATTTGGGAGAGAAGGCTCTAGATTTGGGAAGGGAGAAGAAGGCTGAATGATTGAGCCAAGTGGGGTGATTAATCAGCTTATGCACAGTTGGTTGGTATGGGTTGGGGGGGGGTGGTTAGGTGTTGGGTGGTATGATGTGTTATGTTTTGGTCCCGGTATTTAGCATGATGTATTAAAATATCCTCACATGATATTTATAGTATTTTCTCAATAAAATACTTCAATTCCCATTTAACATGCTTCACCAAAACAAATAACACACACCCCATATAAACATGCCACAGCCCCAAAATCCCAACATAAATCACATACACCCTGAAATGTATCTCCTCGATAATATTAATTCAATCCCATGAATTAACACCCAAATAAACATAATTTAAAATTAATGATTAAAATCACATAATCATTTCGTGGATATCACATTTAGTCTGATTTTCGTCCATATATGTATAGGGAGGCTGATGGAGTAGGTTAGAATCCATGTGGGAAGGAAAGAAATCAAGTTTTTACACTTTCCAAAACTCTTCTGGCGTAAATACGCATAGAATGGCGTAGCTACGCCTACACATGTCGTAGCATTGGCGTAATTACGCCTAATAATGGCGTAATTACGCCTGTCATCAATTTTTCTGGCAAGTTTCGTATTTTGGCCATAACTTTCACATATGAACTCCGAATTCGACGAGTCAGCTGTCCACGCGAAGATAACTCAAAGTTCTACAACTTTTATGTGGACCACATTTCCAAATCTTGGCTCGAACATATAGAAAGTTGAGGAGAAAGGAGCAACATGTGTCTTGGATTCCGGTTTTTTCCTCTTTTCTTCAACTTTATTGCTTATTTCATCATTTAGCTTGATTTCTTCACCTTTCCCTACATTTACACAAATATACGATTAGGTAGCATATGTATCAATTTATCCATCAAAACTACCAAATCGTAGACAATTAAGCGCAATAGATGTGTCTATTTCTAGTCACATCAATAGTGCTGCACCATGTGTCGCTCCGTCTCCCATGTGGCCTCTTCGACACCCCTACGGTCCCACTGAACTTTGACCATAGGTATCATTTTGTTCCGAAGTCTGCGGTCTGCACGATCCAGGATTCTAACAGGCCGCTCCACATAAGATACATCGGACTCTATCTGAACCTCAGAAGGTTGCAACACATGAGAAGGATCTGGCTCGTACTTCCGCAACATAGATACGTGGAACACATCATGGATACCAGACAGAGAGGGTGGTAAAGCCAGTCGGTATGCCAAAGTACCAATACGCTGTAAAATCTCGTACGGTGCAACATACCTCGGAGACAATTTCCCCCGCATTCCAAATCGCACCACACCTCTGAAAGGTGAGATCTTCAAAATGACCCTGTAGCCCAACTGAAATTCTAACAGCCGACGCCGTTGATTAGCATACGCTGCCTACCTGTCCTGGGCTGCTTTCATTTTCTGCCTTATTACCTTTATCTTCTCTTCCATTTTCGGATCAAATCTGGTCCTCCGACTGATTTGCGATCCACGTTGTCCCAACATAACGGTGACCTACAACGTCTACTGTGATGTCCCCGAAATGATTAATTACAATTTGGACATTAATTTATGTTTATGTGATTAATTATTATGGTAATTGATTTATGTGTTGGAAATTAATTATCATGTTGAAATGCTTAGTCACATGATAGGCGTGACCCGGGGGGTTGCATTCAGGGTGCATGTTATGCATGTTGGGAAATGAGATGTTAACATGATTTAATTGTATTGGTTGTTAATAATGAGGAAAATATGGATTTAGTGGAAGTTTGGTGCATTGTTGTAAAATGCTTTTAAAATACCATGTTGGGGTATTTTATACATCATGTTTATTGTTGGGGTACAATTTTTATTAACCTTTAAAACCCATACCCCACTATACCCCCACTTTATTCACTTTTAACCCTCACTTTTAAATCCCCAAATTCATCCCCAACCCTAACCCATCTCATATTTTCGAAATTTGGCAAGGAAGGAAGGAGAAATCTTCACAAAACTTTTGTTTGTGGGATTTTTGTTAAGATTTGGAGTCCTCAAGAGGTATGAAACCCTTCCTAAAATTTTAATGATGTTTGGTTTAGAAATGGGTTAGCATTTTGAGTTTTTATGTGCGTTTGTTTTGGGTATGTGTTGAATGTGGTTGCGGTATAATTTTTGAGGTGTTTTATGTGGGTTTTAATGAGTTATGATGATGTTTGAGTTGTTGGAATGTTTGGATTTGAAGGGTATGAGGTAGAGCTTGAAAAATGCTCAAGAATGGTGAAGAATCGCGCACACAGCAGGTGGCGATCGATCGCCATATATGAGGCAATCGATCGCCGAAGGCCAGTGGTGATTTGCACAGCAGGCGATCGATCGCCACATATGGCGTGATCGATCACCGTGAGGCAGAAAAGTCAGGCGATCGATCGCCTCGATGCAGCGATCGATCGCCAGCTGCTTAAAAATGGAAAATGATGATTTTTGTTGAATTTTTGGTATTTGGCTATTATTTAGCTTCTAATATTGATTGGTATGGTTGCGTAGAACCATCCAAGGTACCAACAACTTCAAGAAGATAAAGTTCTTCAACTTCTCCACTTTTGGAATTAAGGTACGTAAGAGACGTACGAGCATCGGACGGTAAAACACATTCCTATACTATGACTATGCAATGATTGCATAAGTATTTATGTAACAGGTTGATGATGTTATGATAAGTAAGTGTATGATGATGATTATGATAAGTAAAGATACGATGATGCTTATGATAAGTGAGGATGATGTTATGATGAGTTAAGATGTTATGATGCTTATGATGTATGTGAAACTATGTTGTTAGAAATGGTAGAGTGTTCTGGTGGTTGTTATGGGCAAGTGAGGAAGGTACTTACCGCTGACATAGCTAGCAAGGAGATATATCCGCTATCAAGGTGTAGCGAGGGATATCATAGTACCGCTATATGTCAAGCGAGGGGTCCAATTGTGCCGCTGTCATAACAGGACCAGAACAGTCACATTTCTAATTACATTGTTGACTATGGACATATAAGTGAAGTACCTTTTTAATCATTTATGTCAAGAACTAATAATTACATGCATGAATATGAAACAGGGACAACAAAAGTGGGTTAATGCGATTAACCAGGAAGTATATGTTAACGATTATTTCATGTATTTATTTATATGCCATTATCTTATGATGTTAAGTAATGATGTACATGCTCATGATGGGTTGTTCTTGTAGGTACACTTTTGGACTGAAGGGCTAAGGGTCGGGTTGAGGCAGTGAACTACGAGGAGCATGAAAGAAGTTAGGATACAGGATTTTTGGATAGTCTCTACTCTAGGAGTAGTGTAAATCTATAGCTTTAACATTCATTATAGAGAATGTAATTAATTAGCTTTTGGAATTTTATTTTTGGCCAGTAATCCTATTAGCTCAAGGCTACAACCGGAACCCTAAGATGTTATTAATGCATGTTTAGACCATAATACGTTATTATAATGATGTTAAGGTAGGAAGACCCTACATCCACCGTAGAGAGCCTCAAAAGGAGCCATCTGTATGCTTGTCAGGTAGCTATTGTTATAAGAAAATTCTACCAAGGCTACTGAATCCTGCCAAGAAGCATCAAACTCCAACACACATGCCAACAACATGTCCTCGAGCGTTTGGATAGTACGTTCGGTTTGGCCATCCGTTTGAGGATGGTATTGATGTGACTAGAAATAGATACATCTATTGCGTTTGTCTACGATTTGGTAGGTTTTGATGGATAATTTGATACATATGCTACCTAATCGTGTATTTGTGTAATTGTAGGTACAAATTAAGAAAACGAGCAAAAAATGATGTATAAAGACCAAGAAACGACATGGACATGACAATGACTCAAAGTTGATCAAGAAAAGGGCAAAAGCGTAATTTTGGAGGTGGCGATCGATCGCATGGAAGAGGCAATCGATCGCCTATGGACAGAAACTTTTGCAACAAAATCAACGAATCAGCGATCGATCGCCTCAAGTTTTCTGCTGAAAAAAATAATGTAGCGATCGATCGCCACAGTCATAGCGATCGATCGCCGAGGAGTCCGAGAATTAGGAAATTAGGTCTTTACCATGTTTAAAAGATTGTAACCTATTTTATCAGCCACCAACCCCATAACTCATTTTAATCACCTCTTCTTAGACAGATTTGGGAGCTTTTTGGAATAAGTTAGGTTTTTAGAATAATTTTCCTTCAAGTTTTATCAAGAACAACGCGAAGAACGAGGACGGAAGCGACACTCCTGAATCGTGATTCCGTTTAGTAACTTTTTCTTCTCCTATTAGTTTGATGTTTTTTAGATTAATTTTGATTATTTTCAATCTAGTTATGAGTAGCTAAATACTTTTGTGATTCTCGGTTTAGGAAAACGATACATTGGATGTTTACGATTCTTGTGAGATAAGTTTTGATTGTTGATTTTCTTTGAGTATCAATTGTTTTTCTGATTTGATTTTTCATAATTGTTATGCATGATTGTTGGATTGATCACCTAGTTATCTTTCATATAATTTAATGCTAAATTAGATATCAAATACGGAATCGTTTGATCCCTCTAATTTACGAAGCAACTAAGATTAATTAAATTCCGCTTGTGAGTTTGTTAAATTCTTAGGAAAAGCAATTGACTAGATTAAACATAGACGCTTGGATTATGTTGTTTAGATTCATCGATCTCACTAGTTCATATGCTATCATCGATTTAAATCTTAATCGCTTGTATTTTGATTGATTGTTTGATAAGGATTAAACTAGAACGCTTGGGCTACTTAATTAAACTTAAGGTGAGATAGGACTTTGATTATTGGATTAAACGTCCACGATGAGTATTCATAAGAGAATTGAATCGTATGTGAAGATCGATGACCAAGATAGTAAACACCAATTGTAAAGTTAGCCGAAAATCGAGAATCGCTCTTTTCTCATAAGTTAATTCATTTAGTTTAATTTTGCATCATAGTAGTAGTATTATTCAATTGATTTCAGAAACCCCTTTTTATTTTCGTTTGCATAAGTTAACACAAAGATATAACCTTCCTCGTGGGATCGATCCCTACTCACGCTACTACATTCGTTACTGTTATTAACTTGAGAGGGTTAATTTAGGCGTACGCGATAAACGCTACCAAATTTTGGCGCCGTTGCCGGGGAAGGCAATTACTTTTGTGTTAACGTCGTTTTATTTATTTCGTTTTATACTACTGTGGTTTGTTGATGAGTACAGGTGAACCCTCTGATCACGAAGAGAATTTTTACTACGATCCTGAGATCGAGAGGACACTACATCGAAGAAGAAGAGCAGCAAGGTTACTTACGGAAGAAGAAGATAGGAACATGATGGCTGTGAATCAAAGTTTGAGGCAGTTGGCGAATCCTAACTTGGATCAACAACCTCTCTGCATCACTTTCCCTGCTCTCGCAAATAACGTAAATTTCGAACTCAAATCTGGTTTGATTCATTTATTGCCATCTTTTCATGGTCTTGCAGGTGAGAACCTGCATAAGCACTTGATGGAGTTCCACGTGGTATGCACTACTATGAAGCCAGCTGGCGTGACGGAGGAACAAATAAAACTGCGAGCCTTTCCATTCTCGCTAAAGGATGCTGCAAAGGATTGGCTATTCTACTTATCCTCCGGATCAATCACCACGTGGACTGACTTGCAAAGAGTCTTCCTAGAGAAGTACTTTCCAGCTTCAAGGGCAACTAACATAAGGAAGGAGATCTATGGGGTGAAGCAATACCAAGAGGAGTCGCTGCACGAATACTAGGAACGATTTAAGAAGTTGTGTGCAAGCTGCCCACAACATCAGATAAGTGAACACTTGTTAATTCAATATTTCTATGAAGGTTTGCTTTCTGGTGACAGAAACTTAGTGGATGCGGCGAGCGGAGGAGCTTTCATTGACAAGATAGCGGAGGAGGTAAGGAACTTAATAGCTAACATGGCAGCCAACTCCCAACAATTTGGACATGTTCGCCATGGACAACCGCCAAGAAAAGAGGTAAATGTATCCAATTTGGAACAACAACTGATTGATCTAACTTTTCTTGTGCGTAATCTTGCAGGAGGCAACGTGGGGAAGATGAAGCCGTGTGGAATCTGTCTAGCTGTGAACCATCCCACTGATGCATGTCCCTCACTACAAGAGACATCCAAGGTTGGAGGGACCATCTGAACCAAGGATATGGCAACCCACAGATGCACCAACCTCCACCCTATAGATCGCCATATCAGAGACCTCCACCACCGCCAATGCACCCTCCTTCTGACAGGTTAGAACATAGTATTAAAGTTATTACTGAAAATAGCTTACAATTTCAACAGGAGACGAGGGCGAGCATCCAGAGCTTGACTACGCAATGGGACAACTGGCAACTTCTCTCAACAAGATTGAAGCAAGAATCTCAAATGGACTACCTTCACAACCGGAGGTGAACCCCAGGGAGAATGTGAACGCGATCACTGTGAATGTGAGTGGAGATACAACTGAAGAAGAGGTGGTACTGACGCCACCCAATAACGAAGAGAAGACGGAGAAGAAGAAATAAGTTGAAGAACCCATGCAAGAGGAGAAACCACGAGGTAAGTTCCCCAACTTTTCTGAATATAAAAGTGAACCCCCATTCCCCCTTGCATTGAAGATGAATTTAAAGGACAAGGGTCTCAAGAGGCTCTACGAGATGTCCCCACGCTGTAATGAAAAAGATCCACTCAAAGAAGCCAAGAAAGATGATAAGTGCAAGGAACGCGAAGGGCAGCCCAAGGTCGAGCTAGGTGAAAATGTTTCGGCGGACATCCAAAGAAGCATCCCCGCTAAATGCAAGGACCCTGGTATGTTTTCCATCCCATGTATGATTAATGCTAATAGGATTGAGAAGGCTATGCTTGATTTAGGATCCTCTATAAATGTCATGCCTTACTCAATCTATTCTCAACTAAAATCGGGACTTTTAAAAAGAAATGGCACTGTGATTCATTTAGCTGATAAGTCCACGATCATACCTAGGGGGATAATAGAAGACGTAATCGTGAATGTAGAGAACTTGGTTTTCCCAGCCGATTTCTATGTCTTAGACATGGAAAATGGTGATCCATCTAGTCTAATCCTTTTAGGGAGGCCATTCTTGAAAACATCAAAATCAGTAATCAATATGAATAGCGGTATGATAACATTGGAGTCTAATGGTAAAGTTGCAAAATTCAACATCTATGAATCTATTAAGACTCTTGAGCATTCTAGTTACGCTATTGGCATACATGATGATTATGATTCGGATTTTGATAATGATGAGTTGTGGGAGATGGGAAAGGCTACTGATGGCCTTGACGACAACAGAGGTATGGATTCTAACTTAGTGCATACTATTCATACTATTGCTGCTTTATCTATTCACGATACTGCTGACCCTCTTATTTCTCACTTGCAGGATCGTACAGTTGGAAAGAAGCACCCTCCGGATCGACCATGTCAATCAAGTGACGAAGGAGCAAAGACTGGGGACGACCACTCAAAGAGCAACAAGCCGAAATACCGAGGAGTGAAGAAGATATTGAGGTGGTTAAGGAAGGATAGAGCAAGACTGCATCAACCACCTAGATAGAGGACTGGCGTCGGGCCACCGACGTTAAACAGAGGCGCTGTTTGGGAGGCAACCCAAGGGGAGTTAGTTTCCTTTCTCCCTTTTATTTTATTTATTTTTGTTTTAGTCGTTAGACTTTTCTCTTTTCTTGTATTTTTGCCTTACATTGGGGACAATGTAAGATTTAAGTATGGGGTAGGGATTAGTATTGTGTTATTGTTTTTCTTATTTCAAAAAATACAAAAAAATCAAAAATTTTGAAAATTTTGAGCTCATAGTTAGTAATGAACGCATGCTTAGAGTCACTAGCCCATGATGAAACCTAATTGATATCATGCATGCTTTTGAACATAGGTGAATTGTTAACCTTGGAACACTTTGAACTCTAATGCAAAGTTTACTTTAACTTAGCAGTGAATATTTTGAGCACATTATTGTTATGGCTTGTGAAGTGTGCGTAGCTTAGCGAAGATTGGTAAATTTTGTGATAGTCTTAAGAAGTCTCTAATACATGCTAGAACTTAACTACATGCTCTTTGAGGCGTATGTCTAGACTACTTGCAAACATGAAAGTGATATAGGCAATCTTTGATGCATTTGAGCCTTTCAAGCCTACCATGTAAACAAAATCAATCTCTAGTACCCTTTTTGAGCTTTAATGTAAAAGAATGGTAGTATGCTAAGCATACTAAAGACCCCCATTCAACATTCCTTGACTAGCTTATCATCCTACCCTTTAGCCTAAATATGATTTTAATCCGTACCTTTTAAGGGAGTATGATGTATTTCATTTACATGCACTTGGAAATTCATTGAAATATTGTTGTGAACTTTATTGTCAAAAGAATGAAATACATGAAAGAAAAAGGAATGCCTTGAGAAAATAGATAAAAATATGACTTCAAGGGGAGCCAAGGCACAAAAGAAGAAAAAAATGTTGAAATAAACCTTGAAAAATGAACAAGGTTTGAAAAATTCATACAAGAAGAGAAGTTTTAGTGTGCATTTCATCATACTCTCTTGTTTGATATATCTTTATCCTTTCTTTCATAAGCCAATACCCAGGCCAACCTACAAGCTAATAAAGACCTACTTGATTTATGTTTGCAAAGTAGCTAAGATAGTGGAGAAGAGTGTGCAAGTGAGCTTATACTTGTGTTAGTGTATGACTTGAACTATTGTGGATTTACATCTTTTGGAGCTATAAGTTGTACACAACATTTGTTTATGACCACACACACACGTTCACTACTCTGTTGAGTATGAAATGTATAGGGATTGAACTTGTTCCACTGTTAACTTTTCGCCACCTTTCATTACTGTGCATGTTAAAATTGTTGAGGCATTAAAGTGAGGACAAGTTGCTTTGTTATGAACCTATGAGCTAACCAAAAATATTGTAGTTTTTATTTGTTTACTCGTAGTCGAGTAAAGAGTAAGTATGGGGGAGTTTGATGTGACTAGAAATAGACACATCTATTGCGTTTAATTATCTACGATTTAGTAGGTTTTGATGGATAATTTGATACATATGCTACCTAATCGTGTATTTGTGTAATTGTAGGTATAATCGAAGAAAACGAGCAAAAAATGATGTATAAAGACCAAGAAAAGACATGGACATGACAAGGACTCAAAGTTGATCAAGAAAAGGGCAAAAACGTAATTTTGGAGGTGGCGATCGATCGCATGGAAGAGGCAATCGATTTGCCTATGGACAGAAACTTTTGCAACAAAATCAACGAATCAGCGATCGATCGCCACATTCTAGCGATCGATCGCCTGAGGCTACTTGAGGGAAGCGATTGATCGCCACTTTATAGCGATCGATCGCCTCAAGTTTTCTGGTGAAAAAAAATAACGTACCGATCGATCGCCACAGTCATAGCGATCGATCGCCGAGGAGTCCGAGAATTAGGAAATTAGATCTTTTACCATGTTTAAAAGATTGTAACCTATTTTATCAGCCACCAACCCCATAACTCGTTTTAATCACCTCTTCTTAGACAGATTTGGGAGATTTTTAGAATAAGTTAGGTTTTTAGAATAATTTTCCTTCAAGTTTTATCAAGAACAATGTGAAGAACGAGGACGGAAGCGACACTCCGGAATCGTGATTCCGTTTAGTAACTTTTTCTTCTCCTATTAGTTTGATGTTTTTTAGATTAATTTTGATTATTTTCAATCTAGTTATGAGTAGCTAAATACTTTTGTGATTCTCGGTTTAGGAAAATGATACATTGGATGTTTACGATTCTTGTGAGATATGTTTTGATTGTTGATTTTCTTTGAGTATCAATTGTTTTTCTGATTTGATTTTTCATAATTGTTATGCATGATTGTTGGATTGATCACTTAGCTATCTTTCATATAATTTAATGCTAAATTAGATATCAAATACGGAATCGTTTGATCCCTCTAATTTACGAAGCAACTAAGATTAATTAAATTCCGCTTGTGAGTTTGTTAAATTCTTAGGAAAAGCAATTGACTAGATTAAACATAGACGCTTGGATTATGTTGTTTAGATTCATCGATCTCACTAGTTCATATGCTATCATCGATTTAAATTTTAATCGCTTGTATTTTGATTGATTGTTTGATAAGGGTTAAACTAGAACGCTTGGGCTACTTAACTAAACTTAAGGTGAGATAGGACTTTGATTATTGGATTAAACGTCCACGATGAGTATTCATAAGAGAATTGAATCGTATGTGAAGATCGATGACCAAGATAGTAAACACCAATTGTAAAGATAGCCGAAAATCGAGAATCGCTCTTTTCTCATAAGTTAATTCATTTAGTTTAATTTTGCATCATAGTAGTAGTATTATTCAATTGATTTCAAAAACCCCTTTTTATTTTCGTTTGCATAAGTTAACACAAAGATATAACCTTCCTCGTGGGATCGATCCCTACTCACGCTACTACATTCATTATTGTTATTAACTTGAGAGAGTTAATTTGGGCGTACGCGATAAACGCTACCAGGTATGCTGTGCTCAATCTCAATTCTGTACCCAGAGCTGACTAAAGACCTTCCCAGAAGTGAGATGTAAACCGTGGATCTCGATCAGACACAATCGAAACAGGGATCTCGTGCAGTCTCACCACATCTCGAACATATAACCGTGCCATCCTCAAATAGGTGAAGATCATACTGTATGGAATGAAGTGATCCACTTTAGTCAATCTGTCTACAATCACCCAGATAGCATCAAAACCCGAAACGTCCTCGGCAAGTGGGTCACAAAGTCCATGGATACGTGTTCCCACTTCCATTCAGGTATCTCTAAGCTCTTAAGCTCACCACCAAGCCTCTGCCTCTCAGCCTTCACATGCTGACAAATCAAGCATCTCTTAACGAATGTAGTAACATCTCGTTTCATTCGTTTCCACCAAAAATGGCCACATAAATCCTTGTACATCTTTCTCCCGCCCGGGTGGATACTCATCCTGCTGCTATGAGCTCGCTAGAAGATCCCCTTACGCAACTCCGGCGTATTTGGAACCACCCATCGGTCACCAAGCCTCAAAGAACCATCCTCGGCCATCCTGAAACTCGATGGCTGACCCAGACGAACCACTGATAACCATCTCTGGACCTCTTTGTCTGCTCCCTGAGCCTTCCGGATGTGATCATAAATGTCCGGCTCAGCTAATAAAGTTGATACACGTATCGGTGAAGCAGACACGTCATAATCAAAACCCAACTGATAGTAGGAAACCATCATAGCTGACAAACACATGACATCCTCTGTTGTGTTCTTCACTTTCCAACTCAAAGCGTCGGCTGTCAAATTTGCTCTACCCGGATGGTACTCAATTTCACAATCATAGTCTTTCAGTAGGTCCATCCATCTTATTTGTCTCATATTCAGCTCAGCCTATGTAAACAAGAACTTCAGGCTCTTGTGATCGTTGTAGATGGTAAATGATGTACCATATAAGTAGTGTCGCCATATCTTCAAATCAAACACTATAACCGCTAACTCCAAGTCATAGACTGGATATCTCGTCTCATGCGGTTTCAACTGCCTTGACGCGTAAGCCACTACATGCTTATCCTGTAACAGCACGCATCCTAAACCCTGAAGGGATGCATCAGTATAGAGAATGAACCGCTTGTTCTCCCTGGGAATCACCAATACTGGTGCCGAAGTAAATTTGCGCTTCAACTCTTGGAAGCTCTGCTCACAAGCTTCCGACCAAAAGAATGGAACTCCCTTTTGAGTTAGATGCGTCAGTGGTTTGGCAATCTTAGAAAACCCTTCGACGAAGCGTCGATAATACCCGGCCAAACCAAGAAAACTCCGAATCTCGGGTACTGAAGTAGGCGTAGACCAATCCATTACTGCCTCTACTTTCCTGGGGTCTACTGATATTCCATCTCTAGAGATAATATGACCCAGAAATGCTACGCTGCTCAGCCAGAACTCACACTTATTGAGTTTGGCGTACAACTGATGATCTCTGAGGATCTGAAGCACCGTCCTCAAATGATTGGCATGCTCCTCCTTACTTCTCGAGTAGACAAGAATGTCGTCAATAAATACGATCACGAACTGATCAAGATACTTCTGAAATACTCTGTTCATCAGGCTCATAAAGACAGCCGGGGCATTCGTCACACCAAACGGCATAACTAAGAACTCGTAGTGCCCATACCGAGTCCGAAACACCGTCTTTTGAATGTCGTCAGCTCTAACCCGTATCTGATGGTATCCCGACCTCAAGTCAATCTTGGAATACAGTTCTGTGCCCTGAAGCTGATCAAATAGGTCGTCAATCCGCGGGAGAGGGTACTTATTCTTAATCGTCACCTTATTCAACTAGCGGTAATCGATGGACAAGCGCATCAAACCATCCCTTTTCTTTACAAACAGGACTGGCGCACCCCAAGGCGATACACTAGGACGTATGTATCCCTTGTCGAGAAGTTCCTGTAATTGTACTTTCAGCTCCCTCAGTTATGCCGGTGCCATCCTATAAGGAGCACGAGAAATAGCAGATGTCCCTGGTAGTAACTCAATCCCAAACTCAACATCTCTGATCGGAGGGAATCCTGGAATTTCATCCGGAAACACATCGGTAAATTCCGCGACTACCGGTATATCCTCAATCCTCAACTCTTCCTTTTTTCTCCGATACGTCCACGACATAAATAAGATAGCCAGTGTGCCCGTTCCAACAACCGTGTCATCTTAACTGCTGAAATCAACGGAATCATTGGACGGGAACCGTCCCCATAGAAGATCCACTGCAATCCCTGATCGGATTGGAAACGTACCATCCTCTGACGGCAATCAACCACGGCCTGATATCTATTCAGCACATCAATGCCCACAATACAACCAAAATCTGCCATATCCAGCAAAATCAGATCAGCCCTCAAATCATTGCCCTCAAAATAAATGAGGCAGTCAGATAGCAGTCGATCCGCAATCACATGCCTTCCGGTGGGTGTCGAGACCATGAGAGGCGTGGGCAACGGAGACGGGCACATATGGTGTCTCTCAACAAAGGCAGAAGATATGAAAGAGTGGGAAGCACCTGTGTCTATCAAAATAAAGGCAGGGTACGTAAATAAATAGCACGTACCAGCAATCACCTCCTCTGGGGCTGCCTCTGCCAGCTCTCGAGTCAGTGCGTACACTTGACCCTGCGGTGGTCCCACTGCCGGACCTCCCGGTGGTCAGGGCACAATCTGCTGTCTCTGAGGTACTGTTCCGGCATCAAATCTCGGCCTACTCCGTCCAAAGTCCGCCTGTCTTCCCTGACCGGGGCAATACCGAGCGATGTGGCCCATCTTGCCACAACTGTAACAGGCTGGACAATCACGTGGCAAGTGTGGCCCTCCACAGTTGTTACACTTGCCTTCTCCTGTCCTATTTCCTTGCGCTGGTCCTCGATTACTTGGCACTTTATTCCTCCTATTTTCTTGCTTCTGATTCTGAAACCTCTTCCCACCAAATCGAGAAGATGAAGAAGCCCCACAAGCCTTAAACTGGTCTCCTCGTGGCTTCAGACTGTCTGCAACTGGTCTTTGTGGTGGTATAGGTTCCTTGTACACACTCACTCCAATCTCTGCCAGCTCCGCTCTAGTCAGAGCATCATCAAACGAGCTGGGGTTGTTGGAAATAACCCGATCAAAAAAATCCGGTCTCAGACCCTTTATGAAATGCCTCATCTTGGCGTGACCATTTATAGCGATGTGAGGCACATACCTCAGCAGTGAAGAATACTGCATGGCATAGTCTGATACAGTCATGCTACCCTGTTTCAAGTTAGTGAACTCGTCCTTCTTCAATTGTCTGGCAGCTGCAGAGAAGTACCGATTAAGGAATCGGGTTCTAAACACAGTCCAGTCCACCAACATGCCCTGAGCCCTCATTTCCATAACTGTTGTCTTCCACCATATGGAAGACTTCTTTGCTAACTGAAACTCTGCCAACCTCAGCCAGGCAGTCCTTGCACATGGCGCTGATACAAATATCTGCTCAAGTCGTTCTAACCACTCCTCTGCTTCTTCCCCTGACTCAGTTCCCTCAAAGAGCGATGGATGGTAGCTCAAGAACTGGGTCAAACTAAGCTCCCCTGGTAGCAGTATCTGTGCACTAGGCTCCACGCCTACAACAGGTGGTGGTAGAGGATTCGTCTGAGCAATACTGGCATTGACACTGCCTACATCTCCCACCTCTTCATTGAGGTTCTCCATATTAATAGCCGTCATGCTGTAACACAGGGGTTAACAACAATACCAAAAGCAGTTCATAATATAAGCCGTTAGATAACAAGAGTAACAATATTCATAAGCATGTTAGTATAACAAATTATACGCAAAGTATGCACTACATGCATAAACATGCCCACCAATGAATACCTAACCAACTTGTTTCTAAAGGCTACCCTTCACTCGTTCCCTGGTTCTCTAACCACTGCTCTGATACCACTAAATGTGAGACCCCGTTAACTAACAACGTTATAAGGTGCAATTAAGAGAACTAATCATGCATAAATCAGAGTAATTGACTGTGTTGATGCCCTGAGTTTAAGAGTCACAGTACCAAAAATTTCAAAATGGAATTAGTTACATTCCTAACAAAAGAGTGTGAAACTATAGTTTTACTCTACTCTATGTAGAAACTATACAAAAAGGGAGATTTTGTTCTGCTATCCTGAAGCACTCCTTACAGTTCACGTATCAACCCTGACCCTGGTTCTCCATGCCAAATTCACCTACAAGGACAACCCCCAACACATGAGCACATAATAATTCATATTCAACACAATATGAATAAAAGTGTAAATGCGTAAACCATAAATACAAAATACTTCCTGTATTCCAATGCATTTAAAACGCCACATTTTTGGTTGTCCATGTACCATAACTCATAATCGAATCAATGAATGATATTAGGGTTTTAAACAAATGTCATGACATATTTCAATTCCTCAAATCCTCAAACCAATCCCTAGTTCGTTTATCACAATGTATTTTAATGCCCCTCGCTTCACATATAAGCGCATAGAATAACCTCGCTTCAATGGACATGCGGTACTCCCATCCCTCGCTTCACATTTTAGCGGCAAATATTCTTTCCTCGCTTCATATGACAACCTCGCTTCAATGTGACATGCGGTACTCCCACCCCTCGCTTCACATTTTAGCAGCACAAAAAGAAAAAGCAGCAAGCATTAAAATCATCAAGGTGATAACCATGACTAGTGGGATGCGCATCAATCAATCAACATATACATATGCAATCATAATGTATGGATCAACATGTATTTGCATCTACCATGCACAAGTCAATACACACTTGCATCTATAATGAATATCCCAATGCGTATATGAATTACATGTTACCGTTGGGTTCCCGTACGTCTTCTACGTACCTTTCCAAAATATGGTATGTTGCAGGACTCTATCCCCTGCGTTGTGTGGCTATCTGTGAAGGCTCTACACAAGTGTACAACACAATATTAGATGCCAATAATAGCCCAATACCAAAAATCCTACCATAATTAATCAAAACACAACATTTGGCTTCTCGCGATCGATCGCCAATAAGCCCCAATCGACCGCGAGATGCTACTGTCTCAATGCCCAAAAATCTGTCTTCCGCGATCGATCGCTGAAGTTGTGCCGATCGATCGTGGCATCGCCGATCGATCGCGCCAAACTCGCGATCGATCGCTGAAGGCTTCTGCCTCGCACCCTGGTGCTCGCGATCGATCGGGAAAAAGCGCCGATCGATCGCTGAAGTCTGTATATCGCGAACAAGCGCCATTTACGAGCACCTTCCCAAAGTTATCATAAAACACACCACAAACTAACATTCCCCAACAACTCAATCCATAAAATACATCAATATGCTACCATGTAGCTACTCAAAACAAGTATTTCAACAAAAGGCTACTACACATGCCATTTCTACACAACACTTTATCAATACTCAACCAAAATTTACCCAAAGGAAGATATGGTTCCTCACCCCTTTTTGCTCCAACTTTTGCAAGATTTCTTGCAAAGAAATTTGCAAATTTCTTCCTCCTACTTGCTTACCTGATGCTGGACGATTTTTGGGTGAAAAATGGGAGGGATTTCTGAGATGAGAAGGTGGGGTGGGAGAGTGGAGAAGGGGTATGGCTGCAGCAGGGAGAGGTATGGGTTGAGGTGGGGGTGGTTGGATGGTAGGTTGTCTTTTTGTCCCGGTATTTAGCATGATATATTAAAATATCCTCACATGATATTTTATAGTATTTAATCAATAAAATACTTCAAATTCCAATTAAACATGCTATACCACAATGACCAACACACACCCCAAATAATCATGCCATAACTCAAAATCCCAACATATACGACATGTACCCTGAAATGCATTACTAAGCCATGACCACCACATGACTAAGCATTCCCAATATTATTAATTCAACTCAATAATTTAACACCATAATCCTCACATAATGTAATTAATGTTCAATTACACATAATCATTTCGGGGATATCACACACCACTTAATTGATTTAAAAAAATAAATTCGGACACTCGTATCGAACACTCCCCTCAAAATTGGACATTGGTGTCGGACACGGTCGATTGGCGTGTCTGACACTGAAATTACACTTGGGTGTTAATTATACTATTAAATGTTTTTTGGCTAAATTAAAATTTGGACGTGTTAGTTAAACTTTATGTTAATTGAACTAATACATTATTTAACTTTATGTTAGTCGAACTAATACACATTTGATGTTTATATGATGATACAATGATGTTTTTAGTGACATGCATTTATTTATATACTTTTTTAATTTGGTAAGATTATTTTTGGTGTATTTTTTATTTGCATGCGTTTGTTTAACTCTATGTTAATTGGAGTAATATATTTGATGTTAATATGAGTGATACTATGATTATTTTTTCAGTGACATGCATTTATTAATATGCTTCTTGAATTTGGGAAGAATATTTTTTATGCTTGTACATGGTTATAGATTTGAAAAAATGTGAATGTTAGTATTTTTTAATATAGTACATGTATATATATATATGTGTGTGTGTGTGTGTGTTTATCTCAGCCGTGTCATATCCTGAAAATTTTAGAAATCCGTGTCGTCGTGTCCGTGTCTGTGCATCGTAGCCACTAACTAACTTTGGCTTTTGTAATTGCTGTTTTTTTAAATAAAAATAAAAATAAAATCTAGCTATTCATCACAATTTTCACAAAATTAATATTGGAAAAAATGAATGTTTCCTAGATGTAGTATGCTTCGACATCATGGTTGTATTCTAGTGATCGTTACCTCTTCGCATTTTAAATGACTCGAGTTCGAGTAAGTATCCACATAGTTTAGGAATTATTGACAAAAATAAAAATAAAGATATAGCATGCTTCTCTATCTAATCGTAGCAGTAATTTAAAGAAAATTTTGATATGTTGTTATGACAAAGTTGTATGATTATGTAAAAATTGAATAATTGTATTTCTAACTTTAGAATAGGAGGATAATTTAATTAATGTTTAATTCAGTTGATCTGGTAAAGGATAGTAGAAAAAAATCTTCAATTCTAATTTGTACATAAAAAATACAAGGGTAAATATTTAAGGGCTTGCCGTCATATTTCTCTATTATTATGTACACTTTTATAGTAAACACTTAAGATTAATTTATTATTTATTTCTTGATTACATTAGTTGGGTCGAATCAAGAATATTCCAACCAGCCTATTTAGGTTGGCGGATTGGGGATTGGCTTGTGAATTGGATCAATTAATTAATTTATAATAAAATGTGATACCCGGGGATTAATGGTGTTAATCCTGGTGTAGTAATAATCCTTAATAGATTTTAATTGTGGCAATTATGAATTAATTGCGGTTTTGGGACTCCCGGGGATTTTAAATCCGGTATTTGGAGTCGTTGGATCCAAGGGAAAAGATTGTATTTGTAAGGACCCTAGTTCCTTAAGTACGGATTAAAGGCGTAAATAGAGCTAACATGCATCTATAGAGTATAAAGATCGTGTTGATGCCTTGAGCTGTTAAGATTACAGGCCAAAATAAAATTTCCAAAAGGGATTAATTACATTCCCAACCAATTGAATGTTAATTCTATAGCTTTACACTACTCCTAGAGTAGAGACTATACAAAAGAATTAAGCCTGCTATGCCAAAAGCACTCCTCACTAGCTCACCGCATCAACCCTGCTTAGCCCGTCCGCCCAAAAGTATCCACAGGAACAACCCCGAAACCATGAGCATGTATATAAACCATATTCACAATAATATGATTATAATTTAAATGCATAAACCGTAAATACATATCACTCCTGTATTTAATACATTTAAAAGCTTCATTTGGTTGTCCCTGTACCAAAATCATAATCAATGGATTATAATACCAATAATGTATGTCATGACATGCATCCATTCCATGCCGTGTTCAATTTCCAAGTCTTATTATATCAGTGGCATAATACCCCTCGCGTTAACATGACAGCGGAAATACCCCTCGCTTAGACAATACCATCTGCACTAATACCCCTCGCTATAAATATGACAGCTGTGATGACCTGAGATTAGGGATGTTAATCCCGGAGTGTTAATAACCCGTAAAGTTGTTTTACGTGGTAATTGGAGTTTAAATCGAAGTGTTGAGCCTTCTGGGCTCGTCTATTTGAGTAGTTGGGATCGTTGGATCCCGAGGTTGAGATCGTATTCTCATTTCGGTGAAAACCTGTGAGTTGGGTTTTTAGTGTGACTCAGAATCCCGGGTGCTGTGTGTGGGCACCGGTAGGGGGTTTTTGAGTTAGAGAGAGAGTTTTCGAAAACAGATGATTTTTAATGAATCATGATGTAGTTGTGGGGATATTAGTATTTCGGGGTATTTTTGCTATAAATACCAGTTAAACCCGAGATTTTAATTATCGGAACCATTTTCTCCACCTTCCCTCTCTCTCCTCGCCCGCGCGATTTCCCGTCTGCCCCCTACCCCCGCGCAGAAAAGGCCACCGCCCGCCGTCGTCCGGCCGCCGTTCGGCGCGTGCCACCCGCCGTTGGAATCGTCTCTTCCAGGCGGTCCTATCATACCACCAATTTGAAGTTTGGTTGAGAATCGAGCTCGGATTTCTGCAGAAAACGCTAGGGTTCGAAACTGGAATTTCTTCGATTTGGGGCTCGATTTTTGGTACGATTTTGGGGCTTTCTTTCAGGTGTTTTTGGGGCGTTTTGGTGCTTGGTTTGGGTCGATTATTTCAGATTTTTGTGGTTCGAAATATTGGTTGCATTTGGTTCGATTTTCAGTTCGATTTTTGTGGGTTTATGTTCGAATTTTTGGGATTTTTGACAAGGAGTGATGATTCTTGTTAGCAATTGATTTATTTATGTTGTAGATGCATTATGATGCTTGATTGTGTTCGGAATTGAAGAATTGGATTCGAATTTAGGGCTTGAATCGAAAATTGGGGATTTTGACTTGGGGTTGATGATTTTCGTTGTTAATTGATTAATTCATGTTTTAGATGAATTATGGTAATTATTTGGGTTGGATTTGTGTGATGAAGGTTCGAAAATTTGTGGGGTATTCTTGAGCAATTTTCGATATTGGTTATTGTCTTGTGTTGACAATATTTTTGAGGGTTAAGGGTGTGCTTGAGCATGGGTTGCATGTTCGTAATTAATTGTGAATTAATTTATCGTGTTAGCACATCGTTCCTCGGAGCATGGAACTCGAGCAAGGTTTGGCTCGGACTTCGGAGATTTAAGGTACGTGCGACGTACGAGCATTACTTTATGTGAGCAATTGTGAAATGCATAATGTGTTGTAATTGCATTAGATGATTGTGGGTATGGCTATTTATATATATATGTGTGTCGATATGACTATGGAACGACCTAGTCTTGATATCGCTGCCACAAGTGTACGTAATACTAGAGTAGTATGACCTTATAAGAGGTATGGGGTACTGGGTTTATTTGACTATCGTAAGACATGTGAGATGTCTAAGTATAAATGAGAATTTGTAAAATAAAGGGTAGGGCATTTGAGATGCCTGAGAATGATCGTGGGATCATGTATTCATTGTAAGACATGTGAGATGTC
Organism: Haberlea rhodopensis; assembly: GCA_907163345.1. NCBI lineage: Eukaryota > Viridiplantae > Streptophyta > Magnoliopsida > Lamiales > Gesneriaceae > Haberlea > Haberlea rhodopensis. Next base: position 689,349 of record CAJQUN010000220.1, read on the forward strand.
TTCGTTAGGAGACATGTGAGATGTCTAAGTGAAATAAAGAATTTGTAAAATAAATGCTAGGCATTTGAGCTATCTGTGATTGGTAGCAAAGTCGAAAAATCAGTATTAGATATCGACATATCTATGTTTGCATGTGTAATGAATTTGGAATCATTAATTATTGATACTTGAGAATCAGGCATGCTATGAGTTAAATCAATGTGTTGATTTACTGATTTATGAGATTTGATGAGTTTGATGATTGTGAGAACAGGGACAGTACACGGAATCCCGGATGAGGATGTTGCCATCCAGGGAGTATCATTTAAAATTCATTAATATTTACTTGTGTTGTAAATTATGAATTTCATTATTGTGATTATGGGATTTTGTGTATTGGTATGCTCACCCCGTTGGGGGCTGTCTCTGTTGGGGCAGGTGAACAGGTGCATCGATGGCTATGGAGCTGGGCTCGAGCTGTTGATTGGATGTACTCACAGGATCGTGGTACCAGGGCTTGATGGAGCACGGTATCGTATAGAGTACTTATATACACCCGAGGTTTATATACACATTTATGATGCTCGCATGTGAGCACGGATATTCTTGTATATGGGTTGTATATGAAGGCATGAGCCTTTCTCTCTTTCATTATATGTTGCATGCAATTGTGGTAGAATTGCTAATGATACGAGAGTCGGTAGTGTATTGTGTGGGTGTTGAGACCCATTTATGTCGTCATATGTGTGGTGTCTTCCCTGGCTGGGAATTTACTTTGTGTTCAGTATTCGGTTGAGTATTGTGTATTCCCTGGCCGGGAATTATATTATGTGACGTGCTTGTGTTTTGGGATAGCTCTATTTATGGGGAGACTCTGCCCAAATTTTTATAAAAGTCTATCATGTGAAAAATTGGTGTAATGAGGATGGTAAAGTATCATCTGAGCTTCCCGATTGAGTATTTATCAAAAGCATGTGCCACACATAGTGGTTAATACACTAATTAAGGGTTAAGGGCTTGGGGTCCTTACATTAGTGGTATCAGAGCAGTGGTTAGCTCTTTGGGGCTGTTAAGGGCCTATTAAGTTATTGATAGCACATATTTATGCATGATGGCATTAATGTTGTATGACACAACTAGTTGTTATGTGCTTTTATGATATGAAAAGTGGTGTTGCTAATCATTGTGATTGCAGGAATCGTGTAGCATGAGATGGGACGGCATTCATGGTGATGTCTGGCCCTTCATGTATTATGTGGAAAGGTGAGACGTACGGGCTTCGGACGGTAAAAACGTGTTACACCTTTGATTATGTATATCGTGGGTAGTGAACCCTTACATGTGATGGTATATGTGAAATGATAGTGATATATTGTGATAATGGAATCAACTGTTGTGCTTGATTATTGTGATAGAATTGATGAATGTTCCGGTAGCCTTTATCTCCGAGCGAGGGAGGTACTTGCCGCTGTCATGACTGAGCGAAGTAACATGCCGCTGTCATTGTCGAAGCGAGGGGTCCTAACATTCCGCTGTTGTATTGGGACCGGAACAGTCACAATTCTAGTGATTATTGTGGAATATTGTGGATATAATTGGAAACGTGATATCGATCATTATATTGTGAACTGTGGTATTAACCTGGATGCAGGTACATGGAGCTAGTGGGAGTTCCGGTAGTTGTTATAGTCGAGCGAGGGAGGTACTTGCCGCTGTCATGACTGAGCGAAGTAACATGCCGCTGTCATTGTCGAAGCGAGGGGTCCTAAAATTCCGCTGCTATAACAGGACCGGAACAACCACAGTATCTATATTGATAGCGATGGTTCATGCCGCTATATTGATTGGCGATGGTTCATTCCGCCAGGTATATTGATAGCGATGGTTCATTCCGCTATATTGATTGGCGATGGTTCATTCCGCCAGGTATATTGATAGCGATGGTTCATTCCGCTATATTGATTGACGATGGTTCATTCCGCCATATGTATTGATAGCGATGGTTCATGCCGCTATATTGATTGGCGATGGTTCATTCCGCCATATGTATTGATAGCGATGGTTCATGCCGCTATATTGATTGGCGATGGTTCATTCCGCCATATGTATTGATAGCGATGGTTCATGCCGCTATATTGATTGGCGATGGTTCATTCCGCCATATGTATTGATAGCGATGGTTCATTCCGCTATATTGATTGGCGATGGTTCTTGCCGCCAGGTATATTGATAGCGATGGTTCATTCCGCTATATTGATTGGCGATGGGTCTTGCCGCCAGATATATTGATAGCGATGCCTCATTCCGCTACATCTAGGGCGATGGTTCATGCCGCCAGATGTCTATAGCGAAGTTTTATGCCGCTGACTCTATGACGAGGGATTATGCCCCTGATTCTATAGCGATGGATTGTGCCGCTATGTGCTCAGCACAGGATTTTGCCGCCTTCGAGCGATGGGTGCTGACTACGCACTATTATCGAGCGACGGAGACAGGTATGCCGCTAGGTTGATAGCGATGAGGTATGGCATATTACTGTTTATTTAGCACTATTGTGGATAGTATGTGTTGATTTGCTATATATGCCATGCATTTGATGATGAGATTATAGATGTCGTGTATTGACAGGTAACGTCATATGTTTGACGATGTGAATTGGTTGTCATGTGTTGACATATGCCGTCATGGGATGACGATGACATAGTTGATGTCCTATGTCGATGATGATTAATACATTTATGTTATATTTAGTTGTATGGTTTGAGTGCCGATGGTGAGCACATGATAGAGTCTGGGTCACTAGTTGACGAGACCTTTTGTCGAGCAATGATACCCTTGGGTATGCTCGTTAGTTTGGCTAGGGCCAAGTATTTAGTGGTAAAAGTAGTCATTGAGGAAACTACTCGCTTGTGTTGTGACGTAGGGTAGACATGGTTACACCCACCCTGAGGGTGTGAGATAAGTCTTATCGGACTATGACTGTATCATAAGTGAGCAAGGACACCGGGTTGTCCATTGTGCTTGGTATTTTAGAGGTATGTTGGGCGATGACCCATTACTCTAACAGTTTGTACGGTATGGCATACCGAGATGGAACATATGGTTTGTTGGTGGACTTGATATGAACCTATGGAGACAGCACTTTGCTAGCCAGATATCGTAGTGATGATATAGTGTGCTTGTTGGGGCCATGATACTGCTCGTTGGAATCAAGTTTGGCAAATCGTAAGGTGAAACGATGTGGATGGTGGTGGACTTTAGTAGTCACCACGTCATTTGAGGTTGAGGTTGTGCATGCCTCACTGAAACGTGTATACGTTGATGTTGAATCTTGGTGAGACTTGTCCGGGACAGCTCATAAGGTTGAAGTACCAACAAGAGAGTCATCCAGTCGTTGTTGACTCGATCTGGGGAATCTGTGCAATTGGGATGCAATGGGTGTTATTGTATCCAGTTTTTCCGAACGGTGGTTCGAGACTTGTGGATCTCGAGTTCGATGGCACTTCCCTTGTGGGGAAGGAGGTAGTATTAGACCTATTTGGGAATCTTTGAAGGATTCGGTAAGTTGGTACGTGTAGTGTTGATTTTGGGAATCATGCCGTGTTGTTGATCGTCTACTATCATCCTCCACTGAGTAGGGAGTGACTCAGAATTAACAGTTGTGTTTGGGGCTTAGGGGTATGTTGTAGATACCCGAGCCAAGTGCACTGAGTATGCATGTGATGTCAGTGCTTGGGCAAGTATACAGGTGAGTGTACGGATGCCAGTTATTGATCCCCTTTTTGTCAAGCATAGAGTATGCTATTTTGGATGGCTAAATCTCTGATGAGAGATATTGAACACCTTGAGATTGGGAATCTCCATGGCACTATAATTATGAGAAACAATCGTGAAGTTAGTTGACACCCTTTGAGGAGGGATTATATTGTGTGGGTTGAGGTGTTCCCTTGTTGGTGTTTCCTCCGAGTTATGCGATAGCCTTCCCAAGTTGGATTGTTAAATCCAAGGATTATCAAGGGATGGCAGGAATTCGGACTTATTGGGTGTCGCTGTCGACACAAGCGTTGAGGATGCAATGGGTTTATTGCATGTCCTTTCAGAATTTGAACTCTGTGGAGTCTCGATGGTTTATTTATAATCAGGATGTGATCCTTGGAATATCCGGAGGTGGACATCTTGTGAGATGTCTTTTGTGTGAATCTGTGGCCGTGAGTTGCCCAATTGAGTTGCAATGATGTGACTGCTCCTTCGATGGAAAAGGTTTGAAAGTGGAAACCAGGTTTGGTGTGTGTGCACCGTGGTATACTAGTGTTTCCCTCGTAACGATGTATGTTAGACATCGTGAGTCTTGATAAAGATATCATTGGATGATATCTACGATGGAATCGGGAGTGATTCGAATCCTTGCAGTTTCAGTTGAATAACTGCTTTTGGGTTGTTAGCGTTGAGTTGTACTGACGCTCTTTGACGTTATGATGGAGTTGGGAGTCTATTCCACTCCAGAGTTTGACACGAGATCAACGTTCTCACGGTTGAGGTGTCATTCATGATGCATTCTTACTAGTTGTATTGGAACTAAGGATGACTGTCCGATCTACGGTCGTAAGTATTGGTTGTTTTGCAGTCATGAGGGACTGACTTTTGGGATGAACCGCATCGAGGTACATTTGCCTCTTGGGTATGTTGGTTTTGGTATGTCGCTCTGTTTCAGAGTTCGATGTGAGATAAGTATTCCCGAGGTTTTTAAGACGATTCTGATATGGTCAGGAATCGAGGTTATGACCTCTTGTTGTTGTGTAGCCTGGGTGTTACGTGATACACCGGCGCTAATTTCGAGGACGAAATTCTTTTAGTGGGGGATATTGTGATGACCTGAGATTAGGGATGTTAATCCCGGAGTGTTAATAACCCGTAAAGTTGTTTTACGTGGTAATTGGAGTTTAAATCGAAGTGTTGAGCCTTCTGGGCTCGTCTATTTGAGTAGTTGGGATCGTTGGATCCCGAGGTTGAGATCGTATTCTCATTTCGGTGAAAACCTGTGAGTTGGGTTTTTAGTGTGACTCAGAATCCCGGGTGCTGTGTGTGGGCACCGGTAGGGGGTTTTTGAGTTAGAGAGAGAGTTTTCGAAAACAGATGATTTTTAATGAATCATGATGTAGTTGTGGGGATATTAGTATTTCGGGGTATTTTTGCTATAAATACCAGTTAAACCCGAGATTTTAATTATCGGAACCATTTTCTCCACCTTCCCTCTCTCTCCTCGCCCGCGCGATTTCCCGTCTGCCCCCTACCCCCGCGCAGAAAAGGCCACCGCCCGCCGTCGTCCGGCCGCCGTTCGGCGCGTGCCACCCGCCGTTGGAATCGTCTCTTCCAGGCGGTCCTATCCATACCACCAATTTGAAGTTTGGTTGAGAATCGAGCTCGGATTTCTGCAGAAAACGCTAGGGTTCGAAACTGGAATTTCTTCGATTTGGGGCTCGATTTTTGGTACGATTTTGGGGCTTTCTTTCAGGTGTTTTTGGGGCGTTTTGGTGCTTGGTTTGGGTCGATTATTTCAGATTTTTGTGGTTCGAAATATTGGTTGCATTTGGTTCGATTTTCAGTTCGATTTTTGTGGGTTTATGTTCGAATTTTTGGGATTTTTGACAAGGAGTGATGATTCTTGTTAGCAATTGATTTATTTATGTTGTAGATGCATTATGATGCTTGATTGTGTTCGGAATTGAAGAATTGGATTCGAATTTAGGGCTTGAATCGAAAATTGGGGATTTTGACTTGGGGTTGATGATTTTCGTTGTTAATTGATTAATTCATGTTTTAGATGAATTATGGTAATTATTTGGGTTGGATTTGTGTGATGAAGGTTCGAAAATTTGTGGGGTATTCTTGAGCAATTTTCGATATTGGTTATTGTCTTGTGTTGACAATATTTTTGAGGGTTAAGGGTGTGCTTGAGCATGGGTTGCATGTTCGTAATTAATTGTGAATTAATTTATCGTGTTAGCACATCGTTCCTCGGAGCATGGAACTCGAGCAAGGTTTGGCTCGGACTTCGGAGATTTAAGGTACGTGCGACGTACGAGCATTACTTTATGTGAGCAATTGTGAAATGCATAATGTGTTGTAATTGCATTAGATGATTGTGGGTATGGCTATTTATATATATATGTGTGTCGATATGACTATGGAACGACCTAGTCTTGATATCGCTGCCACAAGTGTACGTAATACTAGAGTAGTATGATCTTATAAGAGGTATGGGGTACTGGGTTTATTTGACTATCGTAAGACATGTGAGATGTCTAAGTATAAATGAGAATTTGTAAAATAAAGGGTAGGGCATTTGAGATGCCTGAGAATGATCGTGGGATCATGTATTCATTGTAAGACATGTGAGATGTCTTCGTTAGGAGACATGTGAGATGTCTAAGTGAAATAGAGAATTTGTAAAATAAATGCTAGGCATTTGAGCTATCTGTGATTGGTAGCAAAGTCGAAAAATCAGTATTAGATATCGACATATCTATGTTTGCATGTGTAATGAATTTGGAATCATTAATTATTGATACTTGAGAATCAGGCATGCTATGAGTTAAATCAATGTGTTGATTTACTGATTTATGAGATTTGATGAGTTTGATGATTGTGAGAACAGGGACAGTACACGGAATCCCGGATGAGGATGTTGCCATCCAGGGAGTATCATTTAAAATTCATTAATATTTACTTGTGTTGTAAATTATGAATTTCATTATTGTGATTATGGGATTTTGTGTATTGGTATGCTCACCCCGTTGGGGGCTGTCTCTGTTGGGGCAGGTGAACAGGTGCATCGATGGCTATGGAGCTGGGCTCGAGCTGTTGATTGGATGTACTCACAGGATCGTGGTACCAGGGCTTGATGGAGCACGGTATCGTATAGAGTACTTATATACACCCGAGGTTTATATACACATTTATGATGCTCGCATGTGAGCACGGATATTCTTGTATATGGGTTGTATATGAAGGCATGAGCCTTTCTCTCTTTCATTATATGTTGCATGCAATTGTGGTAGAATTGCTAATGATACGAGAGTCGGTAGTGTATTGTGTGGGTGTTGAGACCCATTTATGTCGTCATATGTGTGGTGTCTTCCCTGGCTGGGAATTTACTTTGTGTTCAGTATTCGGTTGAGTATTGTGTATTCCCTGGCCGGGAATTATATTATGTGACGTGCTTGGGTTTTGGGATAGCTCTATTTATGGGGAGACTCTGCCCAAATTTTTATAAAAGTCTATCATGTGAAAAATTGGTGTAATGAGGATGGTAAAGTATCATCTGAGCTTCCCGATTGAGTATTTATCAAAAGCATGTGCCACACATAGTGGTTAATACACTAATTAAGGGTTAAGGGCTTGGGGTCCTTACAACAGCGGTCGTGTTCTTCGATTCATATTAGCGGCAAATATTCTCTCATCGCTACGGTATGACAGCGGCAAGTATTCACATCGCTACGCCACTGGCGGCAAGTATTCTCCATCACTGGAATATAATCTCGACTCACAATCATATGCACCAATGCATCCCATATACACATGCAACCACAATGCATGACCAAACCATGTATGCAATCCATGATGCATAACCAAAACCATGTATGCAACCACAATGCATAATTAATTACATGTGTGCAACCATAGTGCATAACCAATTCAATGCGTAATAATACGTTTTACCATCTGATGCCCGTACGTCTCACTATGTACCTTAGTTCCAAAACGTGTTGCGTTGTGGACTTTATCTCCTAGGTTGTGTGGCCACATGAGATGGTTCTACACATTCACACAAACCAATATTAGGAGCCAAATAATAGCCAAATACCAAAAATCCGTCAAAAAATTACATTTCCCACAATTCAGATGCTGGCGATCGATCGCTGCTTCGAGGCGATCGATCGCGAGCCTTACCGATCGATCGCTTCGACATAGCGATCGATCGCCCGATCTCTCTGCCTCGCAGCGATCGATCGCGCCATTTCCAGCGATCGATCGCCCGCAACAGATTTCGCCACTGCCCTTCGGCGATCGATCACTCTGCTTGTAGCGATCGATCGCCACTTGCTGTGTGCGTGATTCTTCACCATTTTTTAGCACAATCCAAGTTCCACTACACACACTTCAAACTCAAACATTCCAACAACTCAAATACCATAATAACTCCATAAAACCCACATGAAACACCTCAAAAATCATAACCCAACCACATACAACACATACCCAAAAACAAACCCATATAAACCCCAAAATGCCAACCCATTTCAAAACCAAACACCATTAAAACATTAGGGAGGGTTCCATACCTCTTATGGACTCCAAATCTCACAAGAAATCTCACAAACCAAGCTTTTGTGAAGATTTCTCCTTCCTCCTTTGGCCAATTTCGAAAATGGGAAGAGGGGTTAGGGTTGAGAGTGAAATTGGGAATTAAAGAAGTGAGGGATAAAGTGGGGGTAGTGGGGTAGTAAGGGATTATAATTAAAATTGTGCCCCATTAATTAACATGATGTATAAAATACCCCAACATGATATTTTAAAAGCATTTTACCAAAATGCACCAAAATCTCAATTAAATCCATGCTTTACCAAATAATTATCAACCACCATAATTAAACCATGGTAACCCCCAATTTCCTAACATGCATAACATGGACACTGAAATGCACCACGGGCCACGCCTACCATGTGACTAATCATTTCACCAAGATAACTAATTCTAACACATAATTTAATTATCACCATAAATAATCACATAACATAATTAATGCCCAAATTGCAATTAATTATTTCGGGGATATCACAGTATTCTCATCGTGGTGATAACCTTGGAATTTGGTCTTTGGTGGGATTTGGGGTCCGGAGTACTTTATACTGGGGCTGGTAATAAAAATTGAGATTGAGAGGTAATTATTGAAAACAGATTATTTTTAATGAGTCATGATGTATTTGTGGGAGGATTGGTATTTTTGAGTTTTGGTACTATATATACTAGGTAGACTCGGTATTCCGTCATTTTGGCACGGAACTCTCCCCTCTCTCCCCTCTCTCTACGCCTAACCCTTCACCCATTTCCCCTCTTTTTCCCTTGGTGGAAGAATCGTTGGTAGCTTGGCTGGGGAGCCGGATTTCTCGAAGATAATCAGGTATTCATCTTCCCCTCATCATTGTCTTCGATTTGGTAGTGGTATTGTTGAGTTTGGTTGAGTTTTGGGTTGGTTATGGAATTTGGGGATTTTTGGTTAAAATCCAAAGTTGAGTTTTTATAGTTTTTATTGGTCCTTATTGGTGTATTTGAGGTGTTGTAGGTGTATGGGGTGTTGGTTTTGAGTTTGGGTGTGAAAAACAGCATTGAAGCTCGAGTTTTTCAAAAAATCGTAGGTGGCGATCGATCGCCGAGGGGCGCCGATCGATCGCGACGAGCAATTGGAAATTTGTGGAAGATAAACAGTGTGCCAATCGAACGTGACTTCTTAGCGATCGATCGCGAGGTGTTTGGCTATCGATTGCCAAGGCATGGCGATCGATCGTGAGCTAGTTCTGCCCGGCAGTAAGGAACGGCGATCGATCGCGGCTTGCTGAATAGTGATTTTTCACTATTTGTTTTAAAACTTGGAATTTTGGACTTTGGATTTAAATAGCCGGTTTTCGGGCCACTGTCTACATTCCAATGGGAATGCTATACATTTAAATTGGATTGGTTGGAGCCAAAATTTAATAAAACGGAATTCTCGGTTGAGTTTTTGGCTATCTTTTAAATATTTAAAATGGAATATTTTGGGTACTATGCATGCTTAGCCGGGGGGCTTTTATTTTGGGTAATCGTCATGGATGGACGATAGGTTTGGAAGTTGTGAATGTTCTTTGGCACATGATTGCATGCCTATGTTTAACTGGGAGTTATTTCCATGTTAGCACTTAACTCATCGGGTCGTGGTACTCAGGCAAGATTGGACTCGAACTACGGGATTATAAGGTACGTATAACGTTTAGCCTGTTATAATATTGCAACTGTATAATGTATGGTACGTGGTAATTGCAATAAATGGATGTTGAAATGCATAGCATATGGTACTTGTAATGAATGTATAGTGAAATGTATAGTATATGGTAATTGCGATAAATGGAAATACGTTGGGAATTATATGGTGCCGCTTTGAGCGAGCAACGATTGGATGTTGTCACCGTTGAGCGACCATCGGTTATGATGCCGCTGTTGTTGAGCGTGCGTGGGGGTTAAAATGCCGTTATTGTGGAGTGAGCTATGAAATAGAATTGGCTAGATATATGTGATATCTGTAGTACTGTATTTGATGCTTTAATCATAATCGATTATGAAACTGGTATAGCAGGGATGGTTTTTAGTTGATCAATGAGATGATCAACTGGCATTTGAGAATTTAATGGTTTGATTATTTTGAGAACAGGGACAATACAAGGGATCCCGGATGAGGATGATACCATCCAGGGAGTATCATTTAAATTCATGGCATTTACATTTTGTGAATTATGAACTGTAATATTATGATTATTGGATTGGTGGTATTGGTATGCTCACCCCGTGTGGGGGCTGTCTCTGTTGGGGCAGGTGATACAGGTGTAGTAGCAGCTTTGGAGTTGAGCTCGGGTTGTTGATTTGAGGTACTTCCAAGATCGAGGCACCAGAGTCGGTTGAATAAGCATAACGGTAGATCCGGAGTGGAGATCGAGATATGGATGGGAGGTGCTTCCAGGATCGAAGCACCAGTAACGGTATTTGGTAGAGTATCTTATACATTAGATACACGCATATTCCTTGGGTGCTCTCATGTGAGCACGTTCTTACGTGTATATGGAATGTATAAATGTGTATGGCTTTCCTCTCTTCATTTATTGTCTGCATGCAATTAAATACGAAATTGCTAAATGAAATGAGAGTATGTTAGTATATTATGAGGGTGCATACTATGTAAATGGTTTTGGTTGGGGAAGTTAAATATTATGGAGTTTTAATGCAAGAAATTTTATAGTTGGTATATGATGCTATGCTTGCATGTGGTTTTCTTCCCATTATATGTGAAGTATGCACTGAAGGCATGGAATAATACACTAATAACGGGTTAAGGGCACGGGGGTCCTTACATTAATGGTATCAGAGCAGTGGTTTGCTCTTTGGGGCTGTTGAGGGCCAGGAACATGCTGATAGGAATGGGTAGCACATACTTATGCATGATGATAGTTAGTGTTGTGTGGCACAACTATATTGATTATGTGCTTTTATGATATGTGTTCATAATTGGAATATGTTGTTGCTAACCATGGTGGTTGCAGGATCATATGAGACATGGATTATGCATTCCGGTTGCATATATATCGGAGTGATGATTTTAATGCTTTGCGGCTAAATGTTGAAGCGATGGTAAAATTCCGCATGTCACATTTGAAGCGAGGTGCATTAAAATACACTCATGGCGATGTTTATTTGTATATGGATTATGCATTACGGTTGAATGCATGGCGTAGCGATGTGAATACTTGCCGCCTTCATGGCGTAGCGATGTGAATACTTGCCGCTGTCATACCGTAGCGATGAGAGAATATTTGCCGCTGATATGAAGTGAAGAACACAGCCGCTGTCATATTATCGTGAGGGATATTATTTTCCGCTGGTATTGTCTAAGCGAGGGGTATTTCCGCTGTCATGTTAACGCGAGGGGTATTTTCTGCTGTCATAGCTGTCATACCACCGCGATGAGAATATTTGCCGCTTAATCGAGGGATATTATACCACTAATATGGCATAGCGATGAGCTTTCCGCTGTCATATGAGAGCGACGGAGGGTATTTGCCGCTTAAGCGAGGGATATTATGCCGCTGGTATGTCGAAGCGAAGTAGCGAAGAGGGATATTTGCCGCTTCTTAGCAAGGGATATCATGACGCTAGTTTATTGGCGATGGTTTATGACGCTGGGTATCTATATAGCGATGGTTCATTCCGCTAGTTTATTGGCGATGGTTTATGCCGCCGGGTATCTATATAGCGATGGTTCATTCCGCTAGTTTATTGGCGATGGTTATGCCGTCGGGTGTCTATATAGCGATGGTTCATTCCGCTAGTTTATTGGCGATGGTTTATACCGCCGGGTATCTATATAGCGATGGTTCATTCCGCTAGTTTATTGGTGATGGTTATGCCGTCGGGTATTCATAACGATGGGTTATTCCGTTATTCTATTGGCGATGGTTTATGCCGCCGGGTATTCATAGCGATGGATTATTCCACTATTCTATTGGCGATGGTTTATGCCACCGGGTGTTCATAGCGATGGGTTATTCCGTTATTCTATTGGCGATGGTTCATGCCGCCAGGTATCTCTATAGCGATGGTACATTCCGCTACATCTATGACGATGGTTCATACCGCCGGGCATCTTCATAGCGATGGTACATTCCGCTACATCTATGGTGATGGTTCATACCGCCGAGTATCTCTATAGCGATGGTTCATTCCGCTACATCTATTGGCGATGGTTCATACCGCAAGATATATATAGTGATGTTTTATGTCGCTGACTCTATGGCGAGGGATTATGCCGTTGATTCTATAGCGATGGGTTATACCGCTATGTGCGTAGCACTGGGTTACGCCGCCTACGAGCGATGAGTGCTGCTTGTGTACCACTGGTGGACGATGGATACAGGTATGCCGCTATCTTGATAGCGATGAGGTATGATGTATTACTGTTTTGTTAGCATTATTGTGAATACTATGTATTGTTATGTATCGTCATGTGTTTGACGATGAAATTATGGATGTCGTGTATTGACATATACCGTCAAGAGCTGACGATGTTTTTTTTTTGGATGTCATATGTTGACATATACCGTCACGGAACGACGATGATATAGTGGATGTTCTATGTAGACGTGTAGCGTCTTTTTGATGAATAATACGTCTGGATGTACGTATTAAGGCATATGGTTTGAGTGCCGTTGTTGAGCACTAGTTGGTGTCTACGTCCCCGGTTGACAAGACTGTTATGCCGAGCAGGTTTGCTCGATGGGTTTTGGATGCATTGTACCGGTGAGTGTACCACATCATGTAATTGAGGTAATATTTTCGAGTATTGATACCCTTGGGTATACTCGCTGGAATGACTAAGGCCAGGTGATTAGTGGTAAGAGTAGTCACTGAGGAAACTACTCGCTTGTCGTGGTGAGGTGTGATAGACATGGTTACACCCACCCTGAGGGTGTGGAATAAGTCCTAATTGATTATGATTGCATCATGGTTGAGCAAAGACACAGGGATGTCCATTATGCTTTGGTGTTTTAGAGAAATATTGGGTGATGACCCACTACTCTAATGGTTTGTACAGTATGGCATGTTGATAGGTTTGGTACAAGCCTATGGGGGCAGCGTATTGCTAGCCAGGTATTGTTGCAGTGATATAGTGTGCTTGTTGTAGCCACTATACTGCTCGTTGGATTCGAGTTTGGTGAATCGTACGGTGATACGATGAGGGTTATGGTAGACTCTTGTAGTCTCTATGTGGCATGATGATTGAGGCAGGGAGTGCCTCACTGGGACGTTTATACGTCAAATGTTAAGGGACTTGTACTGGGACAACTCAATTCTGTTGGGAGTACCAACGTGAGTGTCGACAAGTTGTTGTTAGCTCTGGTTGAGCATCCTTGCATGTGGAATGCAACGTGAGTCACAATTGGAATTATGGGATATAGTTAGTGGGGTAACACTACTATATTGATTTTACCTCTTGGAGAGATTTGGATTGTACTGTCATGGAGACAGCTGGTATCGGTCGTGGGTTGATTGTAAATCAGCCATAGTAAGCATTACTGGTGTTGGACCGAGTAATAGATTACTTACCTTTTAGTGAGACGTTCGAGGAGAAGTCTCTGGGGGAATGCTCGAGATTGTGTAGTACTATGGTATTAGTACAGCATTGTTAGAATGAGTCTACGTTGTGTATACGATTTTCGTTTTGATAATAGTGGCATGGATGCACTATACTGGACCAGTTGTGTAATTTATTGCTTATGGGATATGTTTTGGTATAAATATATCCAGTTTTCCGAACGTTGGTTCGAGGTTGGAGGGTCATGAGTTCATGACATTTTTCCTTGTGAAGAAGGCGGTATTGATATACCTACCGATTGGGAATCTTTGGGAGATTCAATGAGTCGGGTTGTGTGGTCTTGATGTTGGAATCACACCATTGGTCGTTGGTATGTCAATCATTTATTCTCAACGAGGTGAGAATAGCTGGGGATTGATAGTTGGTTATGGGACTTTGGGTATGATTGGTGATACCCGAGTCTATTGCATTGAGTATGCATGTTGTGTTGGTATTTAGGCATGTGTACCAGTGTGTGTGTACGAATGCCAGCTTTTATTTAGTCCTTGTTGAGCATCGGATTAGTATGCTTGGTTTGATGAATCTCCGGTGAGAGATTGTGGCATCTTGAGATTGGTAAATCTCGATGGCACGATGCATTATGAAGAATGATCGTGAGGGTTGGTTGACTTCCCCTAAGGAGGGATTGTCGTATCTTAGGCCATGGTAATTCTTTTCTGAGTAATTTGATTACATCCCTGTGTTAGGATCGTTGAACCCTAGGGTAAACGAGGGATGACCAGGTTTCATATGTGTTGAGTGTCGTGGTTGACACGTGCGGCGGGAATGCAATTGATTGTTCTTGCATGTTCTTTCGAGGACTTGAGACCTTGTAGAGTCTCGATAGTGTGTTTGGATCAAGATGTGATTCTTGGAACACACGGACGTAGACATCTTCGGAGATGTGTTTCGTGTTGATTGGGGCCGGGTTGTTGCCCAATCCGTGTGGCAATGTGATGCAACTACTCCTGTGATGGAGATGGATTTGGAAAGCGAAAACAAGATGCAGTTTAGGTACATTGTTGTGTACTCGTGGCCACTTTGTAACGATGTATGTTTAACATCGTTGGCTACGTCGTGGAGATATCATCGAGGCGATATCTATTTGGAATCATGAATGATTTGTTTGGTTTGCAGTTAGGGTTGGCTGACTGCTTTTGAGATGGTTAGCATCGGGGAATGCTGATGTCTTTCATGGATTTGTGTCGGCTTTTGAGGTTACTCCATTCCAGGTTTTGGTGCGAGGTCGGTATCCTCGCGGTGGGTGTGTCGTTCATATTATGTTCATGATTCGACATTGTGGATCCGTTTGGATTGCGAGGTCTCGGCGTTACGTGTACGCCGTGCAAATTTTGCGGACGAAATTTTATTAGTGGGGGATAATTGTGATGCCCAGAGATTAATGGTGTTAATCCTTGGTGTAGTAATAATCCTTAATGGATTTTCATTGTGGGAATTATGAATTAATTACGGTTTTGGGACTCCAGAGGATTTTAAATCAGGTATTTGGAGTCGTTGGATCCAAGGGATGAGATTGTATTCTCATCGTGGTGATAACCTTGGAATTTGGTCTTTGGTGGGATTTGGGGTCCGGAGTACTTTATACTGGGGCTGGTAATGGAAATTGAGATTGTGAGGTAATTATTGAAAACAGATAATTTTTAATGAGTCGTGATGTATTTGTGGGAGGATTGATATTTTCGAGTTTTGGTACTATATATACCAGATAGACTTGGTATTCCGTCATTTTGGCACGGAACCCTTCCCTCTCTCCCCTGTCTCTACGCCTAACCCTTCCCCCATTTCCCCTCTTTTTCCCTTGGTGGAAGAATCATTGGTAGCTTGGCTGGGGAGCCGGATTTCTCGAAGATAATCAGGTATTCATCTTCCCCTCATCATTGTCTTCGATTTGGTAGTGGTATTGTTGAGTTTGGTTGAGTTTTGGGTTGGTTATGGAATTCGGGGATTTTTGGTTAAAATCCAAAGTTGAGTTTTTATAGTTTTGATTGGTCCTTATTGGTGTATTTGAGGTGTTGTAGGTGTATGGGGTGTTGGTTTTGAGTTTGGGTGTGAAAAACACCATGGAAGCTCGAGTTTTTCGAAAAATCGCAGGTGGCGATCGATCGCCTAGGGGCGCCGATCGATCGCGACGAGCAGCTGGAAATTTGTGGAAGATAAACAGTGCGCCGATCGAACGCGACTTCTTAGCGATTGATCGCGAGGTGTTTGGCAATCGATCGCCAAGGCATGGCGTCAATCGCGAGCTAGTTCTGTCCGGCAGTAAGGAACAGCGATCGATCGCGCGTAAATGGCGATATTTGCATGGATGGACGATAGGTTTGGAAGTTGTGAACGTGCTTGGGCACGTGATTGCATGCCTATGTTTAACTGGGAGTTATTTGCATGTTAGCACTTAACTCATCGGGTCGTGGGACTCAGGCAAGATTGGACTCGAACTACGGGATTATAAGGTACGTATAACTTACGAGTATAGCCTGTTATAATATTGCAACTGTGAAATGCATGGTATGTGGTAATTGCAATAAATGGATGTTACTTGTAATGAATGAATACTGAAATGTATAGTATATGGTAAATGCGATAAATGGAAATACGTTGGGAATTATATGGTGCCGCTTTGAGCGAGCAACGATTGGGATGTTGTCGCCGTTGAGCGACCATCGGTTATGACACCGCTGTTGTTGAGCGTGCGTGGGGGTTAAAATGCCGCTATTGTGGAGCGAGCTACGAAATAGAACTATGGAGTAATTGATTAGATATATGTGATATCTGTAGTATTATATTTGATGATTTAATCATAATCGATTATGAAACTGGTATAGCAGGATGGTTTTTAGTTGATCAATGAGATGATCAACTGGCATTTGAGAATTTAATGGTTTGATTATTTTGAGAACAGGGACAATATAGGGGATCCCGGATGAGAATGATACCATCCAGGGAGTATCATTTAAATTCATGGCATTTACATTTTGTGAATTATGAACTATAATATTATGATTATTGGATTGGTGGTATTGGTATGCTCACCCCGTGTGGGGGCTGTCTCTGTTGGGGCAGGTGATACAGGTGTAGCAGCAGCTTTGTAGTTGAGCTCGGGCTATTGATTTGAGGTACTTCCAGGATCGAGGCACCAGAGTCGGTTGAATAAGCATAACGGTAGATCCGGAGTGGAGATCAAGATATGGATGGGAGGTGCTTCCAGGATCGAAGCACCAGTAATTGGTAGAGTATCTTATACATTAGATGCACGCATATTCATTGGGTGCTCTCATGTGAGCACGTTCTTACGTGTATATGGAATGTATAAATGTATATGGCTTTCCTCTCTTCATTTATTGTCTGCATGCAATTAAATACGGAATTGCTAAATGAAATGAGAGTATGTTAATGTATTATGAGGGTGCATACTATGTAAATGGTTTTGGTTGGGGAAGTTAAATATTATGGAGTTTTAATGCAAGAAATTTTATAGTTGGTATATGATGCTATGCTTGCATGTGCTTTTCTTCCCATGATATGTGAAGTATGCACTGAAGGCATGGATTAATACACTAATAACGGGTTAAGGGCACGGGGTCCTTACATAAAATTTGAATTAATTAATTAAAATATTATTCATTAACAACTTAGTTAATAATTGTAAATCCTTAATAAAATAATATTTTTATTTTATGGCGGATTGGCCTGTCTGACCCACGACCCGCCTCGGGTTTTCAAAATCGGACCAGACATGAGACCAGTGTCCTTACTGATTACATGTTTGATCAGTTCGACCGGTTGAACAACTGGTTCAACCGGTGATGACATCATCATTATGTAATATATATTTTAATTTTTGTAAAATATATATGTCATGTATATGCTATAGTTTCGAGTTGTTTTCAATAAAAAAACTATGATAACACCAACATAACGTGTCAAACTTAAAAAAATCAGATCAAACCAAATGCCCAACATAATAAAAATAAAGCATTTCAAAAACCAATAAGCAATGCCCCAAAATTATAAGAAAATATTTTAAAAAATTATGACAATTTTTTTATAATTTACGAGAAACTAAACATGTTTATATATAATATACCAAACACTTTTATGGAATTTATGGATTTACAGATATAAAATATTGTTTTGTATTCAATGACAATAAATTATATATAATATATTTTTGTTCTAAAAATTTGATTTATAATTTTAACAGAAATAAAAAAAATTAATTTTTTAGAAAAAAAGAAATTAAATGAATCGGCTTGTTCAACTGTGGTTCACACTTGTTGAACCAGTTTAATTCTGTTCTCATCGATTTTTTAACAGGGTGATTTTAGATGGTCAATCGGACCGAACCAAGCACCAGTCGTCGATTAAACAGGTTGAATAGACCGGAACGGTCCGGTTTTAAATACTATTCCAACCCGTCTGCAAACGGGTACAATCCGTTTGGGCTACGTGTTGGGCTGGATGACCAATTTTGACATGTATAATCACTAGCATGGTGTCTAATTATGTACTAAATGGAATTGTTGGGATACAAATTGTATTGGTTCGATCACGCGCATTTCACCGTTGCATAGAGAAAGCTAGTTGTCCCAACTATCCAATAAATTTATCTAACCACGTAAGTAATTGATAATGTGGTATTAAAGCAAGATTAATAAACCCATCAACTCCATAGTATTAGAATTCCATTATTGTACAGTATACATGATAATGTTTGCATATACAAATCATGCACATTCTATTTTTATTTTATATTTTAAATTAATTTTGTAATATCAATTATAATATTTGTAGTTTATATATACATAATGTTTAGTTCATTGTCATATTTTATTAATAATTAAATTAATTCAATAAATTTAATTTCATTAATTTATTAATTAATTTATTTTTTGTTTCGGTTTGTTTGTTGGGGGAGGAGTTTGGTATACCACAAACTTGTGATCACATTTTATTTCTATAATAAGAAGATATTGTTCTGTTTTGGTTTAAAAAATGATAAAAATTATATAATTTTGATGTTAGTAAATAAGTAATAGTTATCTATTAAATTATGAAGCGTTTAGAAACACCCTAAACCCTTGAAAATTCAAATTAATTTTTTTAATACACTCCAACAAATTATTTTATATCCTATTAATCTTTACATAATAAAGCGAGAAACAAGTTTCACCATAATTTTTAAATTAGGCTATTATTATATTTCGAAAATATTTATGAAAAATAAAACTATACAAATTACATTATTAATAAAAATAATTGCTATTTTTTTTTTTTTTTTGCTTATTGAGTTGCCAACTGGAGAAGTAGAGACACTCATCCTAACATATAGTGGAAATATTTAATTTATTATTTAATTAAATTAAGTTAATAAAAGAAAATTTAATTGTAAATACATTAATAAATTTTAGTAATAAATATTTGATAGAATCTTTATTATAAATAAATAAAAATAAATATTCTAAGGAATAAGTGAAAAATAAGTATGTTTGGCATTTTATGAATAAAGTTAAATATATATCATATAAGGGGTCTCTAAATCTGCTCTCGTTACATTACAAAACACACATAAACAATAACAATGTAATGAAATCGCAACAAAAAATATGGTGTCTGTTCGCAAGCCTGAGAATTAGTTTACTTGAACTAAAGTCAAATATGGATTCGAAGAAAAAAGAGATTTGAAATATATGTTTGCGGGATCAAAATTTGTAGACAAGTTGTGAGAACTGAACTAGATCATTATGTTCGATATTTGACATTGAGTTCGAATTTTATTGAATCAATTTGAAAACCGAAAAGTTAAATATTTGGGCATTATAGTACAAATTCGAGTTCAAATTATTTGAACCTAGTTATTGAGTTAAAATCTTGGATTATAGCTAGGGACGAATCTAGAAATTTTATCGAGGGGGCAAAAATTAATTACATAAAAATTAAACCAAAAGTTCAATATAATTATTATAATGCTCGGTTCATTGATATTTAAAGAAGATACTTGCTCAATTTCAAGAACGACGAGAACATGTTATTTTTACATGTTTAATATATCCATTCTTTTTTGGGAGAGAGATATAAGAGTGCAGATATGACAAGATAGTATTTTATGGTGATATGTTTTTGACAATTTATTGATATTATATTTGTCCATTGGTGAATTGTAGATTATTACACTTCTAAATGTTAATTGGAAGGAAATTAATAGTAACCTATATTGTGTCATGCTGAAAAATCATTTATTTTATAGACAATAAAAATTTGTTGCCGATTTTTATCCATTTTTTAAGAAAAATAATTATATTAAACTAAGTTTAATAGGAAAAAGCACTATATTAAATTAAGTTTGGCTTAAATTACTTAGTAACAAAATACATAAATCTTTCCCTCAAAACCAAAAAAAAAAAAAAAAAAAAGTTTGGCTTATATATATATATATATATATATATATATATATATATATATATATATATATAAAAGAATAATAATAATAATTGTCATAATTTTTTTAAGGAAAAAAAGATATTAAATTGCTTAGTAATAATACAAAATATATAACACAACAAACAAATTGACCCCTTTTGCTCCCACCGAGCATCGAACACTGGTTACAGAGCCATCCTGCGCCATCACCAAACACCATGGGACATTATTTGTCAAATTCCTTGTACCTGACTCATAATAACAAATATATTTGAGGGAGGCAGCCCCCTCAAACTCAAGTAGGTTCGCCCCTAATTATAGCCCACACTGGTATCTATAAACATAATTTCAATAATTTCCATATGAAGAGCTGGCGGATGAACTCTTTGAGTTAGATCTTCATCTGATGAGCTGACGGACGAGCTCTATGTCTAGTTGATTATGACTTCCATATGATGAGCTGATGATGAGATCTATGATGTAGATCTCCATCTGAAAAGCCAAGGATGATCCCTATGAGGTAGATCTCAATTTGAAAAGCTGACGGATGAACTTATGATGTAGATCTCCATCTGAAGAGCTGATGATGAGCTCTCCTAAATAGTTGATGACGACCTCCATCTTATGAGTTGAGGATGATCTCCATCTGAAGAGCTTAGGATGAGTTATACTGAAGAGCTAAGATGATCTCAATCTGATGAGCTGATGATGAGCTCTACTGAATAGGTGATGATGAGCTCTCCGAGATAGATCACCATCTGAAGAGCTGAGGATGAATTCTACTGAATAGTTGAGGATAATCTACATATGATGAGTTGAAGATGAGCTCTACTGAAGAGCTAAGTTGCTGAGGATGACTTCATGGAGAGTTGAAGATGACATCTGATTGAATACCTAAGAACGAACTCCGGATGAGGAGCTAAGGATGACCTCCTCCTGAAGAGTTGAAGATTTCTGTTTGAAGACCTGGGGGTGAGCTCTAGCTAAGGAGCTGAGGATGACCTTTACCTGAAGAGCTGAAGATGATTTTTGATTGAAGACCTGAGGATGAGCTCGGGCTCAAGAACTAAGGATGACCTCCACTCGAAGAGTTGATGATGATCTTCATCTGAATAACTGTGTATGACCTCAAGATAAATAGCTCATGATGATTTCTGATTTGAAGATGTAAAGATGAGCTCTGCTGAGGAGCTGAGGATGACCACCTGAAAAGTTGAAGACCTCCTAAATAGTTGAAGATGATATCCTGAATCGTAGATGGCCTCCAGAAGACTTTATGATGATATCCTGATTAAGAGATCGTGATGATATCTGATTGAACACCTAAGGATGATCTCATGATTACCAAGATGAAGAGTTCGTGTGATATCCCCGAAATGGTTAATTGCATTTGGGCATTAATTACGATTATTATGATTAATTATGTGGTAATTAATTATGTGTTGGAATTTATTTACCTTATGGATTTGCATGGTCATGTGGATAGGGTGACCCGGGGTTGCATTTCAGGGTGCATGTGGTGCATGTTGGGTAAATATTATTGGAAGCATGATTTATTTGCCATTGGTAGCAATTAATTGGAAATCATGTGTTTAATTGATATTTGGTGCATTATGAGTAAATGCTTTGAAAAATATCATGTTGGGGTGTTTTATACACCATGGAATTATTTTGGTATGCTTTTTAATTAAATAAACACCTTTTATACCCAACCACACCTCATCCACTCTTACTTTTAACTTTACCAAACAACACCCAAACCCTCCCTTTCCCCTCATTTTCGAAATCTAGCTTAAGGGTGAAGAGAAGTCCTTGCAAAATCTTGTTTTGTGGAGTTTATTGGGTGATTTGAGGTCCCCAAGAGGTATGGATACCTCATGGTTATTTTTGTAAGGTTTTGTTTAAGTTTGATATGGTTTGAGGGATTTTAAAATGGGTTTGTGTTGGGTTGTTGTGGTTTTGGTATTATTTGGTTGGATGTTAAATATTTGGGTTTATATAGATGTGTATTGTTGGTTTTGAGTTGTTGGGTTTGGTTGATGTTGGTGTTTGTGGGTATGAATGAGTTGGGGTTGAAGATGGGTGAATAGTGCCCAAACCCCGCATGCCCAGAGCTCGGCGATCGATCGGCGCCTTCTCGCGATCGATCGCGAGCAACAGAGCTGAGGCAGTGAGCTTCAGCGATCGATCGCGAGTTTGGCGCGATCGATCGGCGAGGCCGCGATCGATCGGCGCAAGCTCCGCGATCGATCGCGGATTGTTTATTTTTGTTGCTCGAGACAGTGAGGTCTCGCGATCGATCGGGGCTTTATGGCGATCGATCGCGAGACACCAAAAATAGTGTTTTTGGTTATTTTTGTAGGATTTTTGGTATTGGACTATTATTGGGTTCTAATATTTGATATTTGTGAATGTGTAGAACCAACCCAGGTGGCAACACAGCCAAGGCATTGAAGTCCTACCATATCCTACATTTTGGAAAGGTACGTAGTGGACGTACGGGCACCCCAACGGTACATGTATCTTATATACTTATTGTTTATGCATTGTGGATGCAAGTATATATGTGGTATTGCATAGTGGATGCAAATACATGTTATGCATGATGTTTATAGATGCATATGATTATTGGTGCACATCCCATGAGTCGTGGTCATCCCTTGATGATTTTAATGCTTGCCGCTATTTGGTTTGGTTCCGCTAAATGTGAAGCGAGGGGTGGAGCGCCGCATGTCACATTTGAGCGTGGTTATCATATAGGGCGAGGAAAGGGTATTTGCCGCTCAATGAGAGGCGAGGGGTGGGAGTCCCGCAGTCCATTGAAGCGAGGTTATCCTATGCCGCCTATATGTAAATAAGCGAGGGGCATTAAAATACATTGTGATGGACAGACTAGGGATTGGTGATCAGTATTTGGTATTGATGAAATGGTATATGTTCATGACATGTTTAGACCATTAAAAATAATCTAGTGATTATACTCATGAGTTATGGTACAGGGACAACCAAACGGGAAGCGTTTGAAATGCATGGGAAAACAGGAAGTGTTTTATTATGATTATGCATTTACGCTTTATCTTCATATTATGTTGAATATGAATGATTATTATTGCTCATGTTTGGGGGTTGTCCTTGTAGGTACACGTTTGGTATGATAGAAGGGCTAGACGGGTTGAGATGGTGAGCTTTTGAGGATGCTTTTGAGACTATGAAGGACAGGATTATTTGGATAGTATCTACTCTAGGAGTAGTATAAAACTATAATTGAACATTCATTGATTGGAATGTAATTAATCCTTTTGGTAGTCCTTATTTTTGGCATGTAATGCTTAAGCTCATAAACTCAACACGTTCTTTTACACTCTGATCATTATATTAGCTCTATTATGCCTTGATTCCGCACTTAAGGATTAGGGTCCTTACAGTTCGTGATGACATCTGATTGAAAAGCTAAGGATGATCTCATGTTGACCAAGATGAAGAACTCATGATGACCTCCGATTGAAGAGCTAAGGATGATATCTAGCTGATGAGCTGAAGATAACCTCCTGATAAGTTGAAGACCTCCTAAAGAGTTGAAGATGATCTCCTGAATCGTAATGACCTCCAGAAGACTTGATGATAATCGTCTGATGATCAAGATAAATAGCTCATGATGACATCCGATTGAAAAGCTAAGATGACCTCTGACTGAAGAGTTGAGGATGACCTACAAGCAGTTGGGGCATCTGATTATTCTTTGTGGTCCCTTCAATAGTCCCGATAATGAATTAGTCAACTTTTTCTAAGCTTAAATCCACGTTCGTCACTGGATGTTAGATTGTCTACGTTCATCATATGAGATTTTGATCTTCCAAGTTCATGTAGGATGTTAGATTTCTCACATTCACGAGGTTAGATCTCCCACGTTCATCATCAGATGTGGTTACTCATCTTTTTGTTGTGTGTCATTAGAGTTCAACATAATATTCGATATTCTTCCTTTTTTGTTGTCCCTCTACATCTTTGCTCATGTTCCCACAGACGACGCCAATTGATAACATCGAAAATTGAGATGACCTGCTGAAATCAATAGAGAGGGGGTTGACATCTCCTTTCTTCTCCAACACTCAAAATGACGATGATGGTGGCAATAAGTAACCTCTCAGATGACCTGAAAGCACGAAGAAACTGTGAGAAGTGGTCGGAAGTTTTTCAGCGTATCCCTTCCGACGATCAAGTCAGGGGGAGAATAAGGGAGAACAAGTGCTGTAAAGTAAGCAATATGTTATGAATCTCTAAAAGTGATGATCAAACATAGTATTTATAGGGGAAGAGTTACCATACATGTATATATATTTCCATGTTCATCTGAATCTGCCAAGATACTGAATATCTGATAAGATTTGATAAGATCTATTAGATATCCTCAATCTGTGATAAGATCGAATCCCGGAAATCTAGCCAGAGATCTCGCCCCCAGATGATGAGATCGAGTGTTAACAGGTCGGCATATCGTGTCAGGTAGGGCATGTGCTGGAGGTCGACCATATGCCACGAGGTCGCCCATGTTGGGAGGTCATCCATATGCTGGGAGGTCGGTCATGCCGGGAGTTCGGCGACGCCAAGAGGTCAGCCATGTCGGGAGGTCGGCCATATGCCATGAGGTCAGCCATATGCTGGGAGGTAGGCCATATACCGTGAGGTCGGCCATATGCTGGGAGGTCGGCAGTATGCCAAGAGGTCGACCATGTTAGGTCAGTCATATGCCATGAGGTCGGTCATATGATGGGAGGTCGGTGACCTAAATGAGCCAGCCTCCTTGCAAGAGACCTCCTACTGAAGAAGTCTGGTTTTTGAGCTCCTAGAAGTTTGGATGGGCTCCTACCCCTAAGGGCTATCACATATCAATTAGGCGATAAATTGTTTTTTCATCCAACCAAACCGATCTAATTCATCGCTATCAAGATGAAAAGAATCAATGACTAAACGCTGGGACTTTGGAGTACAATAAAAATCAAAATACCTATAAATTCAGGAGATCCAAGTAGATGTATTATCTCCTGAAAGATGGGGTACCTCTAGACGCATTGATTTCCATGGAGTATTATAATCTTGTGTGGACTGCAACCAATGCTGCGGACTTTGGGTTTGATCAGAGAAATTGGTTGTTGGTCCACATTCTTAGCTGCAGTTCGAGGAAAGAGTTGTTCTACCTTCACATCCAATATTTGCACCCCAATTGATAAATCCTTCATGGAATTATGAAGAACTTCAAATACTATTGGCTTGATTATCTTGCATAACAGTTAGTTTAGTGAGAATTTCATCAATTTTTGCCTGATGCGTACCATTACCCATAATTAAAAAAAGAGGGCGCCAAAATGTTGGATGAGCTTAATTCGAGATAGTTAGCCTTCGATATCCAGAATTTCAGAGATAAGACACAGAAGAGATGCAAGAAGAAGATAGAGTGAACAAGAGAAGAATCTTGTATTCAATATATTTGTTTAAAATCATAAATCAGTGAATGAATCACAAGCTTGTG
Source organism: Haberlea rhodopensis (assembly GCA_907163345.1). Classification (NCBI taxonomy): domain Eukaryota; kingdom Viridiplantae; phylum Streptophyta; class Magnoliopsida; order Lamiales; family Gesneriaceae; genus Haberlea; species Haberlea rhodopensis. The sequence goes on from CAJQUN010000220.1 coordinate 715,227, forward strand.
TGCATTTTTATATAGCCTAGTCCTTAGTAGTTACTTGACAGTTACTAAATACTAAGTTACAAGACACTATGCATATAGTTGATACTCTGTTATTTTACTTGGTTGACTACGAACGCAGCTGCTTCTCCTCTCTTGCAGCTGCTCTGTCTTCATATCACACTCTTAAAACAATTTTATGTACCTTGTGAGTCGTCAGACAAAAGCCTGGTTGAGTAGGACACATGTCCTGAGAAAATAGGAAAATATGTCTTAACCAATGGTTACCACATACGCACAAATCCTGGCTTCTTTAATCAAATCTTGCACATGAGGGGAAAAAAAAACACATACCACTAATAACTAAGTATTCCTTCTTGTTTCTTTCAATAATCTTACGGGTTGGTTTTCTCTGATATCGTCATCAAGGATGATGTCCTTGGGGTGTCATCAAACGACATGTATCGCTTGACGTCGCCCTCAAGAATACCGGGCGACATAAAAAAAATCATTCTTACTTGGTACATGTACATCTAAGTCTACTTTAGATTGTTTGATTCAAACCCAGAATGACTAGGAAGCACAGTTTGTACCATTATTAACTATCGACTTAAATTATATTATGTTAATTAATATACTATGTGTATTGTTTTGTTTGTAGTAATGACTATATCGTTGTATATAATTTGGTCTAAAATATTACAAATATTGTATAATGTTTTATTTAATAAAGAAGTTAGTACTTGTTCTAGGGGGTCCATTAATTGTGGCTGTCGTCCGAGTAGTAGCAAACAAAACTAGAAAAATGGTCCATGTTTGTTATTGTGGAAAATGGGTGTGAGTTGTAAAGTCTCCAATCTTGACGACATTTAGACAATCAGCCGACCAATATGTTTACGTGTAGGTTAAGAAGAGTTGGCTTTTGGCAAATTGGTCAAATAAGGGCTATTGGAGGAAACACAACCTATAAATAATGGGAGTGATTAATATTACAATAAAAGCTTTATATATCTATCATAAATAGGTGAATATGTGAGGATGGATTGTGGAAATTCCCATTTTTAAGCAATGCCATTTTAGAATAAGGAGCAAATCTATTATTTGGCTCGATAGATTGAATGGTCTTCATCTGATGCGGCTTGTACTATAGACATCCCCTTCAAATATATTGTGGGGGTGTCCATTCGTATGGGAAAATTCTTATTTATATCGGGTATGAGTTTCGATGCATGCTCACACACACATGCTCACACACACATGTGCATAATTTTCACTGTCATTCGAGATGGATAACATCGAATAGTTCTTCAGGTGAAACATAAATTTATGTTTACCTATTAAATATGGGTCATAAATAATAAATTGGAACTTACTTCAATTTTAAAATATTATTTCTCAAATAACATGAAATCTAAATTTCAAATTGTTTTTTTCCTTTTCGACGTATAGATAAGTTTAAATAAGCTCAAATTTACTCTATGCTAAGATATATTCAGATAACCACAGAATTTTCAATATACGAAGACCACATGATTATAAACTTTATGAACAGTGTACATATATTCCGATTTTGATTAAACTCCCATCTATCACATACAGTGTACTTGATAGACCGACCAAGCATGGAAAAACCGAAAAACATAAAAGGTATAGTTTCTGGAGACAACATCGATCGCTACCAAGGCAAATACAATTTGTAGATCGCCGTCTGTGCAGAATTTTATGCGGCGCGTCCATTACGCGGCTTTTCATGAGTTGATGATTCCAAATGGTGTATATTGATGATATCTCTTGGTTTAGTATATATACAACATATACTTGATGAATTGAACACTTGAATTTTGAAATTAAACAGCATACATTGAGAGAAAAAACAAGATCACAATACATTTTGCAATACTTCATATCTTGTTCTTAAAAATGAACAAGTAGAAGTCGGATACTAAGCTGCGTGGGATGATCTCCGCCCCATATCCTAAAATCATCAGATGAGTCTCTCATATCTTTACAGTTGATCCACCCCACATGTTGCATATCTATAGACCATGATTTATTCATATTAATAGAGGAATAACAGCTTTGACATAGTTTTAAAGGTACAGGAGACTGATGCTGTTGAGTAAAACTTTTGGACTCGACTAAATAGGCATGCAATAAGGAGGACAAGCATTCGGAAGAACAGCTAAAAAACAACACAAGTCATTTCATTTCATCCTACATGCCATGGACGTTGTTTAAATCGAATTCAGGACATCAAAGATAGATCCAACTGTTTCTTATAAAGACTAAAGTAATTATAGAAGAGATTCGAGTACATCAATCTATCTCACAGACACATAAATCACTCAGCCCATGCCATATTTCTGAGTCCAGCTCCTTGCAGTGGTCTCATGCTTGCTCCGGTACGTTTTGTACATATGAGCAATCTCAGGTACCAGAGGATCATAAGGGTTTGGGTCCTTTAACAAAGAACAGATAGAAAGTAACACCTGAAATAAAGTTACTCTCTTTTAGCAACTTGAATACAAAATATCAGGATAAATCAGCATTTTCAGGCTAGTGGGTAAAAAAAATGAACCTTCGAAATAGTTAATTCAGGGCTCCACTGCTCCTTCAATATATCGAGGCATATACTTCCGTTGCTGTTTATATTCGGATGGAAAACTTTTGTTCTGAAAGCAACCGGCAAATCATAGATGAATGTATATGAATTACACATTTTGATTAAGAAAAATTGGACATGATGAAAGATAAAGTGTTAGCATAAATGCCCAGCAAGCCAAACGTTGGCCCGTTGGGCTTTATGAACCATAGCCCAATTTGCTTAACTCATAACCACTATAAATATAACATTGATTCTAGGGTTAAAGAACAATTCCATTCAATACACAAACTCTCATAGAAATGCCAACATCAAACTAGCACTGATGTTGGCTTGTAGATCTGGTCAGGTTGATTGGACTCGAGGGACTACCGCTATCAGATTCACGTCGGTGAACGGTAATCTCTTTTCGTGCATTTATATTTGTTATTTGCATGTTCTAATATATGAATCAGGCGCGATCGACCGTCCCCGGGTCAGATCTGTTTATTGTATTATTTCCGCTGCGTTTGGATCTGGCGCCGGGGTACGGAAACCCAACAGTGGTATCAGAGCCAGGTTTCGCTTTGATTCATGTATTTGATAATTAATTTTTGTTAGATCGTTTCCAACATATACTAATCGTGTTTGAATTTTCAAAAATTAAGGAGTCCGGAAAAGCATAGAAAAATTTAAAAGAACTTGTTTGAAGTTCGACCGATTTCCACAAAACCCACTACTGACCATCGGAAATTGTTTCCATTGTCTATGGTTGGCGGCGGCGCACGGCGGTGGAAGGGAGGCAGCGCGAGCAGCGGATGTTGAAATCCCTGCCATCTCGCGCGGCCCTCGAGCTCGCAAGCGGCGCACTGAGAATCGCGACATTTTTCCGAAAATCGTTTCCAGAAAATTATTTCGCGTTCTGTGGGTGACGAATTTAGTCAAGAGGCGTGCGCAATGTAACCTTCGTCTGGTTCTGGCCGCGGCTGGCTGGTGACGGCGGCGCGCTTATTTTGGGAAAATGGCTGGCGGCTTAACCCTAACCCTAACCCTAACCCTAATTTCGTTTTTGAAGTGATGATGAACAGTATTTCGGGATTTAAAAAAAAAAATTTTGATAAATCCGAAAAATGAGGGTAATTTTTGGGTTGAAATTGCAATTTTAATTTTTGGATCCAAATTGATTTGGAGTCTATAAATTATTTTGGGTCATTTTAGATGTTTTATCCGGATAATATTTTTGAAATAAATCATAATACTTAATTTATTAAAAATGTGATTTTTAACTTATTAAATGTAAAATGGAGATTTACAATTAGTTGAAAATTTAATTAATTAAAAATTGAATGAAAATGTTTCATTTAATTTATTAATTTTATTTTTGACTAATATTATGATTTGGGGTAAAATAGTGATTTTACCAAGTAATTGAAAATTTAATTAACTGAAAATTAAATGAAAGTGTTTCATTTAATTGTTAATTTATTTTCGATTATCATTATGATTAAAAGGTAAAATAGTGATTTTACCAATTAATTGAAAATTAATTAATTAGAAATTAAATAAAATGGTTTTATTTAATTTGTTAATTTCATTTTCAATTAATGATGTGATTAGTGGGGAAACGATAGAATAAATTAATTATTATGCTCTAATTACATTTGATGTGATTAGTACAATTACATGTGATGTAATTGATTAGTTTAATGTTTAATTACATATGATGTGATTGCATGGTGGATGATTACGGGCCTTGACCAATGTGTTTAGGTGAATGCTTAGGTTTTTATTGTTTCATTATTATTGTGATTTTTGGTTATCAGGCCTGCGAGTCTGCTCTCTCTATTTTCTGATGTATCCCACCCCGGATTTGTATCCCTATTCTCTTGTTTGCACGATTTAAATGTAAAATCATTAGAATTAATGGGAGATCGAGATTGAAGATGGAGCATCAAGAATCAAGACATGTATAATGGAAGCAAAAATGTAATAGGATTGCATTACATACCTGCATCACCTTAGACAGACTTGTGATCCACGTATGGCTCACGTGGATCAATTAGGAAAAGGCCGTAATCGTCCATATTTATTTTTATTATGCATATGATGTATGATAAATGTTTGTTTGTATGTTTTATTAGTACATATGACTGCATGAATAAAACATAGTTGCATGAATCCGGCAAACAAACAAACGAGTACTTGATGAGATTTGAAAATTATTAAATCCCTCTTTTGAATATGATTCAAAACTTTTAATATCAAACTGCTAAGGGAGCTCAAAAGGGTTTGTTGCTTCCTGTCTTCCATCAACAGTTAAGCCATGAGACGCTACTTGTGTCATATTGCCTTACTCACCCACGTGGGGGGCATCTGGCATGGGAAAGCTGTGCGTTTAACTGCCACTTAATTAAGGGTGTGGTTATGTTAACCTTCTAGATTACTCACCCACGTGGGGTCTTTTGGGCGTGACATTTCCATCCGTGGATGGGTTAGTTTGACGTGAGAAGGCATAATTGTCCTGCCCACGTAGGGTTATGCCAATCGCGAGACAAATATCTTGGGGGTTGCATATGATGCAATTGTGATCTACCTTTAGTATCATGAAGCCGGTGGGCCCACGTCTGGGGTTTTAATGAGCTAGTTGGACTCCAAGCCCACTAAGAAAATATGATTTTCCGTTCATTTGTCATGAGGGTGATGAATTCGAAAAATTTAGTGGGAGCATTCAATAACTAAAGTCCATAGTTTTTGAATTAATTAATAATCAAACGGTTTGCTTATATTTTTCTGTTTATTCTCAGTATTGTGATTGCCGTGAATCCGATTGCATCAATTCTCGATACAAACAAAGTAACTGCACCAAATTATTCTGATTGACTATTATTTTAAAATAGTGCTTGCTTCTAAAAGGTGGCTATATGCCCTTGGTGGGAGCCTCCTGTTGAAGTGTCTCCCGGTTCGTCTCATGAAGAGATTGCCACACTTGAGAAGTGATGGGACGATGATCTCTAGACTAGGTGCTATATGATAGCATCAATGTCACCAATGAGTTTCAACAATGATATGAGAAATTCGTTCACATTGCTGATATTTTCCAACACCTACAAATGTTGTTTGGTGAACGGACGCGATTACTGAGACTCGCGATTTCAAAAGAGCTATTTTCATTTCACATGCGAGATGGGGCTTCGGTGTATGAGCATGGTGTAAGAAAAATATCTCTTGTTGAGAAATTGGAAAATCTGAATGTGACAAATCCTCATTAACTGGCTATAGATTTGATCTTATAGTCAAAATGTTGGAAACTCATGAGTCCTTGATTCAAAAGGAGAAACGTGTTCTTCTTGTCGAATCTCTACCAATGGTAGGAAGAGTTCAAGGATAAAGAAGAGGAAAGGAAATGGTTCCCAAACTTGAAAGACGAAAAAGGATATAGTAGCAACTAAGAAAGGAGAGGCATCTATGTTTTCACTGCTGGTCACTAGCGCAAAATTGTAAGGAATACATATACTAGAAGCGTTCTAGAAATGGTATGTTATATATTAAAATTAAATGTTTCTATTGGTTCTACTTCTTTGGTATATGATGCCAGTTGTGCACGCATTTTTGCAAAGAGTTGCATGTGATGTGAAGAAGTAGAGAGCCCTAGGAAGGTGAACCTGCCTGAGGCTAAGCATTGTAGCAAGAGTTGTTGCAATGGCTGTTTGAAACATTTATTTAATATAAAATCTTGTACTGGTTAGGAATTGGTTTGAGCAATTATTTATTTGTTCTAGATTTAATCATGAACATTGTTCCTATTTTGATAGAGAATGATATTCTTTTAAATATGCGAATGTGATTTGCATTATTTTTAAGAATGCATGTTTTATTGAATCTGGTGAACTTATGAATGATTAGTATGATTATATTCAAAGAATATAAAAAGAATGATAACTTAAATCCAACATATATTTAGCATGTGCTGAATATCCATTGAATTTGATTCATATGGACGTATGTGGAGCACTAAATGTTAGTGCAAGATGATGTTGAGTTATCTTAAAGAGAATGTGATTCTCTATGAGTAACTCTCTAAAGTTACATATTTGTTGAATATAATTCATACCAATGCAGTGACCAAAACTCCATATACGATATGGATTGAAAAATAATCCAAATTTATATTTTGAGATTGTTCTGCTTATGTGAAGCAGCCAGTGGGAGATGAGTTGGATAGTTGATCCATCTTATGTTATTTTGTGGAAATTATATTATCAATTGCAGGCAAATAGTTTGTTTCGCAAGTGCAATCTTTCTAGAGAAAATGTTTCTATTAGAAAGGATGACAACATAATATAACTTGAAAGGGTTCAAGAACCACAAACCACTAGAAAAGTGAAAACGGTGAAATTAATTGAGTCAATCATAACCTTTGATTTACACGCACGAAGGAGATTTGAAAATGTTTCAAGAACTCCTGATAAATTGAATTTACTCCTAGAAAGTAGTCAAAATGATTTTGACCATGGATGTGATCCTAGAACTTTCAAGGAGACGATGTTGGACATCGTTTTGGGATATTGGCGAGATGCCGTGAAATTTGAAATAGACCCCATGTACTCCAATAAGGTATGGGCCTTAGTAGATCTTCTTTGGGAATTGTTCCCATTGGTTGCATAAATTTACAAGTGAAAGCTTGGAGTGGATGGGAAGGTAGCGACCTTCAAAGCTTAACTGATGTGAAGAGATTATTCTCATAGGCAAAGAGTTGTCTGTGAGAAACTTTTAATAAGTTGTGATGCTATAGTCTATTTGAATTTTATTAGTTATATCTTTATATTATGAATATGAGATATGAGTAATGGATGTGAACACAACATTTTCTCAGTGGTGGCATTGAGGTAGAAATGTAGCAGCCAAACGTGTTTACAACTTCTTGGAGTGAGAAAAATGTTTTCAAACTCCAGAGGTCCATTTATGGGCCTAAGAAGGCATCCCGAAGTTTGAACCTCCGTTTGATAACATCATCAAAGTGTTTGGTTTTGTTAAAAATCCGGAAGTGACATGTGTGTGCAAAAGGGTTAGTGGGAACATGTTACATTTGTGATGCTTTAAGTTGATTATATCATACTCATTATGAATGGTATTTGATTAATCAATTAAAGCACGATCATCTACTAATTTCTCCATGTAAGATTGGGGGAAGCGTCATACGTGTTTAGCGTAAGGATCTATAGGGATATATCTAAAGGATGCTTGAGATATCTCAATCTACGTACATAAACACTGTGCTAAAAGGGTTTAGCATAGAATAGTTGAAAAACGAGTTACTTCATAATATGTCATAGTATTCATCTCTCAAGTCAATATGTTTTAAGATTGATGAGGAGAGAGAAAAGATGACATTGGTACCTTATATTTCTACTTTAATAGCATAATGTATGTTATGTTATGTACTTGGCCTGATGTATGTTCTTAATGTAATGAGCAAACATCAGACAGATCCCGGTGAAGATCACTGGAAAATTGTGAAAATAATCCTCAAGTGCTTATGAAGAACTTAGGATACGTTCATGATTTTTGGATCTGTAAGTGGAGAAATAAAAGTTGAAGTCTAAGCTGATGCTGTTTTTTCAGTCGGATGTAGATGATACCATATCGATGTTCGGATTTGTATTTAAGCTCTATGATGGTGATGTCTCTTGGAAACGTTCCAAGCAAGACATCACTTTGGATTCCACCACTGAAGCTGAATACATTGCAGCATACGATGCAGCAAAGAGGCAATTTGGATAAGAAATTTCATCCAAGAGTTGGGTGTAATTTCTAGTGCGATTGACACAGTCCCTGGTACTGTGACAACATTTGAGCTATTATGAATAGCTAAGATCTCATCAGTATCCAAACATATATTGAGAAAATATCATCTAATGAGATAGATGGTAGACGCGACATTATTATCGAGAAAATCGCTTCAACAGAAAATATAGCGAATCCATTGACAAAGCATTTACAACGATTGGTGTCTGTCAGACATCTTGGGAAGATGGTCTTAAGACACATGAGTAGTTGGCTTTGAGAAAGTGAAAGATATTGTTGTCATACATGATTAAGTAAATCAATAGTTGATTGATTGTACTTATAATCTTATTATGACAAATCTTTGTTTGAATATTAATATATATGGCACTTCTTCATCTGTTTACCCATGCATCTTGATGTATTGATGAAGTCCTTGAAGTTGCTATAGTCCATAGAATGTGGTTACGCATATGATGGTGACCATGAAATACATTCTCGACTGCGATTTCTAAATGTTCCTGGTCGATGAGCCTTCGAGAATGGGATATCGATATATGCTCGCTAGAGACTGGTATTCATGATGTGTCTAGTGTAGTGCGCCGCGTTTCATCGGCGTTGGCTTGGAGAAGTCAGCACACATGAATAGGTGCTCATTAGGAATGAGTTCACTGAACGACCCTACTCGGAATTCTATAAGTGGTTACCACTTGTCGAGTATAGAATTTCTAGTCATAGTTGTGCACCATTACTCCTCATGACCCGAGGGATCATTGAGGTCTTGACAGATAGCTGTGTACTTTGATTTAATGACTGATCACATGCGGGTCATAAAGTTGTTATTTTGGGTATTCAGTGATGCTGTCAGAGGCCTATGATTGTCGTTGGGGATTCACCACTGGTCTTGATGAACCAGGATGTCCTATGTGTTTTTCTATATATGATTCGAGGAATCTCTGGCCAGAGTGGGTAGTGCTTGTGAAAAAAAGAGTTTTTCATATACGCACACAAATGAATCATATAACGTGAAACAAATACATAGTTATTGAAATCATAAAGGGTCTCGATCAACCAATGCTCTTGATTCAATCGGGACATATTGAGTGAAAGGAATGTACTGCACGCTAACTATGACTGACAGGTTCTCGTACGTTGCTAGTCATTTGTATCTAGGTCTTCGTGAAGCACAGATGCTAGGCGCTACCCACGATCGGTAGGTTGTGCTGGAATTATATTTCAGCCATTGTCTATTAAAAGGAGTTTAATTGGCAATGGGGCATTCAGGGTAAGCCCAAGAAGTTGTTTAACTTCTAAAATCACAAAGGTTGTGATCCTACTGCTATGATACACTTGAGCCTCGCTGGGTCACAATCAACCGGCCGCCGATCTATCGATGAGAATTGAGACTTAAATGTTAAGTGCTCAAATTGAGTGATTTAGAAGAGATGAATTTAATTTTTGAATGCTCCTCAATTTAGTGGAGTTTCTATATTTGAAAATGTTTCATTTATAGAAAGTTCTAAAATTAAGTCGTTTGATATATTTATGTCTCATAATTATGTACATGGATAGTACATCAAGTTGTTCAATTAGATTGAGTTACTTGGATTATGAGTTTGTAGTTTTGTGTTGGCTTTTGGGCAAGTGGGAGATTGTTAGCATAAATGCCCAGCAAGCCAAACGTTGGCCCGTTGGGCTTTATGAACCATAGCCCAATTTGCTTAACTCATAACCACTATAAATATAACATTGATTCTAGGGTTAAAGAACAATTCCATTCAATACACAAACTCTCATAGAAATGCCAACATCAAACTAGCACTGATGTTGGCTTGTAGATCTGGTCAGGTTGATTGGACTCGAGGGACTACCGCTATCAGATTCACGTCGGTGAACGGTAATCTCTTTTCGTGCATTTATATTTGTTATTTGCATGTTCTAATATATGAATCAGGCGCGATCGACCGTCCCCGGGTCAGATCTGTTTATTGTATTATTTCCGCTGCGTTTGGATCTGGCGCCGGGGTACGGAAACCCAACATAAAGCACTTATGTTAGGTATTATAAAAGCACCTTAGGAGGCATGAAAGGGTAGTCGGGAGGAAAATGAATCGTAACAAGGAAAACCCCACCCGCATATGGACTATCTGGAGGACCCATGATCGTCGCTTGCCAGTGAAACATGTCCGAAGAAACGGGACCTGAAACACGCATCAAGTGGAAAGCAAGCATTCAGCACATATTAAGAATGTAAAGGAAAAGAATGATCATGCTTCTAGACAAAAGCAAAAATTCTACGTACATTTGGATTTACAAAAAAATACAAACTACCATAACGCTAAAGATAGAAAAGATAGGCAGCCATATATGAGAGATGGGGTAATTGCTGCACTGCCGAAAATCTTGATCCAATTGTTGTATCACGTTTCACTCTTTACCAATTGAGCCAAAACCATAAAAGTCTTGAGTGCGTGAGTATATGCGAATGACAAATTCATGAACAATAAGAATAAATGTAGATCTTTTCCTTATATGTTTTGGGTTGATTCTCTCGTTGATTTGGAGGCTTTATTGTGGCTGATTATTGGCTTTAAAAATCTGTCATGTTGGTTCGATTTTGGGGCTGCTTATATTCGATTTTTGGGGCTGTTATAAGGTGTTTTTTTCTGTTGTCATGGGCGAAGTTATAGGTTGTTTTGGGGCTTGAGAAAATGCTTGCATGATGTTTGATAATGTTCTTTAATGGTGTTAAAGAATTGGTCAAGAATCTTTGCTTATTGTGTACCAAAATGTTCTTTTGAGTGGTTCTAAGCCTTGTGGTATCCTAGTTGGGTTTAAACCATGACAATGAGGAACATAACAACAAAATGTTGCTATGTGTGTGTGTGTGCATGACTGTGTGCATAGGTGAGGGTTGTGTGTCTGTTAAAATGTGCACTAATGATCCATAAGTGTGATATACACATGTATGCATGTGTTCTAACTTGTGTTAAGGTGTATAGTGATGAGTATACATGATATTTGTGCATCATAGCATGTATTGGTGATTGACCACTTTAATTGAGTGAGTGATGCTTATTGAATTATTGGATTAAAGTGGGTCACTGCATGTAGTGAGTGACGTGGGTCGCTACATGTAGCGAGCGATGTGATGTAATTTAAAGGGGGACACCGCATTTAGCGAGTGATGTGGGTCGCCGCATGTAGCGAGCGATGTGATATAATATAAATTGGGTCACCGCATTGTAGGGAGTGAAGTGTATGTATGATTATGAGTCACCGCCTTGTGGAGAGGGATGTTGGTCGCTTCATGTAGCGAGCGATGCGATATAATATAAAGTGGGTCACCACATGTAGCGAGTGATGTAGGTTGCCGCATGTAGCGAGCGGTGTGATATAATATAAGTTGGGTCACTGAGTAATGTGGGTCGCCGAATGCAGCGAGCGATGTGATGTAATTTACAGTGTGTCACCGTATGTAGCGAGTGATGTGGGTCGCTGCATGTAGCGAGCGATGTGATATAATATAAGGGTCACCACATGTAGCGAGTGATGTGTATGTATGATTATGGCTCGCCGCCAGAGCGTGCGATTTTTTACCATGACGTGTGAGTTGTTATCAGATATAATGTTTATGATTATATGGAATTGTGAGAACAATGACAGTTCGAGAGGCGTTGGTCCTCATTATAATATGCTCAGAGAGTATTGATTATTTTACAGTATTTCATTCCATCAATCATGAACAATACATCCTTTATCATTATGTTATATTGTGGTTACGCTCACCCCGGTGGGTGCTGTTTCCATGGTAAACAGATGATCGTTCTAGTTATCAAGGGCTTGGGAGTTGATGCTTGTATGTCTAGGAAATTGATACGGACGACCTTGAGCCAGATGCATATAGCTAGAATAATTCATAAAGATTTGAGGAATATTTCTTGGGATGTATATTTGTTGTGGAAATGTATATCGTCCCTTTTTACTCCCTTGAACTAGCTAGACACTTTTATTTTGATGGATTTATGATTTATGTCGATGATGGATAGCGAATATAGATTAGATGTATATTTTAAGATATGTTGATTGTGGATATATTGTTGGTGTGTTGTTTTTCCCCGATTTGTCCAATTTATGGGGAGACTCTGCCAAAAATTTATAGAATCCACGTAACCATTTTAGAGTCATATCGTTATTATATTGTTAATTCTGATTTATCATAAGCGGGGTCTTACACTGTGTTTAGTTTTATGCCTTGAATGTTATGTGTTGATTGAATTCCTTTAACTCTTTTGTGCATGAATTATAAACTTAATACTTTCAAAGGCTTGCAAACTTTGAATGATTCTAGTTATTATAATTGAGATCAAAAGATGATATTATAATACTGTAATACCCCCCGAAATGTAATATGATTATGTTCTACGATGATGAATTATGATATGATAATATGATGTGGGGAGCATGTTGGGTGTTTTAAAGGATGTATTAATTAAATGAAGTTAGAAAATATCGAGTGAGGATATTTTAATACATCGTACTAAATACCGGGACACAATTAAACACCACAAGGCACCCCAACCACACCACCCCCTACTCGGCCACCTCCCCTTTTCCCACTTGTCAAAACCCATACCCCCCACTTGGTCATGCCCATGCTTCCAATCACTTGGCAGCCAAATCATTCCCTTCTCATTCTCTTTCTCCCCCCATTTTCGTTCCAGCTTAGCAGCTGTAAGGCAAGGAAAAAGCTTGGTAAGAAGGTGTTCAAATCCTTGCAAAAAGAGGAGCAAAAGAGAGGGGTAAGTGGGTACCCTGTTTTCTGGGTTTGTGTTTGAGCTTGGGTTTGGTGGGTTGTTTTTAACACATGCTAAGAGTAGGCTTGGGTGAAACCTTGTTATGAATGCTTTCATGGTAGTATTAAGTAACTACTAGCATGGTTGTTCGAGCTTTTTACATGATTTATGTGATAGATTTCTTGTTATGAAACTATATGCTCGAAAATCTGGAAAAAGATAAGCATGCTCTGTTTCTGTTTAAAGCTGGTTGAGGATGAAGATTATGTTGATGTTATGATGCATGTTAGCTTAGGTTTTGTTAAACCTCCGATTTAAGAGCTTACATGGATATTTTATGAAGTTCTTCACATGTTTGTTTCAGCATGATAGATGTGTTATGAAGTAGAAAAGATGGGGTGAAAAGAGGTGCTCAAAAATCTGGGGAAAATCCCGATTTTTACAGAGCTCTCGATCGATCGAGATTTGGTCCCGATCGATCGAGCGAGACAGAAAGTCTAAAGCATGTTTTGAAATTTTGATGCCGATCGAGCGAAGGATTTCTCGATCGATCGGTGAAGCTCCTCGATCGATCGGTAAAATGCCTCGATCGATCGAGCGAGACAGAATGCCAAGGCACTGTTTGTGCACAGTGTCTCGATCGATCGAGACCTTGGGCCGATCGATCGAGAGAGGCAGAAAGTTGAAAATATAATGATGATTTATTTTGTTAAGTTTATGATGTGAGATGGTTTTGAAACATCTAATATGGTATTATGTGGTCTTGTAGAACCATCCCAGGTACCGGCACCATCAAGGAGATAAAGTCGGTTGACTCCTCCTCCTTTTGAAAAGGTACGTAAGAGGCGTACGGGCATCGGACGGTAACACACATCTTTATATTACAACTATGCTTTTATTGCATGAGTATTCACGATGAAATGATGATGCTTATACGATGGTTATATGATGATGTTTATACGATGTTTATACAATGAAGTATATACGATGTTTATATGATGATGTTTATACGATGCTTATATGATGATGTTTACACGATGTTATTGTGGTAAGATGCCACGGGGTAAGATGCCCCACATGGTAAGAGGCCATGCGATGTATTGTGGTAAGATGCCACGGGGTAAGATGCCCCACATGGTAAGAGGCCATGCGATGTTATTGTGGTAAGAAGCCACGGGGTAAGATGCCCCATATGGTAAGAGGCCATACGATGATATTGTGGTAAGATGCCACAGGGGTAAGATGCCCCATATGCATGATTATAAGTCAGGGACAACAATAAGAAGTTAATGAGAAATCCAGCATATTTACTTAACAATTATTTCATGCATTTACTATGATGTTTTTATGATGTTAAGTAAGATTGTATATGCTCATGATGTGTTGTCCCTGTAGGTACACTTTTGGACGGAAGGACTAAGGGTCGGGTTGAGGCAGTGAGCTACGAGGGACACAGGAATGTATAGGATTCAAGTTATGACTAGTATCTACTCTAGGAGTAGTGTAAATCTAAATGACATTCTTTTAGAATGTAATGAATTATTTTTGAAGTTTTGTATTTTGGCCTGTAATCCTGTTAGCTCGTGTAACAACCAAAACCTTAAGATGTTACCTTAATGCATGATTAGTCCTTCTTATGTCTATTAATCGCTGTTACGGTGGGAAGACCCCACATTAGTGGTATCAGAGCAGTGGTTAGATAACTCGGGAATGAGTGAAGGGTAGCCTTAGCAATAAGTTAGCTATGTGCTTACTTTTGAACATGTTTATATGTTTGTTATTCATAAAGAAGAAGATGTTATACTAACATGTTCAATTACCTAACGATGAGTTTTATGAACTGCTTTTGGTGTTGTTATTAACCCTTGTGTTGCAGCATGGCAGCGAACATAGAAGTGGGTGACGCCATTAGTGTAAATGCAAGTGCTGGGCGTACGAATCCATTGCCACCACCAGCCTTGGGAGAGGAACCCTTTATGATGTATCGACCTCCGATGTTCGAGGGAACTGAATCAGGAGAGAAAGCTGAGGAATGGTTAGAGAGGATCGAACAGATATTTGTGGCAGCGCCTTGTGCAAAGACGGCCTGGATCCGGCTAGCAGAATTTCAGCTGTCCAAGAAGGCACTGATGTGGTGGAAAACCACAGTGATTGAGCAAGAGGCTCTGGGACAGGAAGTGAATTGGAAGATGTTCCGAAAGCGGTTTCTAAACCGCTATTTCTCAGCCGCTGCAAGACAGGCTAAAGAGGATGAGTTTACCAGTTTAAGACAAGGTACCATGCCTGTATCTGACTATGCTCTACATTACTGTTCCTTACTACGATATGTGCCACACATTGCTGCAAGCACTCAAGCGAAGATGCGGAACTTCATGAAGGGCTTGAGGCCTGAACTATATGACAGAGTAATTACCTATGGCCCTGCCTGTTTTGATGATGCACTCTCACGAGCTGAGCTAGCTGAGCTGGGAGTTGGCGCATATCCCGATGCAGTGCCACCTCCAGCACCCCCTCAGAGATCCACTTCTGACAATTTGAAGCCCAGGGGTGATCAGTTTAAGCCTAGGGGGAACACTTCAGCATCGAGATTCAGTGGCAAGAGGCCCGAGAATCGATGGAAAGGGAAATGTAGGAATGATGCTCCATCTGGGAGAGGACAGTCTCAGGGAGACAGATCTGGAAGAGTTCAGTGCACTCTTTGTGGGCAACCACATTTGGCAAAGGACTGCGTAGGATGTTATGTCTGTGGCGACAGAGGCCACTTTGCTCGACGGTGTCCCAACAGGGGAAGACAGCAGAGCTCTACGGGGAGACCTGCGGACAGAACGGCACAACACCGGCCACCTTTTGTGCCAAGACAGTATGGAGGTCAGCCCGCGGGGCCACCTCAGGGACAGGTGTATGCTTTGACGAGGGAGCAGGCTACAGCGGCTCCGGAGGAAGTTATAGCGGGTACGTGTCTTTTATTTACGCACCCTGCTCTTATATTGATAGACACAGGTGCGTCACACTCTTTTGTGTCGACGAGTTTTGTTGAAAGGCACCACATATGCACTTCTCCGTCCCCCATACCTCTTATGGTCTCGACCCCCGCTGGAAGAAGTTTGACTACGGATCAGATTGTCTATGATGGCCTCATTTGTTTGAGGATAATGAGTTAAGATCCGATTTGATTGTGTTGGGAATGACAGACTTCGATTGCATTGTGGGCATCGATGTTCTGAACAAGTATCAGGCAGTGGTAAACTGCAGGCAAAGGACTGTCCGATTTAGATCTGTATTGGGAGTCCAGTGGACATTTTATGGGGATGGTTCCCGTCCGAAGATTCAATTAATATCTGCTGTCAAGATGACACAGCTATTGGAACGAGGTCATGCAGGATACCTTATCTATGCTGTTGATATGACGGATAAGAGGAAGGAATTAAAGGTTGAGGATGTGCCCGTAGTGGCGGAGTTTCCTGATGTCTTTCCGGAGGAGATTCCCGGATTCCCACCGACGAGAGAGGTCGAGTTTGGGATTGAGTTGCTACCAGGGACGTCTGCAATTTCTCGTGCCCCGTATAGGATGGCACCAGCGGAGCTAAGAGAGCTGAAGATTCAATTGCAAGAGCTCCTAGACAAAAACTACATACACCCTAGCGTATCGCCATGGGGTGCGCCTGTCTTATTTGTTAAGAAGAAAGATGGATCGATGCGTCTATGCATTGACTATAGGCAGTTGAACAAAGCTACAGTAAAGAACAAGTATCCACTCCCGAGGATCGATGACTTGTTCGATCAGTTGCAGGGTACGAGGCTCTACAGTAAGATCGATCTGAGGTCGGGGTACCATCAGATTCGAGTAAGAGAAGATGATGTTCAGAAGACGGCTTTCAGGACTAGATATGGGCACTATGAATTGCTGGTCATGCCTTTTGGGGTGACGAATGCCCCAGTTGTCTTCATGAGTTTGATGAACAGGGTGTTCCAGCCATATTTGGATCAGTTCGTCATAGTCTTCATTGACGACATACTTATTTACTCTCGGACTGAAGAAGAGCATGTAAGGCACTTGAGGACAGTGCTTCAGATCCTTAGGGATCATCAGTTGTATGCAAAGCTTAGCAAGTGCGAGTTCTGGTTGGACAGCGTGGTATTCTTAGGCCATGTCATATCTAGCCACGGGATATCTGTGGATCCAAGGAAGATTGAAGCTGTGATGGAGTGGGCTGCACCCACTTCTGTACCTGAGATAAGGAGTTTTCTCGGTTTGGCAGGATATTACCGACGTTTCGTCGAGGGTTTTTCGAAGATTGCCAAACCCCTGACACAGCTGACTCAGAAAGGAGTCCCCTTCTTTTGGTCTGAAGCTTGTGAGGAAAGCTTCCAAGAGCTGAAGCGTCGTTTGACTACAGCGCCTGTGCTGGTGATTCCGTCGGAAGATAAGAGATTCGCCTTGTATACGGATGCATCATTACAGGGTTTGGGCTGTGTGTTGGTGCAAGATAAGCATGTAGTGGCTTATGCATCGAGGCAACTGAAGCCACACGAAGCCAGGTATCCAGTGCATGATTTGGAATTGGCGGCCATCATCTTTGCCTTGAAGATTTGGAGGCATTACTTGTATGGCACGTCTTTCACTATATTTACGGATCATAAGAGCCTGAAGTTCTTATTCACTCAGGCAGAGTTGAATATGAGGCAAAGAAGGTGGATGGATTTGCTCAAAGACTATAATTGTGAAATTGAGTACCATCCAGGTAAAGCGAACCTGATAGCAGATGCCTTAAGTCGGAAGGTGAAGAGTACTGCAGAGGATGTCATGTGCTTGTCAGCTTTGATGACTTCTTATTGCCATCTGGGCTATGACTTTGATGTAGACACGTCGCCTGTGCGAGTGTCGACCTTATTGGCGGAGCCAGATATATTTGAGGCAATCAGGAAGGCCCAGAAGTCGGATAACGAGATTCAGAGATGGACATCATTGATACTTCAGGGTCAGCCATCCAAGTTCAGAGTGGCTGAAGATGACTCTTTGAGACTGGGCAACCAATGGGTAGTCCCAGATACACCAGAACTGCGTAGAGGAATATTGGAGCGAGCCCACAGTAGTCGGTTCAGTATCCACCCAGGGGGAAAGAAGATGTACAAAGATCTATGCGATCAATTCTGGTGGAGACGCATGAAGCGTGAGGTAATCATTTTTGTTAAAAGATGTTTGATCTGCCAGCAGGTAAAGGCAGAGAGGCAGAGGCCTGGTGGAGAGCTGAAGAGCTTAGAGGTGCCTGAATGGAAGTGGGAGCATATATCTATGGACTTCGTGACCCACTTGCCAAGGACTACCTCAGGATTTGACGCGATCTGGGTGATCGTGGATAGGCTGACGAAGACGGCTCATTTCATCCCTTACAGTATGTCTTATACATACTTGAAGATGGCCCAGATTTATATACGGGATGTTGTGAGATTGCATGGTATTCCAGTCTCGATAGTGTCTGACAGGGACCCGAGGTTCACTTCACATTTCTGGGAGGGTCTTCAGACAGCTTTGGGCACAGAGGTGAGACTGAGTACGGCCTATCACCCTCAGACAGACGGCCAAACAGAGCGTACCATTCAGACGCTCGAAGACATGTTGAGGGCATGTATTCTGGAGTTTGATACTCCGTGGCAGGATTCAGTGCCGCTGGTGGAGTTCTCCTATAACAACAGTTATCAAGCGAGCATTCAAATGGCCCCATTTGAAGCTCTGTATGGACGACGATGTAGATCACCGCTGTATTGGGAGGACTTGACTAGCAGAGCGGTCGGAGGACCGGATATGATCAAGGATATGGAAGGTAAGATTAAGATGATACGCCAAAAGATGAAAGCGGCCCAAGATAGGCAAGCGGCCTATGCCAATAAACGACGACGACCACTAGAATTCCAGTTAGGAGACAGGGTCTTCTTAAAGATCTCGCCCTTCAGGGGTGTGGTTCGTTTTGGGATGCGGGGAAAGTTATCTCCGAGGTATGTTGGCCCATATGAAGTTTTGCAGCGTATCGGTACATTAGCCTATCGGTTGGCTCTACCGCCATCTTTATCTGGCATACACGATGTTTTCCATGTCTCTATGTTAAGGAAGTATGAGCCAGACCCGTCTCATATCTTACCGCCTACAGAAGTACAGTTAGACTCAGATGTGTCCTACGTTGAACGACCAATCAGAATTCTGGATCGAGAGGATCGCAGACTACGAAGTAAAGTTATACCGATGGTCAAAGTTCAGTGGGATCGTCGGGGTGTCGAGGAGGCTACGTGGGAGACGGAACGGCATATGGTGCAGCACTATCCAGAACTATTCTCTGGTATGTTTTTATGTTTAGTTTCGATATGATGATGCATGTGGATTTCGAGGACGAAATCTTATAAGTAGGGGAGTAATGTAATACCCCCGAAATGTAATATGATTATGTTCTACGATGATGAATTATGATATGATGATATGATGTGGGGAGCATGTTGGGTGTTTTAAAGGATGTATTAATTAAATGAAGTTAGAAAATATCGAGTGAGGATATTTTAATACATCGTACTAAATACCGGGACACAATTAAACACCACAAGGCACCCCAACCACACCACCCCCTACTCGGCCACCTCCCCTTTTTCCCACTTGTCAAAACCCATACCCCCCACTTGGTCATGCCCATGCTTCCAATCACTTGGCAGCCAAATCATTCCCTTCTCCTTCTCTTTCTCCCCCCATTTTCGTTCCAGCTTAGCAGCTGTAAGGCAAGGAAAAAGCTTGGTAAGAAGGTGTTCAAATCCTTGCAAAAAGAGGAGCAAAAGAGAGGGGTAAGTGGGTACCCTGTTTTCTGGGTTTGTGTTTGAGCTTGGGTTTGGTGGGTTGTTTTTAACACATGCTAAGAGTAGGCTTGGGTGAAACCTTGTTATGAATGCTTTCATGGTAGTATTAAGTAACTACTAGCATGGTTGTTCGAGCTTTTTACATGATTTATGTGATAGATTTCTTGTTATGAAACTATATGCTCGAAAATCTGGAAAAAGATAAGCATGCTCTGTTTCTGTTTAAAGCTGGTTGAGGATGAAGATTATGATGATGTTATGATGCATGTTAGCTTAGGTTTTGTTAAACCTCCGATTTAAGAGCTTACATGGATATTTTATGAAGTTCTTCACATGTTTGTTTCAGCATGATAGATGTGTTATGAAGTAGAAAAGATGGGGTGAAAAGAGGTGCTAAAAAATCTGGGGAAAATCCCGATTTTTACAGAGCTCTTGATCGATCGAGATTTGGTCCCGATCGATCGAGCGAGACAGAAAGTCTCAAGCATGTTTTGAAATTTTGATGCCGATCGATCGAAGGATTTCTCGATCGATCGGTGAAGCTCCTCGATCGATCGGTAAAATGCCTCGATCGATCGAGCGAGACAGAATGCCAAGGCACTGTTTGTGCACAGTGTCTCGATCGATCGAGACCTTGGGCCGATCGATCGAGAGAGGCAGAAAGTTGAAAATATAATGATGATTTATTTTGTTAAGTTTATGATGTGAGATGGTTTTGAAACATCTAATATGGTATTATGTGGTCTTGTAGAACCATCCCAGGTACCGGCACCATCAAGGAGATAAAGTCTGTTGACTCCTCCTCCTTTTGAAAAGGTACGTAAGAGGCGTACGGGCATCGGACGGTAACACACATCTTTATATTACAACTATGCTTTTATTGCATGAGTATTCACGATGAAATGATGATGCTTATACGATGGTTATATGATGATGTTTATACGATGTTTATACAATGAAGTATATACGATGTTTATATGATGATGTTTATACGATGCTTATATGATGATGTTTACACGATGTTATTGTGGTAAGATGCCACGGGGTAAGATGCCCCACATGGTAAGAGGCCATGCGATGTATTGTGGTAAGATGCCACGGGGTAAGATGCCCCACATGGTAAGAGGCCATGCGATGTTATTGTGGTAAGAAGCCACGGGGTAAGATGCCCCATATGGTAAGAGGCCATACGATGATATTGTGGTAAGATGCCACGGGGGTAAGATGCCCCATATGCATGATTATAAGTCAGGGACAACAATAAGAAGTTAATGAGAAATCCAGCATATTTACTTAACAATTATTTCATGCATTTACTATGATGTTTTTATGATGTTAAGTAAGATTGTATATGCTCATGATGTGTTGTCCCTGTAGGTACACTTTTGGACGGAAGGACTAAGGGTCGGGTTGAGGCAGTGAGCTACGAGGGACACAGGAATGTATAGGATTCAAGTTATGACTAGTATCTACTCTAGGAGTAGTGTAAATCTAAATGACATTCTTTTAGAATGTAATGAATTATTTTTGAAGTTTTGTATTTTGGCCTGTAATCCTGTTAGCTCGTGTAACAACCAAAACCTTAAGATGTTACCTTAATGCATGATTAGTCCTTCTTATGTCTATTAATCACTGTTAAGGTGGGAAGACCCCACAAATACGACTTAGTAATTTACGCTGTGTGTTTAAGATTGAGATCGAAATATAAAATCACACACGAGTGATAACCTTAGATTGTTTAATCTAATGTCAGAGGTTTTCATAGAGATTCATACAATATCAACTTGTTGATTAAGTGAACGATAGTTACTTGTTGCAATTTGATGTTAGATTCAATATAGCTTGAACAGAGTGTATTGAATAATATAAGAAAACTTGTCACCTTAACGATTAATTGGATATTCAATCATACATAACAAACGAGTCATAGACGATAACACAAGTGAACCGACATCTTGATAAATTTCTTAAGTGGAATTCCTTCGCATCTTCAATTGTTTGGTTGTGACTTTTAATTCTAGATTCCTAGTTAATCGATTCCTTCACTTTTCGAAAGGCTAATATAGTTTAACCAATTCTTATTTGATACTTATACATTAGTCATTGTGGGTTCGACAATCCGTATTCATAAGATCTATACTAAAACTTGACACCGTGCACTTGCGGATAAATCGCATTTTATCATACACCACTGGAATTTCATTGTTAAATAACGTTGCGATCACATATGCATCTCTGTCACATCTCTTTTTGATGTGATTCATCATGGGTGTGCAGCATTCAGTCCTATATAACATTGCAGGTTTAATGGCTGTTCTGAAAAACTTTCCCTTCAGTTTTAGTGGGATATTACGATCGCATAGAACTCCGGTGGAGTTTCTCCATTTCAACCAGCCCGCTTGAATCATGTGGTTAACGTCACTGTCAATCTCTCCATCATTTTAGATAACATAACCTAGATATCAAAACTTGTTGCTCATCGATACCTCTTGACCATCGAGTGCTACACACCGAGATCCCGAAAGGTACGACCACTAAATTTGTACTCAATATATTCCGTTTTAGACCTACTCAACTCCTTGCCTCTGAGTACAACCTTTTGCAGCCAAACATGTGTTATAGGTAGTCACCTCCCACCAACTATAAGCTTTCGCTTGTAGATCTATTGCATACAATTGGAGCAATTCCATTAGAAAGATCTATTAAGGTCCATACCTTATTGGAGTACATGAAGTCCATTTCGAATCTCATGCCATATTGCCAATGTCCCGGAATCGATGTCCAACATCGTCTCCTTGAAATTTCTAGGATCACATGCATGGTCAATATCATCTTGACTACTTTTGTGATGCCCTAGATAATTTATAATTAATTATTCATTTAATTTAATTGTGATATTCATAAGATTTATGGATTTAAATTATTGGGCATCATAATTTGGACAGGAGTCGGGATAAATGATTTTGGGATAAACTTGTAGTGTAAAATATATTTAATATTAAATTATGGAGTGATATTTGAAGGGTGGAGATTGATAATTGGGTGGTGTATATTTAATCTACGGTTAATTAAAAGACATACAACCCCACCTTTCTCACAAAAAAACTTATCGATTTCTCTTCTCCTCTCCCATCTCTTCAAGCCGTCGGTCACCCTCATGCCCTAGGGAAGAATTTCAGCTCGGTTTTTGTTCAGAGCCTTCTTGAGCTCTCAGACAGCGAGGATGGTGACTTGACGGTAAACACAGATTATAAGGTATGTAGTGATGTACGAGCAGGTATACTATGAATTATTTCATATTCCAGTATTCATGTATTGTTGAATGTGATGACTGAATATAAGGAAATGAATATGTGAATTGAGTTTGATATATGTGGTATATGGACACGTAACGTGGTCCGGATATAGAGTTGGGTATGGATGCCTTTGGCATGATCGATATGACAAATGGTTGAATGAGATTAACTGATAGGCAGAGTTGCTTTCGATATGAGATTCGTCATGATTGAGCATAAATGATGAATTGTGATTTATTGAATTTATTGCATTGATGAGTATCATGTTTTGAATAATGACACTGAACTTGATGTTTATGAAAGTGTATAAGATTGAAACAAGAACAGTTCGTGAAAGCTATACTGGTTCGGAATTGTACAGGGAGTATATTTTTATTGATTTCAATAATCTTAATTGTTACATAACGATTTTATATAGTGATATGAACATGGTTATTGTATCAGAGTATGCTCACCCTATGTGGGGGCTGTTTCTATTAAAACAGGTACGACATTGGTTTTGGAAGTGAGTGCAAGCCACTGAGTGAGAATGCTTCCAGAAGCGTGATTCCAGTATTGGTATGACGTAATGTGATTTATGCAAATAGATATGCATTCCTTTATTTAATGCTCGTCTGTGAGCATCATGGATATGTATAAATATCTCGAAATTCTCCCTATATTTTCATGTTCAATTCATTTTATGTTGGGGATATATGGTGTATTATGAATTGAGTAGATAAATGATTTATTATGTTGCTAATGTGAATATGGGGTTTGGATATATTGCCTCTTTGATATTTTTGAAAAGTCAAGTTTATGGGGACTCTGCCCAAATTTTTATAAAGGTCATAGGGTATATGAGAAACATGTAGTGAGAATGTTTGAGGAATGAATTTTTATATACACAAATGACGCGTTAATTGCATTATTGACGTGACGGGATGACGGGGTCTTACATTAGTGGTATCAGAGCAGTGGTTAGCTCTTTGGGATATTTAAGGCCTAAGGTTGTGCCGAGAGAATTGAATAGCTCATATTTACGAATGATTGTAGTTTTACGACAGTGTGATGTGACATTTACACCTATGTGCATAGTATGATATATATGGTATGAAACAATGTAAATAGTGTTATTGCTAACTATTGCGGTTGCAGAAATGATTTGGGATCATGAGGAACATGGCAATGACGAATCATTGTAGATTCAAGTATATACACCTATTGATGGCGGTATTGTTGAAAAGCTCATGAGTCCGGTATTCGTTGTAATTATATCGATGACTTGAATATTGTGAAAGTGATGATGTCCTTTGAGATGCGTGGTGAATGATTTGCCACGCTGATGGTACTTAAAGTCGATGGTAAATTGATGTTGCTAATAATGGAATGCATGAATTTTATAGAGTTACGCACGTGCCATATACGTATACAGTGCTGAAAATCTGATTTTTACAGGAGAATCAGAAAAATGAGATATGAGATATGATATCAGATGATATGAACGGTTGGCAGCACTAGGCTGTGGATATGTGATGATTGGATATCTGTCTGCCATTAATGTGATGACACAGGTACGTGGCAATGTACTAATACTAGCTCAAAGTATCCATGTATACGGTATTATGTATTGTTGATGTACCTATGCCCTCACAAGTATTTTTGACTGTGACTATGGTAATGAGGTTTTCGTTTTTTTTTTCAATAGCGTTGCTGTGATTGACAATTCTTGTGGAGGGTGATTTGGTATGGGATTACCGTATCGAGGTCTCCACTGACGAGTGTGCGATGTGATTGGGTCGCCACTGACGAGTGTGCGATGTGATTGGGTCACCACCGACGAGTGTGCGATGTGATTGGGTCGCCACTGACGAGTGTACGATGTGATAGGGTCGCCGCTGACGAGCTAGCGATGGTTATTGGGTCGATGCTAGAGAGACCATTAGACATGTATATTGTTATTGGGTTGATGCTAAAGAGAGCATGCGACACGTATATTGTTATTGGGTCGGTGCTAAAGAGAGCATGTGATCGCTATTATTTTAAACAGTATTTTCGAGTGTAGCGATTCTATACCGCAAGTGCACGGTGTCAAGTTTTAGTATAATGATTTAGAAATAGGGATGTCGTATCCACAAGGACTAATGTATAAGTACCAAATAAAATTAGAAGAATTATATTTAGCTTATAAAATATATAAATAGTTAACTAATAAAAACTTAAAAACTGTAAATTAAATCAACTCCTTTGAAGATGCGAAGGAATTCCACTCGAGAAATTTATCAAGATGTTGGTCCACTTGTGCTATCGTCAATGATTTGTTTGTAAAAACAATTACTAATCATTTAATTCTTAAGGTGACGAATTCTCGTAAAATAATAATACACTTTCTCAAGCTATATTGAAACTAATATTAAATTGAAACAAGTAACTCTCGTTCACTTAAACCAATTTAATATTTCATAAATCTCGATGAAAATTGTTAACTTTAAATCTTTCAATTCAAAGTGATCACATATGTGATTTAATCTTTTGATCTAAATCGTTAGCATACAACATGATTTATTATAGCGTTTTAGAATTTTATCTCTCGATCTCAATTATAATTCACAAATCAATCAAGGTAGCAAGGCTTTGATAGCATTAAAAGTATAAATCATGCACATAAGGATTAATCCACTCTATAAACATTCAAATCATTAACTCAATCACAAGCTTCCCTAACCTTGATAAAATAAACTTATTTCATATTCAAATCAAACTAACATGATGAATAATTTTTTCTCAACCTCATAAACATCAATAAATTCAAAAATCAAAATAAATAAAGTTTAGAAGTACGATAACGTAGGAGTTGAATCCGTGCGTTGAAACGTTACTTCTTCCCTTGCTTCCTTCCTTGCACTTCAAAGGCTTTTTCTCTTAAATTATATGGATGTTGGAGGATGATAGGAGGCTGATTTATGGTGTGTGATATGATATTGGTCTTCCAATTTCGTGCCCTATGTCTCTTATTTATAGAAGATGAGGTGGATGGAAGTGTTCCCAATAGATCAAACTCAATCAAGTATTTTTTTTTCTAAAAAATTCTGTTGCTCGATCGATCGAGAAATTGTCTCGATCGATCGATCCCTCTCTTTTCTCGTCCCTGACTTTTTCTGCCACGCTCGATCGATCGAGCATCAACTTCCGATCGATCGAGCAATCTTCATTCTCGCTTAACATTTCTCTGCCATGCTTGATCGATCGAGCTAAATTACCGATCGATTGAGCTCCTCTTTTTCTTGTTGGCCAAAATCTCTGCCTCGTTCGATCGATCGAGCTCCGCATCCGATCGATCAAAAATGTCAGATTCCAAAATCTTCATTTCATGCCTCGGTTTGGTCCGTTTTCGTCTTTCTATCTTATTTCTTCCACTTCCCACCTAGATTTCTGAATCAAACAAATAAATACCAAAACGCGTAACAACGTCCAGGAATCAACACGAAAATAGATAAATATCATTGCAAAATACACGTAATATTCATCCTTATCAGCATGCAACGTGTATAATGATATTGGGTATATGCTAGGGAGAGCATGCGACGTGATTATTGTCAGAATCGATGCTAATGAGAGCGTGAGATGTATTATATGTGCCTCCCCTATAGAGGGAGAGTGATGTATATATGTTGATTTAAATTGTCCTTGTTGATTTAACATACTGTGATGATCAAAAGTACAGGTGAAAGTGATCATGGAGAGAGCGGATGAAGAGGCATTATTGATTCTTTCATTTTTATTGCAGTGGTGATGCAACAGCGGGGTATAATTGACACCGATATACCGATGGCATCTATTGGCGAGATGATGATATGATTATGTGGTGGATATTATGATGCATGTAAAGTATAAACATGCATTGATATTTGTTTTGTGATTATGAGATATGGGAATAGAATACTTACCGCTCATATGACGAAGCGATGATTATGCCGCTGTCATATCGTAACAAGGGTATTGATTGTCTACCGCCATTGACCGATGAGTACTATGTACCGCGTGGGGCGATGAGTATTATTATGCTGCTAGGGTGTTAGCAATGTATATTGATGATGTGCTGATTGCAGATAACAGTGGACATTGCGTTATTGTTGTTCCTTGGGTACATGAGATGTAGGCCCAAGAGGATATTGGATTTTGGCATGTGAATATATGTTAAGATATGTTGATAGATGTTGATTGCATTATCTCAGTTGAGTTATATTGATTATGAAAGTCGATTGTACATATGGAATAACGAGAAATGATAAGCGCTTAAGATGATATTTATTACTGTGAAAGCATGCTAGATCGATATTTGTAGGATTAATAATTGATTAATCACACTTTGTATTGAGTTGAACGTAATCTTGTAGACATCATGAGATTAATAAGTATGTCACGGGATGACATGGAACGTCACAAGTTGACGTGCAACTATCGTGAACGTCATGAATAAGTATGAGATTATGGTGATTGTAGGGCCTCCCTACCTTAACAGTGTTATAGTGACATAAGAAGGACTAAACATGCATTAAATAACATCTTAAGGTTCCGGTTGTTACATGAGCTAACAGGATTACAGGCCAAAATACAAAACTTCAAAAATAATTCATTACATTCCCAAAAGAATGTTAACATTTAGATTTACACTACTCCTAGAGTAGATACTAATCATGACTTGAATCCTATACATTCCTGTGTTCCTCGTAGCTCACTGCCTCAACCCGACCCATAGTCCTTTAGTCCAAAAGTGTACCTACAGGGACAACACATCATGAGCATATACAATCGTACTTAACATCATAACAACATCACAGTAAATGCATGAAATTTTGGTTAAGTAAATATGCTGGTTATTCATTAACTTCTTTTTGTTGTCCCTGATTCATATTCATGCATATGGACATCTTACCCTGTGGCATCTTACCACATCATAAACATCGTATGGCCTTTTACCATATGGGCATCTTACCCCGTGGCATCTTACCACATAATAACATCGTATGGCCTCTTACCATATGAGCATCTTACCCCGTGGCATCTTACCCCGTGGCATCTTACCACATAATAATATCGTATGGCCTGTTACCATATGTGCATCTTACCCCGTGGCATCTTACCACATAATAACATCGTATGGCCTCTTACCATATGGGCATCTTACCCCGTGGCATCTTACCACATAATAACATCGTATGGCCTCTTACCATATGTGCATCTTACCCCGTGGCATCTTACCACATAATAATATCGTATGGCCTCTTACCATATGGGCATCTTACCCCGTGGCATCTTACCACATAATAACATCGTATGGATATATATAAACATCTTATAAATATCATCATTTCATCATGTATACTCATGCAATAAAAGCATAGTCGTAGTGTAAAGATGTGTTTTACCGTCCGATGCCCGTACATCTCTTACGTACCTTTTTAAAAGGAAGAGGAGTCAACAGACTTTATCTCCTTGACTGTGTTGGTACCTGGGATGGTTCTACAAGACCACATAATAACATATTAGATGCCTCAATACTATCTCATACCATGAACTTAACAAAATAAATCATCATCTTATTTTTCATCTTTCTGCCTCTCTCGATCGATCGACCCCAAGGTCTCGATCGATCGAGAAATCGTGCTTAAACAGTGCTCAACATTCTGCCTCGATCGATCCATCGATTAATTTTACCGATCGATCGAGGAGCTTCACCGATCGATCGGAAAGTTCTTCGATCGATCGACGCCTTAATTTCAAACCATGCTTTAAACTTTCTGCCTCGCTCGATCGATCGGGACCAAAATCTCGATCGATCGAGAGCTCTGAAAAATCGGGACTTCCCCAGATTTTTGAGCACCTCATTTCATACCATCATTTCTACTTCATAAGGCGTAAAACATGCCTGAACAAAATGTTATAAGCTTCATAAAACTACCATGCATGTATTAAAATTAAAGGTTTAGCAAAACCTAAGCTAACATGCATCGTAACATCATCATAATCTTCATCCTCAACCAACCTATACAGAAAAACAGAGTATGTTCTTCTTTGCCCAGGTTTTCGAGCACATAGATTCATAACCAGAAATCTATCACATAAAACATGTAACATGCTCAAACAAACATGCTAATAGTTACATAAAACTACCATGTAAGTACTCATACCAAGGTTTCACCCAAACCTACACTTAGCATGCGTTAAAAACAACCCACCAAACCCAAGCTCAAACACAAACCCAGAAAACAGGGTACCCACTTACCCCTCTCTTTTTGTTCCTCTTTTCACAAGGTTTTTGAGTACCTTTACCAAGTTCTTTCTTCCCTTTTTCTGCAGCTTACAGGGACGGTAATGGAGAGGATAGGAGGATGGAAAGTGATTGGGAGGTGGAGTGAGGAAGGGAGAAGAAGGTATGGGTTGATGCAAGTGGGGGAGGGGAGGTGGCCGAGTAGGGGGGTGGTGAGGGTTGGGGTGGTCATGTGGTGTTTAATTGTGTCCCGGTATTTAGTACGATGTATTAAAATATCCTCACTCGATATTTTATAACTTCATTTAATTAATACATCCCTTTAAAACACCCAACATGCCCCCTAAATCATAACACCACCTCATAAATATAACCCCCAATTTAAATACACCACAACCCTTAAACATATCATAAATCATCATCATGGCACATAATCATATAACATTTCGGGGGTATTACATTACTCCCCTACTTATAAGATTTCGTCCTCGAAATCCACATGCATCACCATATCGAAACTAAACATAAAAACATACCAGAGAATAGTTCCGGATAGTGCTGCACCATATGCCGTTCCGTCTCCCACGTAGCCTCCTCGACACCCCGACGATCCCACCGAACTTTTACCATCGGTATAACTTTGCTTCGTAGCCTGCGATCCTCTCGATCCAGAATCCTGATTGGTCGTTCAACGTAGGACACATCTGAGTCTAACTGTACTTCGGTAGGCTGTAAGACAGGAGACGGATCTGGCTCATACTTCCTTAACATAGAGACATGGAAAACATCGTGTATACCAGATAAGGATGGCGGTAGAGCCAAACGATAAGCCAATGTACCGATTCGCTGCAACACTTCATATGGCCCGACATACCTCGGAGATAACTTTCCCCGCATCCCAAAACAAACCACGTCCCTGAAGGGCGAGATCTTTAAGAAGACCCTGTCTCCTAATTGGAATTCCAGCGGTCGTCGCCGCTTATTGGCATAGGCTGCTTGCCAATCCTGGGCCGCTTTCATCTTTTGGCGTATCATCTTAATCTTTTCTTCCATGTCCTTGATCATATCCGATCCTCCGACCGCTTTGCTAGCCAAGTCCTCCCAATAAAGCGGTGACCTACATCGTCGTCCATAAAGAGCTTCAAAAGGAGCCATTTGAATGCTCGCCTGATAACTGTTATTATAGGAGAACTCCACCAGCGGCACTGAATCCTGCCAAGGAGTATCAAACTTCCAAATACATGCCCTCAACATGTCCTCGAACGTCTTTATGGTACGCTCTGCTTGGCCGTCTGTCTGAGGGTGATAGGCCGTACTCAGTCTCACCTCTGTGCCCAAAGCTGTCTGGAGACCCTCCCAGAAATGTGAAGTGAACCTCGGGTCTCTGTCAGACACTATCGAGACTGGAATACCATGCAACCTCACCACATCCCGTATATACATTTGGGCCATCTTTAAGTACATATAAGACATGCTGTAAGGGATGAAGTGAGCTACCTTCGTCAGCCTATCCACGATCACCCAGATGGCATCAAATCCTGAGGCCGTCCTTGGCAAGTGGGTCACGAAGTCCATAGATATATGCTCCCACTTCCATTCAAGTACCTCTAAGCTCTTCAGCTCGCCACCAGGCCTCTGCCTCTCTGCCTTTACCTGCTGGCAGATCAAACATCTTTTAACAAAAGCGATCACCTCATGCTTCATGCGTCTCCACCAGAATTGACCGCATAGGTCTTTGTACATCTTCTTTCCCCCTGGGTGGATACTGAACTGACTACTGTGAGCTCGTTCCAATATTCCTCTACGCAACTCTGGTGTATCTGGGACTACCCATCGGTTGCCCAGTCTCAAAGAATCATCCTCAGCCACTCTGAACTTGGATGGCTGACCCTGAAGTACCAACGACGTCCATCTCTGAACCTCATCATCCGACCTCTAGGCCTTCCTGATTGCCTCAAATATATCTGGCTCTGCCAATAAGGTCGACACTCACACAGGCGACGTGTCTATATCGAAATCATAGCCCATATGGCAATAAGAAGTCATCAAAGCCGACAAACACATAGCATCCTCAGCAGTACTCTTCACCTTCCGACTTAAGGCGTCTGCTATCAAATTTGCTTTACCATGATGGTACTCAATCTCATAGTCATAGTCTTTGAGTAAATCCATCCACATTCTTTGCCTCATATTCAACTCTGCCTGAGTGAATAAGAACTTCAGGCTCTTATGGTCCGTATATATAGTGAAAGACGTGCCGTACAAGTAATGCCTCCAAATCTTCAAGGCAAATATGATGGCCGCCAGTTCCAAATCATGCACTGGGTACCTAGTCTCGTGTGGCTTCAGCTGCCTCGATGCATAAGCCACCACATGCTTATCTTGCATCAACACACATCCCAAGCCCTGTAATGACGCATCCGTATACAAGGCAAACCTCTTATTCTCAGACGGAATCACCAACACAGGCGCTGTAGTCAAACGACGCTTCAGCTCTTGGAAGCTTTCCTCACAAGCCTCAAACCAAAAGAAGGGGACTCCTTTCCGAGTCAGCTGTGTCAGGTGTTTGGCGATCTTTGAAAAACCCTCGACAAAACGTCGGTAGTAACCTGCCAAACCGAGGAAACTTCGAATCTCCGGTATAGAAGTGGGTGCAGCCCACTCCATCACAGCCTCAATCTTCCTGGGATCCACAGATATCCCACTGCTAGATATGACATGGCCTAAGAATACCACGCTGCTCAACCAGAACTCGCACTTGCTGAGATTTGCATATAGCTGATGATCCCTGAGGATCTGGAGTCCTGTCCTCAAGTGCTCCGCGTATTCTTCTTCAGTCCGGGAGTAGATAAGTATATCGTCAATGAAGACTATGACGAACTGATCCAAATATGGCTGGAACACCCTGTTCATCAGACTCATGAAAACTGCTGGGGTATTTGTCACCCCAAAAGGCATGACTAAGAATTCATAGTGCCCATATCTAGTCCTGAAAGCTGTCTTCTGAACATCGTCTTCCCTTACTCGAATCTGATGGTACCCCGACCTCAGATCGATCTTACTGTAGAGCCTCGTACCCTGCAACTGATCAAACAAGTCATCAATCCTCGGAAGTGGATACTTGTTCTTGACTGTGGCCTTATTCAGTTGCCTATAGTCAATGCATAGACGCATTGATCCATCTTTCTTCTTAACAAATAAAACAGGCGCACCCCAGGGCGATACGCTAGGGCGTATGTAGCCCTTGTCAAGGAGTTCTTGTAACTGAATCTTTAACTCCCTTAACTCTGCTGGTGCCATCCTATACGGGGCACGAGAAATTGCAGACGTCCCTGGTAGCAACTCAATCCCAAACTCGACCTCTCTCGTCGGTGGGAATCCGGGAATCTCCTCCGGAAAAACATCAGGAAACTCCGCCACTACGGGCACATCCTCAACCTTTAATTCTTTCCTCTTTTCCGCAATATCCACAACATAGATAAGATATCCCATATGGCCTCGTTCCAATAACTGTGCCATCTTGACAGCAGATATCAACGGAATCTTTGGACGGGAACCATCCCCATAGAATGTCCACTGTACTCCTAAATCAGATCTGAACCGGACAGTCCTTTGCCTGCAGTCCACCACTGCCTGATACTTGTTCAGAACATCGATGCCCACAATGCAATCGAAGTCTGACATTCCCAGCACAATCAAATCTGATCTTAACTCATTATCCTCAAAATAAATGAGACCATCATAGACAATATGATCCGTAGTCAAACTTCTTCCCGCGGGGGTCGAGACCATAAGAGGCATGGGCGACGGAGAAGTGCATATGTGGTGCCTTTCAACAAAACTTGTCGACACAAAAGAGTGTGACGCACCTGTGTCTATCAATATAAAAGCAGGGTGCGTAAATAAAAGATACGTACCCGCTATCACCTCCTCCGGAGCCGCCGTAGCCTGCTCCCTCGTCAAAGCATAGACCTGCCCCTGAGGTGGCCCCACCGACTGACCTCCATACTGCCTCGGTGCAAAAGGTGGTCTATGCTGTACTGCTCTGTCTGCGGGCCTCCCCGCAGAGTTCTGTTGTCTTACTCTATTGGGACACTGCCGAGCAAAGTGGCCTCTGTCGCCACAAACATAGCATCCTACACAGTCTTTTGCCAAATGCGGTTGCCCACAAAGAGTGCACTGAACCCTTCCAGATCTGTCTCCCTGAGACTGCCCTCTCCCAGATGGAGCATCATTCCTACGGTTCCCTTTCCATCGATTCTCGGGCCTCTTGCCACTGAATCTCGACGCTGAAGTGTTCCCCCTAGGCTTAAACTGATCACCCCTGGGCTTCAAATTGTCAGAAGTGGATTTCTGAGGGGGTGCTGGAGGTGGCACTGCATCAGGATATGCGCCAAACTCCCAGTTCGGCTAGCTCGGCTCGTGAAAGTGCATCATCAAAACAGGCAGGGCCATAGGTAATTACTCTGTCATACAGTTCCGGCCTCAAGCCCTTCATGAAGTTCCTCATCTTCGCTTGAGTGCTTGCAGCAATGTGAGGTACATACCGAAGTAAGGAACAGTAATGTAGAGCATAATCTGATACAGGCATGGTACCTTGCTTGAGGTTGGTAAACTCATCCTCTTTAGCCTGTCTCGCAGCAGCTGAGAAATAACAGGCCAGAAACCGCGTCCTGAACAGTTTCCAATTGATCTCCTTACCCTGAGCCTCTTGCTCTATCACTGTGGTCTTCCACCACATCAGTGCCTTCTTAGCCAGTTGAAATTCTGCTAATCTGATCCATGCCGTCTTTGCACAAGGCGCTGCCACAAATATCTGCTCAATCCTCTCTAACCATTCCTCAGCCTTTTCCCCTGTTTCAGTTCCTTTGAACATCGGGGGTCGGTACATCATAAATTGAGCCAAGCTCAACTCCCCGGGTAATAATTGTTGTTCCGAAGGCTCTTCGCCCAAGGCTGGCGGTGGCAGTGGGTTCGTACGCCCAGCACTTGCATTTACACTAATAGCGTCACCCACTTCTATATTCGCTGCCATGTTGCAACACAAAGGTTAACAACAATACCCAAAAGCAGTTCATAAAGTACATCGTTAGATAATTAAACATGTTAGCATATCATTTTCTACTTCATATGCAACATACATATAAAACATGTTCAAAAGTAAGCACCAAGCTAACTTATTGCTAAGGCTACCCTTCACTCATTCCCGGGTTATCTAACCACTGCTCTGATACCACTAATGTAGGGCCTCCCTACCTTAACAAGGTTATAGTGACATAAGAAGGACTAAACATGCATTAAATAACATCTTAAGGTTCCGGTTGTTACATGAGCTAACAGGATTACAGGCCAAAATACAAAACTTCAAAAATAATTCATTACATTCCCAAAAAAATGTTAACATTTAGATTTACACTACTCCTAGAGTAGATACTAATCATGACTTGAATCCTATACATTCATGTGCTCCTCGTAGCTCACTGCCTCAACCCGACCCATAGTCCTTTAGTCCAAAAGTGTACCTACAGGGACAACACATCATGAGCATATACAATCGTACTTAACATCATAAAAACATCACAGTAAATGCATGAAATTTTGGTTAAGTAAATATGCTGGTTATTCATTAACTTCTTTTTGTTGTCCCTGATTCATATTCATGCATATGGGCATCTTACCATGTGGCATCTTACCACATCATAAACATCGTATGGCCTCTTACCATATGGGCATCTTACCCCGTGGCATCATACCACATAATAATATCGGATGGCCTCTTACCATATGGGAATCTTACCCCGTGGCATCTTACCACATAATAACATCGTATGGCCTCTTACCATATGGCCATCTTACCCTGTGATATCCCCGAAATGATTATGTGTTTTTAATCATTTAATTTAAATTATGATGATTTGGGTGTTAATTCATGGGATTGAATTAATATTATTGGGGAGATTCATTTCAGGGTGCATGTGATATATGTTGGGATTTTGGGGTCGTGGCATGTTTATTTGGGGTGTGTGTTGTTTGTTTTGGTAAAGCATGTTAATGGGAATCGAAGTATTTTATTGATAAAATACTATAAATATCGTGTGAGGATATTCTAATACATCGTGCTAAATACCGGGACCAAAACATAACACATCAAACCACTCAACACCCAACCACCCCCCCCCCCCCCCCCCCCCCCCCCCCCCCCACAACCCATGCCAATCAGCCTGTACACATGCTGACTTTAGTCACCACTTGGCTCAATCATTTCACCACTCTCAGCCATTCCAATTCTCGAGCCTTCTCTCCCATTTCTTCACCAGCACCTGCTAAGCAAAATTCTGAGGAGCTTTCCCTTTTTCATCGCCTGGAAGTCCTTCAAAAATCGGAGCAAAGTAGGGTGAGAAACCATGCTCTGTTTTTGCTTTAAACTTGTTTAAGTACATGTTTTTAGGTGGCGTGAAAACGGCATGTTAGATTAGGTTTCTTAAAACCTTCGATTTAAATGCTTACATGGTGTTGTTATGAAGCTCTCAGTATTTTTCCTTATGTATATTACATGTTTTATGTAGAGGAAATAAGCATGTAAAGTAGGGTGTTCAAAAATCTGGGTAGATATTTCCCCTGTTTTTCTGGAAAAATGTGGATTGGGAGTGATATCGAGGAGGTGATATCATGCATGTTAGATGGGTTTTTTGGTGAACCTTCGATTTGAGTACATGCATGGTAGTGTTTTAAAGCCCAGGACGTTTTTGTTCAAGCATGCTTTATGTTATATGTTGTAGTTTTAATAGCATGAAATGAGGTGCTCAAGAAATCTGGAAATGAATATGTTGCCCTGTTTCCAGAAAAGTTGATCGAGTACTTGTGTGAATGGTCGACGTTTATGCATGTGGGCTTATGTTTGGGGTGTAAATTTGATATGAATACACTCAGGGTAGTGTGTTGTAACTGCTAGCATGTTTCTTTGGGCATGTTGTATGTCTTACATGTTAGATTTAAGGGTATGAATATCGGTGTCAGGGAATTCTGGAAAACCTGGGTTGAAACGGAGCGACCGATCGATCGGTGAAGAACACCGATCGATCGGCAAAAGCCGTAGCATTTTTCCAAAATTCAAACAGTTCACCGATCGATCGGTGATGAGGACCGATCATCGGTAGTGCCTTTTTTTTTAAAATGTAGAAATTGTTAATTTTGATATTGGATTGTAATGAGACATCTAATATTGTGTTGTGCACTGGTGTAGAGCCTTCACAGACAGCTACACAACGCAGGGGATAGAGTCCCACAACACACTACATTTTGGAAAGGTACGTAAGCGACGTACGGGCATCCCAACGGTAACATGTACCTTATGTTTGTCTATTTGACACATGATGAATGCAAGGTGATGCATTAAGAGTATGATACATGTTGACATGCATTGTTTTTGCATATGTATGTTGTGAAATATAAGAGGTGTATTTCACGATTCAAGGTTATCCTAGTGAGGATTTTAATGCTTACGCTAACGTCCATAAGAAGCGAGGAAGAATTCCGCTTACGTGGATTTCCATAAGAAGCGAGGAAGAATTCCGCTTACGTGGAAAAGTAAGAAGCATTGAAATGCACTATTGATAAGTGACTCAGGATTGAAATAAGGATTTAAGAAGGAAAGATATGTCAATGACATTTATTTATGAAACCATATGTTCATATAATGTGTTATTATGAGTTATGGTACATGGACAACCAATGGGCGTTGTAAATGCTTGGAAATACAGGAAGTGCTTTGTATTTATGATTTGTGCATTTACGCTTTACATTCATATTATGTTGAATATGAATTATGATATGCTCATGTGTTGGGGGTTGTCTTTGTAGGTGCTTTTGTTGACGAGAACCAGGGTCGGGGTTGATATGCTGAGATGTAAGGAGTGCTACAGGATTAGCATGTTAGAGAAAAATTTTGTATAGCTTCTACTGAGTAGAGTAAGACTATAATGTAGTACCTTTGTAGGAATTTGTGTTATTCCTTTTGAAACATTTTGGTATTGTAATCTCTAAAGCTCAGGTTAATCAACACGGCACGTTACTCTGATATATTCACATGAATGTTTAGTTCTCTTAATTGCACCTAAGATTATGTTTGAGATCACGGGGTCTCACATTTTAGTGGTATCAGAGCTAGGTTAGATAACCAGGGAAGAGTGAAGGGTAGCCTTTAGAAACAAGTTGGCTAGGTATTCATTTGGGCATGCTTATGCATGTGATGCATATGGTTGTATAAGTGTTATACTAACATGCTTTGAATATGATTCTCTTGTTATCTAATGGCTTATATTATGAACTGCTTTTGGTATTGTTGTTAACTCTTGTGTTACAGCATGGCTGAGATTAACCCGGAGAACCCCAATGAGGAGGTAGGGGATATGGACAGTAGGAATGCCAGTATCGCTCAGCTGAATCCTTTACCACCACCTGCTGTGGGCGTGGAGCCCAGTGTACAGATGTTACTGCCAGGGGAACTCAGTTTGAAGCAGTTTCTCAGTTTCCATCCGCCCATGTTTGAGGGGATTGAGTCTGGTGAAATAGACGAGGAGTGGTTGGAGCGTATAGAGCAAATACTTGTGACTGCACCCTGTGCACGCACGGCATGGCTGAGGTTAGCCAAGTTTCAGATGGCTAAGAAGCCTGCTATGTGGTGGAAGACCACCGTGATGGAGCTGAGAGCTCTAGGTATGGCAGTTGACTGGACTGTATTCCGGACCCGGTTCCTTAACCGGTATTTCTTTGCAGCTGCCAGACAATTAAAGGAAGACGAGTTCAATGCTTTAAAGCAGGGTACCATGTCAGTGTCAGACTACGCTATGCAGTATTCCTCACTGCTGAGGTATGTACCTCATATCGCTGTGAGCATCCATGCAAAGATGAGGAGCTTTCTGAAGGGATTGAGGCCAGAGCTATTTGATCGGGTTATCTCCAACAACCCCAGCTCATTTGATGACGCCCTGACACGGGCAGAGTTGGCGGAGATTGCGGTGGGCGCGTATAAGGATGATGTACCCCCTTCAGTACCACCACCGAGGCCTGTTGCTCATAGTTTGAGGCCACGAGGGGATCTGTTCAAGGCTCGTGGGGCCTCATCATCTTCCAGATTTGGTGGGAAGAAGTCTCAGGGTCAGAAGCAGAACAATCGGGGACCCACACAGGGGAGCAAGACAGGGGGAAGCAGGTGTAACAACTGTGGAGGATGGCACTTGTTACGTGACTGTCAGGGTTGCTTTGTCTGTGGCAAGATGGGCCACTTGGCTCGAGGTTGCCCCAATCGGGCAGGTCAGACAGACTCTGGGCCGAATAGGCCAAGGTTTGATACTGGGAGGGCACCACAGAGATAGCAGTTTGCACCACGACCACCGGGAGGTCAGACGGCAGGACCGCCGCAGGGTCAAGTGTATGCACTGACTAGGGAGCAGGCTGAGGCAGCCCCGGAGGAGGTCATTGCTGGTACGTGCATTTATTTACGTACCCTGCACTTATTGTAAGGACCCCAAGCCCTTTACCCTTGATTAGTGTATTAACCACTATGTGTGGTACATGCTTCTATACAAATCAATCGGGAAACTCAGATGATGCTTACAAAATTCTCTTAACATTCAACGTTATAAGATCATCTCTACTAACATATAGACTCATAGAGTTGCCCATTACCATGCCCTTTTTGCCACTTTTTACATTGTGGACTTTTATAAAAATTTGGGCAGAGTCTCCCCATAAATAGAGTTATCCCGAAACCAAAAGCACATCACAGAATACAATTCCCGGCCAGGGAATACACAATACTCAACAGACTACTGAACACAAAGTCAATTCCCAGCCAGGGAAGACACCACACATAAGACGA
This sequence comes from Haberlea rhodopensis, assembly GCA_907163345.1. Taxonomy (NCBI): domain Eukaryota; kingdom Viridiplantae; phylum Streptophyta; class Magnoliopsida; order Lamiales; family Gesneriaceae; genus Haberlea; species Haberlea rhodopensis. The sequence continues at coordinate 754,624 of CAJQUN010000220.1, forward strand.
CAAAAGTGGATTTCAACACCCACATAATACACTAACGACTCTCATATCATTAGCAATTCTACCACAATTGCATGCAACATATAATGAAAGAGAGAAAGGCTCATTCCTTTATATACAACCCATATACAAGAATATCCGTGCTCACATGCGAGCATCATAAATATGAATATAAACCTCGGGTGTATATAGTACTCTATACGATACCGTGCTCCATCAAGCCCTGGTACCACGATCCTGTGAGTACATCCAATCAACAGCTCGAGCCCAGCTCCATAGCCATCGATGCACCTGTTCACCTGCCCCAACAGAGACAGCCCCCCCAACGGGGTGAGCATACCAATACACAAAATCCCATAATCACAATAATGAAATTCATAATTTACAACAAAAGTAAATACTAATGAATTTAAATGATACTCCCTGGATGGCAACATCCTCATCCGGGATTCCGTGTACTGTCCCTGTTCTCACAATCATCAAACTCATCAAATCTCATAAATCAGTAAATCAACACATTGATTTAACTCATAGCATGCCTGATTCTCAAGTATCAATAATCAATGATTTCCAAGTTCATTATACATACAAATATAGATATCTCAATATCTAGTACTGATTTCTCAATTTCGCTATCAATCACAGATAGCTCAAATGCCTAGACATCTCACATGTCTTATAATGAGTACATGATCCCACGATCATTCTCAGGCATCTCAAATGCCGTACAATAGTCACATAGACTCAGTACCCCATATATATCAACATATATATGCATATAGCCATACCCACAACCATCTAATGCAATTACAACACATTATGCATTTCACAATTTCTATCACATAAAGTAGTGCTCGTACGTCGCACGTACCTTAAATCTCCGAAGTCCGAGCCAAACCTTGCTCGAGTTCCATGCCCCGAGGAACGATGTGCTAACACGATAAATAATTCACAATTAATTACGAACATGCAACCCATGCTCAAGCACACCCATAACCCTCAAAAATATTGTCAACACAAGACAATAAACCAATATCGAAAATTGCTCAAGAATACCCCACAAATTCTCGAACCTTCACAACACAAATTGAACCCAATATAAACACCATAATTCATCTAAAATATGAATTAAGCTATCCAAGCAAGAATCAACACCCCTTGCCAAAAACCCCCAATTTTCGAAATCCAAACCCTAATTTCGAATCCAATTCTTCAATTCCAAACACAATCAAGCATCATAATGCATCTACAACATAAATAAATCAATTGCTAACAAGAATCATGACTCCTTATCAAAAAATCCCCAATTTCGAACATAAACCCCACAAATTCGAACTGAAATTCGAACCAATTGCAACCAATAATTCGAACCACAAAAGTCTGAAATAATCGACTCAAAACCAGCTTAAAAACGCCCCAAAAACATCAGGAAAATCGTACCAAAAACATACCAAAATCGCATCCAAAAATCGGACAGAAATCCAAATCTGAACCCTACGCTTTCTGCAGAAATCCGAGCTCAATCCTCGACGAAACTTCGAATTGTTGGTATGGATAGGACCGCCTGGAAGAGACGAACACGGCGGCGGGTCGGACGCGCCGAACGGCGGCCGGACGGCGGCGGGCGGTGGCCTTTTCTGCGCGGTGGTCAAGCAGATCGGGAAAAGGGGCGCGCGGGTCGGGGAGAGAGAAAACGGGAGAGGTGGGGAAAAATGATTCCGATAATTAAAATCTCGGGTTCAACGGGTATTTATAGCAAAAATACCCCAAAATACTAATAGCCCCACAAATACATCATGATTCATTAAAAATCATCTGTTTCCAAAAACTCTCTCTCTAACTCAAAAACCCCCTACCGGTGCCCACACACAGCACCCGAGATTCTGAGTCACACTAAAAATCCAACTCACAGGTTTTCACCGAAATGAGAATACGATCTCAACCTCGGGATCCAACGATCCCAACTACTCAAATAGACGAGCCCAGAAGGCCCAACACTTCGATTAAACTCCAATTGCCACGTAAAACAACTTTACGGGTTATTAACACTCCGGGATTAACATCCCTAATCTCAGGTCATCACAATATCCCCCACTAAAAGAATTTCGTCCTCGAAATTAGCACCGGTGTATCACGTAACACCCGGGCCACACAACTACAAGAAGTCATAACCTCGATTCCTGACCATATCAGAATCGTCTTAAAAACCTCGAGAATACTTATCTCACATCGAACTCTGAAACAGAGCGACTTTACCAAAATCAACTTATCACCAAGAGGCAAAACGTACTTCGATGCAGTTCATCCCAAAAGTCAGTCTCTCATGACCGCAAAACAACCGATACTTACGACTGTAGATCGGACAGTCATCAACTAGTAAGAACGCATCATGAATGACACCTCAACCGTGGGAATGTTGACTTCGTGTCAAACTCTGGAGTGGAATAGACTTCCAAACCCATCAAAACGTCGAAGAGTGTCAGCACCACTCAACGCTAATAATCCCAAAGTAGTCAGTCAACTGGAACTGCAAGGATTCGAATTGCTCCCGATTCCATCGTAGATATCATCCAATGACATCTCTATCATGATTCACGATGTCTAACATACATCGTTACGGGGGAAACGTTAGCATACCACGGTGTACACAAACCAATCCTGGTTCCTGCTACACAGACCACCTCCATCCAAGGAGCAGTTGCACCCTCTGCAACTCGGATCGGGCAACTTACGGCCACCGATCCACACCCGAATACATCTCACAAGATGTCCACCTCCGGATATTCCAAGAATCATATCATGCTCATAAATAAACCATCGAGACTCCACAGAGTTCAAATTCTGAAAGGACATGCAATAAACCCATTGCATCCTCAACGCTTGTGTCGACAGCGACGCCCAACAAATCCGAATTCCTGCCATTCCTTGGCAATCCTAGGATTTAACAATCCAAACTTGGGAAGGCTATCGTGCAACTCGGAGGAAACACCAACAAGGAAACACCTCAACCCACACAAGATAATCCCTCCTCAAAGGAGTCAACTAACCTCACGATTATGCCTCATAATCATCGTGCCATGGAGATTCCCAATCTCAAGGTGTTCAATATCTCTCATCAGAGATTTAGCCATCCAAAATAGCATACTCTATGCTTGGCAAAAAGGAAATCAAAAACTAGCATCACATACTCAATGCACTTGGCTCGGGTATCTACAACATACCCCTAAACCCCCAAACACAACTGTCAATTCTGAGTCATTCCCTATGCAGTGGAGAATGATAATCGACGATCAACGACACGGCGTGATTCCCAAAATCAATACCACACGTACCAGCTTACCGAATCCTTCAAAGATTCCCAAATAGGTCTAATACTACCTCCTTCCCCACAAGGGAAGTGCAATCGAACTCGAGATTCCACAAGTCTCGAAACACCGTTCGGAAAAACTGGATACAATAACCCCCATTGCATCCCAAATACACAGGTTCCCTCAGATCGAGTCAATAACGACCTGATGACTCTCTCGTTGGTACTCCAACAATACACTATGTCATCACCACGATATCTGGCTAGCAAAGCGCTGTCTCCATAGGCTCATATCAAGCCCACCAACAAACCATATGTCCCATCTCGGTACGCCATACCGTAACATCCATTTAGAGTAGTGGGTCATCACCCAAAATCTCTCTAAAACCAAAGCATAATGGACATCCCGGTGTCCTTGCTCAACCACGGAGCCATCTTAATTCATTAGGACATATCCCTCACCTTCAGGTTGGGTGTGACCACGCCTACCGCAGATCACAACAACAAACGAGTAGTTTCCTCAATGACTACTCTTACCACCAATCACTTGGCCCTAGCCAAACCAACGAGCATACCCAAGGGTATCATTGCTCGACAAATAAATACTTCGAATATGTGCTGCGGTATAATTCCTATACGGCGCACCCAATAGTTCCTCGAGCAACTTGCTCGGCATAATGGTCTCGTCAACTAGTGACTCAGACACTACCATGTGCCACCAAGGCACTCAAACCATATAACCAAATACATAACATAAATGTATTAATCATCAAAACGACGCCACACGTCTACATAGAACATCAACTATGTCATCGCCATCTCGTGACGGCATATGTCAACATATGACATCCAACTAACATCGTCAAACATACGACGGTACATGTCAATACACGACATCCATAATCTCATCGTCAAACACATGGCATATATATATAGCAACACATAGTATCCACAATAATGCTAACACAAGTAATATGCCATACCTCATCGCTATCAATATAGCGCCATACCTGTCTCCGTCGCTCGATAATAGTACGTAGTCAGCACCATCGCTCGAAGGCGGCAAAATCCTGTGCTGAGTACATAGCGGCACAATCCATCGCTATAGAATCGACGGCATGATACCTCGTCATATAATAAGTGGTATGAAACCTCGCTATACACCTGAGCATGAAAAATCATCCACATAATAGCGGAAAGAGGCATCGCTATCAATACACATGGCGGCAAGAACCATCGCCAGTCAATATAGCGGCATGAACCATCGCTATCAATATACATGGCGGCAAGAACCATCGCCAGTCAATATAGCGGCATGAACCATCGCTATCAATATCCATGGCGGCAAGAATCATCGCCAGTCAATATAGCGGCATGAACCATCGCTATCAATATCCATGGCGGCAAGAATCATCGCCAGTCAATATAGCGGCATAAACCATCGCTATCAATATCCATGGCGGCAAGAATCATCGCCAGTCAATATAGCGGCATAAACCATCGCTATCAATATCCATGGCGGCAAGAATCATCGCCAGTCAATATAGCGGCATAAATCATCGCTATCAATATCCATGGCGGCAAGAATCATCGCCAGTCAATATAGCTGATCCCTAGTCATTGTCACGGTAGTGTATTTTAATGCCCCTTGCTTATTTTCATATGGGCGGCATAGGATAACCTCGCTACAATGGACATGCGGCGCTCCCACCCCTCGCTTCACAGAGAGCGGCAAATACCCTTTCCTCGCCCCATATGACAACCACGCTCAAATGTGACATGCGGCGCTCCCACCCCTCGCTTCACATTTAGCGGAACCAATACAAAAAGCGGCAAGCATTTAAAATCATCACTCATCCATAACAATGACTCATGGGATATTCACCAAGTATTCCATTTACACCTGCAATCACAAAGCATATGCCATATCCAATATACATCAACATGAGTGTATTTTAATGCACCTCGCACAAATGTGACATGCGGCGCTCCCACCCCTCGCTTCAACAAATGGCGGCAAAGCATTAAAATCATCACTACATGTACACATGCAACAACAATGCATAAATCCATGATGTATATAAAATGCAGGTTACCGTTTCGTGTCTTTCAACCATGGCCTTAGCCTTTCGCATCATAGTGTTCCTACAGGAACAATCACAACCCATGAGCATACAATAATCCATATTCCCACAATATGATTGTAATGAGTAAATGCATAAATCATGAGTACAAAGTACTTCCCATATTTCGATGCATTTCAAAATGCTCCATTTGGTTGCCCCTGTGTCACAACTCACAATCATAATCAACAGGTTATATTATGATTCCATAGATGTCATGACATATAATCGTTTCACTATGATCGCATATCACAAATGCACATAAGCAAAACAGTTGTGTCACACAACACTAGCTACTATCATGCATAAATATGTGCTACTCATTCCTATCAGCATGTTCCAGGCCCTCAACAGCCCCAAAGAGCTAACCACTGCTCTGATACCACTAATGTAAGGACCCCAAGCCCTTAACCCTTGATTAGTGTATTAACCACTATGTGTGGTACATGCTTCTATACAAATCAATCGGGAAACTCAGATGATGCTTACAAAATTCTCTTAACATTCAACGTTATAAGATCATCTCTACTAACATATAGACTCATAGAGTTGCCCATTACCATGCCCTTTTTGCCACTTTTTACATTGTGGACTTTTATAAAAATTTGGGCAGAGTCTCCCCATAAATAGAGCTATCCCGAAACCAAAAGCACATCACAGAATACAATTCCCGGCCAGGGAATACACAATACTCAACAGACTACTGAACACAAAGTCAATTCCCAGCCAGGGAAGACACCACACATAAGACGACAAAAGTGGATTTCAACACCCACATAATACACTAACGACTCTCATATCATTAGCAATTCTACCACAATTGCATGCAACATATAATGAAAGAGAGAAAGGCTCATGCCTTTATATACAACCCATATACAAGAATATCCGTGCTCACATGCGAGCATCATAAATATGAATATAAACCTCGGGTGTATATAGTACTCTATACGATACCGTGCTCCATCAAGCCCTGGTACCACGATCCTGTGAGTACATCCAATCAACAGCTCGAGCCCAGCTCCATAGCCATCGATGCACCTGTTCACCTGCCCCAACAGAGACAGCCCCCCCAACGGGGTGAGCATACCAATACACAAAATCCCATAATCACAATAATGAAATTCATAATTTACAACAAAAGTAAATACTAATGAATTTAAATGATACTCCCTGGATGGCAACATCCTCATCCGGGATTCCGTGTACTGTCCCTGTTCTCACAATCATCAAACTCATCAAATCTCATAAATCAGTAAATCAACACATTGATTTAACTCATAGCATGCCTGATTCTCAAGTATCAATAATCAATGATTTCCAAGTTCATTATACATACAAATATAGATATCTCAATATCTAGTACTGATTTCTCAATTTCGCTATCAATCACAGATAGCTCAAATGCCTAGACATCTCACATGTCTTATAATGAGTACATGATCCCACGATCATTCTCAGGCATCTCAAATGCCGTACAATAGTCACATAGACTCAGTACCCCATATATATCAACATATATATGCATATAGCCATACCCACAACCATCTAATGCAATTACAACACATTATGCATTTCACAATTTCTATCACATAAAGTAGTGCTCGTACGTCGCACGTACCTTAAATCTCCGAAGTCCGAGCCAAACCTTGCTCGAGTTCCATGCCCCGAGGAACGATGTGCTAACACGATAAATAATTCACAATTAATTACGAACATGCAACCCATGCTCAAGCACACCCATAACCCTCAAAAATATTGTCAACACAAGACAATAAACCAATATCGAAAATTGCTCAAGAATACCCCACAAATTCTCGAACCTTCACAACACAAATTGAACCCAATATAAACACCATAATTCATCTAAAATATGAATTAAGCTATCCAAGCAAGAATCAACACCCCTTGCCAAAAACCCCCAATTTTCGAAATCCAAACCCTTTCGAATCCAATTCTTCAATTCCGAACACAATCAAGCATCATAATGCATCTACAACATAAATAAATCAATTGCTAACAAGAATCATGACTCCTTATCAAAAAATCCCCAATTTTGAACATAAACCCCACAAATTCGAACTGAAATTCGAACCAATTGCAACCAATAATTCGAACCACAAAAGTCTGAAATAATCGACTCAAAACCAGCTTAAAAACGCCCCAAAAACATCAGGAAAATCGTACCAAAAACATACCAAAATCGCGTCCAAAAATCGGACAGAAATCCAAATCTGAACCCTACGCTTTCTGCAGAAATCCGAGCTCAATCCTCGACGAAACTTCGAATTGTTGGTATGGATAGGACCGCCTAGAAGAGACGAACACGGCGGCGGGTCGGACGCGCCGAACGGCGGCCGGACGGCGGCGGGCGGTGGCCTTTTCTGCGCGGTGGTCAAGCAGATCGGGAAAAGGGGCGCGCGGGTCGGGGAGAGAGAAAACGGGAGAGGTGGGGAAAAATGATTCCGATAATTAAAATCTCGGGTTCAACGGGTATTTATAGCAAAAATACCCCAAAATACTAATAGCCCCACAAATACATCATGATTCATTAAAAATCATCTGTTTCCAAAAACTCTCTCTCTAACTCAAAAACCCCCTACCGGTGCCCACACACAGCACCCGAGATTCTGAGTCACACTAAAAATCCAACTCACAGGTTTTCACCGAAATGAGAATACGATCTCAACCTCGGGATCCAACGATCCCAACTACTCAAATAGACGAGCCCAGAAGGCCCAACACTTCGATTAAACTCCAATTGCCACGTAAAACAACTTTACGGGTTATTAACACTCCGGGATTAACATCCCTAATCTCAGGTCATCACACTTATATTGATAGATACAGGTGCTTCCCATTCCTTTGTATCTACTGCTTTTGTGGAGAGACACCGTTTGTGCTCGTCTCTGTTACCCACGCCTCTCATGGTCTCGACACCCACGGGAAAGCATGTGATTGCAGACCGACTGTTATCTGATTGCCTCATTTATTTTGAGGGCAATGATCTGAGGGCCGATCTGATTCAGTTAGAGATGGTAGACTTTGACTGTATTATCGGCATTGATGTGTTGAGCAGATACCGAGCTGTGGTAGACTGCCGACAGAGGATAGTACGTTTTCTGTCTGATCAGGGGTTCCAGTGGACTTTCTATGGGGACGACTCTCGTCCAAAGATTCCGGTAATATCAGCGGTTAAGATGGCGCGATTATTGGAGCGCGGCCACACAGGTTACATCATTTATGCCGTGGATGTATCTGAGGAAAAGGAAGTGAGAGCCGAAGACATACCGATTGTGGCAGAGTTCATTGATGTGTTCCCAGATGAGATTCCAGGTTTCCGCCTGTTAGAGACGTTGAGTTTGCCATTGAGCTACTGCCGGGGACTCCTGCTATTTCCCGTGCCCCATACAGGATGGCACCGGCAGAGCTGAGAGAGCTGAAAGTACAGTTACAGGAGCTCCTCGACAAGGGATACATCCGTCCTAGTGTATCGCCTTGGGGTGCACCAGTATTGTTCGTGAAAAAGAAGGATGGTTCAATGCGTCTGTGCATTGACTACAGGCAACTGAACAAGGCCACAGTGAAGAACAGATATCCACTTCCGAGGATAGATGATCTGTTCGATCAGCTTCAGGGTACAGAGGTGTACTCAAAGATAGACTTAAGTTCAGGCTATCACCAGGTGCGGGTTAGAGCTGATGATGTCCAAAAGACGGCCTTTAGAACTCGGTATGGACACTACGAGTTCTTAGTGATGCCATTCGGGTGACGAATGCCCCTGCTACATTTATGAGCCTGATGAATAGAGTATTTCAGGAGTACCTCGATCAGTTTGTGATCGTGTTCATTGATGACATCCTTGTCTATTCAAGGAGTGAGGAGGATCATGCCGATCATCTGACGATAGTGCTCCAGATCCTCAGAGATCATCAGTTGTACGCCAAACTCAGCAAGTGTGAGTTTTGGCTGAGCAGTGTTGCATTCTTGGGCCATATCATATCACGAGAGGGGATATCAGTAGACCCGAGGAAGATAGAGGCAGTTATGGATTGGTTTGCCCCTACTTCAGTCAGTGAGATTCGAAGTTTTCTTGGTCTGGCTGGCTATTATCGACGTTTCGTCGAGGGTTTCTCAAAGATCGCCAAGCCACTTACACAGCTGACTCAGAAGGGAGTCCCATTTTGTTGGTCAGAGGCTTGTGAGGAGAGTTTCAGGGAATTGAAGCACAGACTGACTACTGCACCAGTTCTAATGATTCCCAAGGAGAACAAAGGATTTGTTCTTTATACCGACGCATCGCTACAGGGCTTAGGGTGCGTACTGATGCAGGACAGACATGTAGTGGCTTACGCTTCGAGACAGTTGAAGCCACACGAGACGAGGTATCCAGTACATGATCAGGAGTTGGCAGCTATAGTGTTCGCCTTGAAGATATGGCGACACTACTTATACGGTACCTCATTTACCATCTTCACTGATCACAAGAGCCTGAAGTTCTTGTTTACACAGGCTGAGCTGAACATGAGGCAGAGGAGATGGATGGACCTGCTGAAGGATTATGATTGTGAAATCCTATACCATCCCGGGAAAGCAAATCTGTCAGCCGACGCTTTGAGTCGGAAGGTGAGGAGCACAGCAGAGGATGCCATGTGTCTATCAGCTATGTTGGGCTCCTACTGCCATTTGGGATTTGATTATGATGTGTCTGCTTCACCGGTACAGGTTTTGACCTTGTTAGCTGAACCTGTTATTTATGATCACATCAGGAAGGCTCAGGGGACCGATGCAGAGGTTCAGAGATGGATGTCAGTGGTTCATTCATATCAGCCATCGAGATTCAGAGAGGCTGAGGACGGTTCTCTGAGACTTGGCGACAGATGGGTGGTTCCAGATGCACCCGAGTTGCGCCAGGGTTTATTACAGCGAGCTCATTGCAGCAGGATGAGTATCCCCAGGCGCGAAGAAGATGTATAAGGATTTATACAGCCAGTTCTGGTGGAGGCGAATGAAACGGGATGTTACTTCGTTCGTCAAGCGCTGTTTGATTTGTCAACAGGTAAAGGCCAAGAGGCAGAGGCCTGGAGGTGAGCTAAGGAGTTTGGAGATACCCGAGTGGAAGTGGCAGTACGTGTCTATGGATTTCGTGACCCACTTACCGAGGACTGTTTTGGGTTTTGATGACATCTGGGTAGTCGTGGATAGATTGACTAAAGTGGCTCACTTCATTCCCTACTGTATGACATATACGCACTTGAGGATGGCACAGTTATATGTCAGAGATGTGGTGAGACTGCACGGGATCCCTGTTTCGATAGTGTCCGATCGAGATCCGCGGTTCACATCTCACTTCTGGGAGGGTCTGCAGACAGCTCTAGGTACAGAGTTGAGGCTGAGCACAGCCTATCACCCTCAGACGGACGACAAACTGAGCGTACGATACAGACGCTCGAAGATATGTTGAGAGCTTGTGTGCTAGAGTTCGACACTTCATGGCAGGACTCGAGAGCCTTGGTGGAGTTCTCTTACAACAACAGCTACCAGGCAAGTATACAGATGGCTCCTTTCGAGGCCCTCTATGGTAGGCGTTGTAGGTCACCCTTGTGTTGGGATGACATGGACCGTAAGTCGGTTGGAGGACCAGAGTTGGTTCAGGAAATGGAAGAGAAAGTTAAGGTTATCAGAAGAAAGATGAAGGCAGCTCAGGACAGACAGGCAGCATATGCCAATCAGCGGCGTAGACCGTTGGAGTTTCAGTTAGGCGACAGAGTCTTTCTGAAAATCTCGCCTTTCAGAGGTGTAGTACGGTTTGGTATGCGGGGGAAGTTGTCTCCTAGATACGTGGGGCCGTATGAGATTTTACAGCGTGTTGGTACTCTGGCGTACCGTTTGGCCTTACCGCCTTCTCTGTCTGGTATACACGACGTATTTCATGTGTCTATGCTGAGGAAGTATGAGCCGTCCTTCACATGTGTTGCAGCCTTCAGAGGTTCAGATAGAGTCCGATGTTTCTTACGTGGATCGGCCTATCAGGATTCTAGAGCAGACCGCAGGCTTCGGAATAAAGTTATTCCTATGATCAAGGTTCAGTGGGATCGTAGGGGTGTCGAGGAGGCTACGTGGGAGACAGAGCGACACATGGTGCAGCACTATCCAGAACTGCTTTCTGGTATGCGTTTATTTATTGTTTTACTTCATGTTGGTGAGCATGTTTGATTCCGGGGACGAATCTTATAAGTAGGGGAGTATTGTGATATCCCCGAAATGATTATGTGTTTTTAATCATTTAATTTAAATTATGATGATTTGGGTGTTAATTCATGGGATTGAATTATATTATTGGGGAGATTCATTTCAGGGTTCATGTGATATATGTTGGGATTTTGGGGTCGTGGCATGTTTATTTGGGGTGTGTGTTGTTTGTTTTGGTAAAGCATGTTAATGGGAATTGAAGTATTTTATTGAGAAAATACTATAAATATCGTGTGAGGATATTCTAATACATCGTGCTAAATACCGGGACCAAAACATAACACATCAAACCACCCAACACCCAACCACCCCCCCCCCCCCCCCCCAACCCATGCCAATCAGCCTGTACACATGCTGACTATAGTCACCACTTGGCTCAATCATTTCACCACTCTCAGCCATTCCAATTCTCGAGCCTTCTCTCCCATTTCTTCACCAGCACCTGCTAAGCAAAATTCTGAGGAGCTTTCCCTTTTTCATCGCCTGGAAGTCCTTCAAAAATCGGAGCAAAGTAGGGTGAGAAACCATGCTCTGTTTTTGCTTTAAACTTGTTTAAGTACATGTTTTTAGGTGGCGTGAAAACGGCATGTTAGATTAGGTTTCTTAAAACCTTCGATTTAAATGCTTACATGGTGTTGTTATGAAGCTCTCAGTATTTTTCCTTATGTATATTACATGTTTTATGTAGAGGAAATAAGCATGTAAAGTAGGGTGTTCGAAAATCTGGGTAGATATTTCCCCTGTTTTTCTGGAAAAATGTGGATTGGGAGTGATATCGAGGAGGTGATATCATGCATGTTAGATGGGTTTTTTGGTGAACCTTCGATTTGAGTACATGCATGGTAGTGTTTTAAAGCCCAGGACGTTTTTGTTCAAGCATGCTTTATGTTATATGTTGTAGTTTTAATAGCATGAAATGAGGTGCTCAAGAAATCTGGAAATGAATATGTTGCCCTGTTTCCAGAAAAGTTGATCGAGTACTTGTGTGAATGGTCGACGTTTATGCATGTGGGCTTATGTTTGGGGTGTAAATTTGATATGAATACACTCAGGGTAGTGTGTTGTAACTGCTAGCATGTTTCTTTGGGCATGTTGTATGTCTTACATGTTAGATTTAAGGGTATGAATATCGGTGTCAGGGAATTCTGGAAAACCTGGGTTGAAACGGAGCGACCGATCGATCGGTGAAGAACACCGATCGATCGGCAAAAGCCGTAGCATTTTTCCAAAATTCAAACAGTTCACCGATCGATCGGTGATGAGGACCGATCATCGGTAGTGCCTTTTTTTTTTAAAATGTAGAAATTGTTAATTTTGATATTGGATTGTAATGAGACATCTAATATTGTGTTGTACACTGGTGTAGAGCCTTCACAGACAGCTACACAACGCAGGGGATAGAGTCCCACAACACACTACATTTTGGAAAGGTACGTAAGCGACGTACAGGCATCCCAACGGTAACATGTACCTTATGTTTGTCTATTTGACACATGATGAATGCAAGGTGATGCATTAAGAGTATGATACATGTTGACATGCATTGTTTTTGCATATGTATGTTGTGAAATATAAGAGGTGTATTTCACGATTCAAGGTTATCCTAGTGAGGATTTTAATGCTTAGGCTAACGTCCATAAGAAGCGAGGAAGAATTCCGCTTACGTGGATTTCCATAAGAAGCGAGGAAGAATTCCGCTTACGTGGAAAAGTAAGAAGCATTGAAATGCACTATTGATAAAGTGACTCAGGATTGAAATAAGGGTTTAAGAAGGAAAGCTATGTCATGACATTTATTTATGAAACCATATGTTCATATAATGTGTTATTATGAGTTATGGTACAAGGACAACCAATGGGCGTTGTAAATGCTTGGAAATACAGGAAGTGCTTTGTATTTATGATTTGTGCATTTACGCTTTACATTCATATTATGTTGAATATGAATTATGATATGCTCATGTGTTGGGGGTTGTCTTTGTAGGTGCTTTTGTTGACGAGAACCAGGGTCGGGGTTGATATGCTGAGCTGTAAGGAGTGCTACAGGATTAGCATGTTAGAGAAAAATTTTGTATAGCTTCTACTGAGTAGAGTGACTATAATGTAGTACCTTTGTAGGAATTTGTGTTATTCCTTTTGAAACATTTTGGTACTGTAATCTCTAAAGCTCAGGTTAATCAACACGGCACGTTACTCTGATATATTCACATGAACGTTTAGTTCTCTTAATTGCACCTAAGATTATGTTTGAGATCACGGGGTCTCACATACCCCGTGGCATCTTACCACATAATAATATCGTATGGCCTCTTACCATATGGGCATCTTACCCAGTGACATCTTACCACATAATAACATCGTATGGCCTCTTACCATATGGGCATCTTACCCCGTGGCATCTTACCACATAATAACATCGTATGGCCTCTTACCATATGGGCATCTTACCCCGTGGCATCTTACCACATAATAATATCGTATGGCCTCTTACCATATGGGCATCTTACCCCGTGGCATCTTACCACATAATAACATCGTATGGATATATATAAACATCTTATAAATATCATCATTTCATCATGTATACTCATGCAATAAAAGCATAGTCGTAGTGTAAAGATGTGTTTACCGTCCGATGCCCGTACGTCTCTTACGTACCTTTCTAAAAGGAGGAGGAGTCAACAGACTTTATCTTCTTGACTGTGTTGGTACCTGAGATGGTTCTACAAGACCACATAATAACATATTAGATGCCTCAATACTATCTCATACCATGAACTTAACAAAATAAATCATCATCTTATTTTTCATCTTTCTGCCTCTCTCGATCGATCGACCCAAGGTCTCGATCGATCGAGAAATCATGCTTAAACAGTGCTCAACATTCTGCCTCGATCGATCGATCGATTAATTTTACCGATAGATCGAGGAGCTTCACCGATCGATCGGAAAGTTCTTCGATCGATCGACGTCTTAATTTCAAACCATGCTTTAAACTTTCTGCCTCGCTCGATCGATCGGGACCAAAATCTCGATCGATCGAGAGCTTTGAAAAATCGGGACTTCCCCAGATTTTTGAGCACCTCATTTCATACCATCATTTCTACTTCATAAAGCGTAAAACATGCCTGAACAAAGTGTTATAAGCTTCATATAACTACCATGCATGTATTCAAATTAAAGGTTTAGCAAAACCTAAGCTAACATGCATCATAACATCATCATAATCTTCATCCTCAACCAACCTATACAGAAAAACAGAGTAGGTTCTTCTTTGCCCAGGTTTTCGAGCACATAGATTCATAACCAGAAATCTATCACATAAAACATGTAACATGCTCAAACAAACATGCTAATAGTTACATAAAACTACCATGTAAGTACTCATACCAAGGTTTCACCCAAACCTACACTTAGCATGCGTTAAAAACAACCCACCAAACCCAAGCTCAAACACAAACCCAGAAAACAGGATACCCACTTACCCCTCTCTTTTTGCTCCTCTTTTCACAAGGTTTTTGAGTACCTTTACCAAGTTCTTTCTTCCCTTTTTCTGCATCTTACAGAGACGGTAATGGAGAGGAGAGGAGGAGGGAAAGTGATTGGGAGGTGGAGTGAGGAAGGGAGAAGAAGGTATGGGTTGATGCAAGTGGGGGAGGGGAGGTGGCCGAGTAGGGGGGTGGTGAGGGTTGGGGTGGTCATGTGGTGTTTAATTGTGTCCCAGTATTTAGTACGATGTATTAAAATATCCTCACTCGATATTTTATAACTTCATTTAATTAATACATCCCTTTAAAACACCCAACATGCCCCCTAAATCATAACATCACCTCATAAATATAACCCCAATTTAAATACACCACAACCCTTAAACATATCATAAATCATCATCATGGCACATAATCATATAACATTTCGGGGGTATTACAGTGATATTCTCCGGAGTATAATAACAGTGATGATAAATAAACATGTGATGATTAACGACGAGTTAGACATAATGTGACGATTAATATAATAATATCATTATGAGGATACATGTGGTGTATGGATAGTCATGATTAAATGAATTATTATGTTTTGAGGTTGAGTTTGGGATTGAAATGCATATAAAAGATGACATGTGCATGTAATTACTTGGTGTCAAGTATTGTTTAGATGATGATACGTGATGAGACTGATGTCTAGGAATGAATGAATACTTACCATACTGTGATGTTATGAATATCAGTAGTGAATAAATGACAAGTTGATTGGTTATAATACATGTATATGAGAGTTACTAATGGGCTTTCTAGTAGTTATTTCATGCCAGATAATAGCCAGAAGATGATACATGAGTGATTGATGTTTAAGGGCTCAAGAGTACAGTTATTTCATACGGACAATGGTGGTGTACGGTATGACTAGGTTGGTATAAATTGCATAATTTTGCAACCAAGCAGGCACGAGGTTATTTATACGATAAAATGTTGGTGTATCGTCGTACATTCTGATATACACATGATATGCATGGATTGCATGATTTAGTGATTATATGATGTGTACTATGATGAAAGTAACTACGATGGATTAAGATTTTGTGCAAGGAAACTGTACCGATGCGAGTACGCAGGTAGTGAAGTATGACAAAGAAGTGCTTGATGATTAAACATTGTAAGTGTTGATTTTACGAATTAATGGCAATTCTCTTGATAATTTATTCATAGGAAGAAGCTTCTAAAATGACTAAAGTTGAACAAGGCTAGTATGATGTTATGGCGATATTGAATGTCATATTATCGAATGAACATAAACGATTACTGAGACTGGTTATCAGAATACATGTAAACCAGTGAATTGAAAGAAATGACTTGATAAAAAAAATTATATGCTACGAAAATTTAAGGGATGAGATAGGCAAGTGAACGTGAAAAGGGGGATGGATTGTTCTAGTTCATGAGACCTATTGTTGCTTAAATGTTACGGAGGAACATAATCAAACCTTTTCAATACTTTATGAAGAGCTGGTAGCGAGAGAGAATGTATGAAATATTCAATCAATGGTAAATATGTAAATACGATGATTGATCATTCAGGAATGTAGGTTGCTAAATAACTAAAATATGATGATGATCGACCTTGTATGATCTACATGACATGGTATTAATATATGTTAGCTCATTGAATGCTAATGTTGGGATATGGTAAAGTGATGTGATTTGCAATCCTGAGATCATTGGTGTAATGTGGCACACGTGTGAGCCGTGATGATTCGAATGACCGCCATCCTACAGATGATTAAGTCACTATCTTGAGCTGTATAATGGTATGTAAATTTTACTGTTGCTTTTATGGTAAGCATGCTTTTAAATTCGAGCTCAAAATTTTATTACGTGGAGAGAAATGTGATGCCCTGAATAATTTATAATTAATTATTCATTTAATTTAATTGTGATATTTATAAGATATCGGGATTTAAATTATTGGGCATCATAATTTGGACCGGAGTCGGGATAAATAATTTCGGGATAAACTTGTAGTGTAAAATACATTTAAAGGGACTCTTGTAATATTAAATTATGGAGTGATAATTGAAGGGTGGAGATTGATAATTGGGTGGTGTAGATTTAATCTAGGGTTAATTAAAAGACATACAACCCCACCTTTCTCACAAAAAAACTTACCGATTTCTCTTCTCCTCTCCCATCTCTTCAAGCTGTCGGTCACCCTCATGCACTATGGAAGAATTTCAGCTCGGTTTTTGTTCAGAGCCTTATTGAGCTCTCGGACAACGAGGATGGTGACTTGACGGTAAACACAGATTATAAGGTATGTAGTGACGTACGAGCAGGTATACTATGAATTATTTCATATTACAGTATTCATGTATTGTTGAATGTGATGACTGAATATAAGGAAATGAATATGTGAATTGGGTTTGATATATGTGGTATGGTGACACATAAATGTATGTGGTCCGGATATGGAGTTGGGTATGGATGCCTTTGGCATGATCGATATGAGAAATGGTTGAGAATGAGGTTAACTGATATGCAGAGTTGCCTTCGATATGAGATTCGTCATGATTGAGCATGAATGATGAATTGTGATTTTATTGAATTTATTGCATTGATGAGTATCATGTTTTGAATAATGATACTGAACTTGATGTTTATGAAAGTTTATAAGATTGAAACAGGAACAATTCATGAAAGCTATACTGGTTCGGAATTGTACAGGGAATATATTTTTATGGATTTCCAATAATCTTAATTGTTAAATTACGATTTTATATCGTGATATGAACATGATTATTGTATCAGAGATGTTAGGATCGGGGTAGTGTTTAGAAGGGGGGTTGAAGAAACACTAGATTCAATTTCGATTTCTTTTCTTAGTTAACTGTAAACTGTTAAGTATTACAGTTGCTTCTCAATATCAGGCAAGTCAGCAGACACTTATTATAGTGCGGAAGACGTCGGCTTAACTTGTGAGGAATAAAACTGAGGTAAATAAGCAATAACAAATGACACAAGAATTGTTTCTGGAAGTTCGAAGCACAACGCTTCTACGTCTCCCCTTCTTCCTTTGCAGGAAGGATTCACTAGAAGACTTGGTTTACACTTTACAGTATACAACCTTCTTAGGCACTCACACAGCTTGGCCTAAACTCCTAGAAATCACAACTACTTGATTTGGTTACAAAAGATTCTAAGACACTCTTTATAGAATACACGTTTAGCTTTGAGTGTTCTTGATCAGCAGACTTCAGTTGGAATAATCTATCACAGATTCAGTTGCACTGCTTGTCTGCTCTTTGCTGAACTTTTGGAATATCAGTAAGTTGATTTTCTTGTTTGCTTTGAAATGTTTTTGTTTGTTGAAAATCGCTCAGCACTTCTTCATTCTTTGCTTGGACGTATTTATAGGTTTGGTTGTCCAACGGTAGCTTTTCTGTATATGGAAGAGATTAGCTTTCCAAATTCATATTGTCTTCTTTCCTATTTTGTTAAGCAACGGCTCTTTTAACTCTGACGGTAATGGTGGCAGAGATATAGCAGGCTGCGCCGCTCTGTTGTACCTTTGTTAGAGAATGTTGTACTTATTTTGTCTCGTGGCTTAGTGCTCTTACTGGAAGTTTAGACTTCTGCTGGTTTTCTTTGTTCAATTGGTCGTTCATCCTCTTATGACCAGTTGATGTCTTTGTTCAGTGTGAGACTATCCGGTTGATAGTTGTCCAGTAGATGTCCATCCAGTTTATGTTTATCCGGTTGATTGTTGTCCAGTAGATGTCTGTCCAGTTGGTGGCCATCCAGTTGATGTCTTTGTCCAGTTGATGTCTATCCAGTTGGTATCCATCCAGTTGATGTCTATCAGCCGGTTGGTGTCTTCACCTGGTAGGTGTTCATCCAGTTGATCTTTATCACCCGGTAAGACTTCAATATCCGGTAGGTATCTTCATCCGGTAGGACTTTAACATCATGTAGGTGTTCATCACCCGGTAGGACTTTATCCAGTAGGTGTCTTCATCCAGTTGGTCTTTATCACCCGGTAGGACTTCATTCAGTAGGTGTTTAACATCCGGTAGGAGTCTTCATCCAGCTGGTCTTTATCACCCGGTAAGACTTTATCCAGTAGGTGTTTGTAATCACCAAAACTTAGAAATCGTTTCCCAACAATTTCCCCCTTTTTGGTGATGACAAAACTAAGCAATAACTATTTCAACTCGAATATTTGAGTTGTGAATCCTGAAAATACTTGAAGACATAATGGAAAAGAAATTTTCATTTGTTATAAATATAAGCAGATTACAAGTTGTAATCAAACTGGACAATTGAGAGAGATTCATCTTTATTTAAGATGAATTCTAATAACTTGAATAGAATCTAAGACAAATCTATTTTTACACAATATAGCTGATACATGACAAATTTTTAAACAAGCAATGTAGAGCTTCGATCCACCTAATTTCATAGAGGAAGAGCTCGATCCACCTTGTTTCAGAGAGGAAGTCGGGAAGAGTCAAATGTATATTCATCTGGCCTCCATGATTTATGGATTCACCTAATGAAAATACTCTATCTCTGTCTTCCGGTCTACCTTGTTTCAGAGACGAAGTCGGGAAGAGTTCAAATGTATATGCATCAGGCCTCCATGATTTATGGATTCACCTAATGAAAATACTCTATCTCTGTTGAGAATACTCTATCTCTGTTGAGAATACTCTATCTCTGTCTTCCCCCTTTTTGTCATCAGCACCCAGATAACTCCTGATTGCAGTTCCTGACTGATGATGAGCATAAGAGCAGGATCCAAACGCTGAAGCTTAGCGGAGCTGGGTTAGATAAGTAATCAACCCATGAGGGGTTGATTTAGATAAGTAATAAACCCATGAAACTGAACAATTGTAAAAAGGAAACCAAGGAATTTTCAAAGAATTGAAAAGAATCATGATTAGTGAATGTGAGTTATGAAAGCAAACATGAGTTACGATAAATGCGAAGAAAAAGTCAACTAAAAACAGTAGATAGATAAGAGTAATTAATGAGGGATCAGAAAATGATACTATTTTCTCCCGAACCAATGTTAGGAATAGTCGCGCTTTTCGGTAGACGGTTGGCGCGGACTTCGAGATCTTTGTTGAGTAGATGATCTGGACTGATGGGATACTTCAGCTGCAGTGGATGAACGATTTGCTGGACTCGGATCTCGCTGGGACGGAGGAGCAGTTCTGCTGGGCTCAGGCAGTCTTCGGATTATTTGTGGAGCAGCAGGCAGGCTGTTGCATATATCTTGAATTTGGGATGCGAATGCTGCCTGCATGGTGGCCAATTGATCGGTCAATACTTTCTTGGCGTCTTCAATCTTATCTCCAAGAGCCAGGGATGTGGCAGCATGAAGTGATTCATTATGTTGAGTGATCTGAAGACGAGCCTGGCCAATTCGAGAAAATGCGTCTGCAACTGCATTCTGGTGACAGTAGTCGTTAGACTATTTAAGTCCCTGTAGACTTGCTGGAACTGAGAGTCCGCGTGCTGCTGATGGGTTCCAAGAATAAGAGTCGCAGTGCGCTCTTCCTGCTTGAGTTTATTGACATCGCTGGCTAGAGCTGTAATTGCATTGGATAGATTTTCTAGCTGGGCAGCAATGTTTGGTGGCTCGTCCAGAGGGTTTGAAGTTGGAAAGTCAAAGAAATCCTCTGAAAGCTCTTGAACCATGGACGGATCCACAGCAACTATTTGAGGGTCAGCAGTAGGAACAAGAGCACCGGGATGAGCATCTACAACTGCAGTGGATAGTAAAACAGTGGCTTCAACAAGTGGGGCAGCTGTTGAGTCTGAGACAGCAATAGCCATAGTAGCAGTGTCTTCTATAAGTGGGGCAGCCATATCAGCAGTGGCTTGGACAACCGCAGCAACAGACGACTGGGTGTGATCATTGGAATGTGAAGACTCACTAGGTTCATGGTTGCCAGAGGATATGGTAACTTGCTGAACCACCATCTGAATTACTGAGTCCACATTTGTGTGATCAACAACCATCGGTTGGGGCGGTTGATCATTATAAGAGCTGGGAGCAGAGGAGACGAGGTGAGCAGTTGGAGAGGAGAGTTCTTTAGCAGAAGAGGCTGCCTCCAAGGCAGTTGATGCCGTCTCCGCTCCAGTGGGAGTGGTCTCCAGGGCAGTCGAAGTGATCTCCACATGGGTAGTAGCAATCTCCAGATCAGTAGTGGCTATCTGTAAATCAAGCTGATCGGGACTTGCAATATTTGCAGCAGTAGAACATGAGTGAGTACCAGTTGAGATGCGAAGATCATGAAGAGCTAGCTCGGCCATTTTCAGCTTTGGTCCAAGAGCATTTAGAACTGCTCTATCATGATTCGCAGTGCCTGAATCACCGTTGAAATGCTGAAGACGTGTTTCAACAAGGGCTTGAAGTTCGCCCACATAGTTCATCATACGGAATACATCTCTCAGCTTCAGGCTCTTCTCAGGGTCTGTGGTTTGTAGATAAGCCAAAATTTGGTTCTCATCTTCCCTTGCCTGATCCAGAATAGGATCGAAATCATTAAATCGGACTTTCACTCGAGCCTTCACCCATCGATCAAAAATGTCGAGCTGTGGCTGCAGCTTGGCTTCAAGTGTATCCATGACCATTTGTATCTCGAAGGCAACAGGAGTGGACACTGGAGCCATAAGAGTTTTGCCTTTACCAGCGGTAGTGGTCTTCGGATGACAGTAAGGACACAAGGACTTGGGTGTCCTAAAGCTGATAGAGCCTGGTGCTTGCTGAGAGCTCACCATTGCAGAAGAATTGTCAGCGGGAGCCACTGAGGTAGCGATTACCATGGCCAATGAAGCAGTTGGTTCCTCAGGTGGAGGATTTTCAGGGCTGGGTTCTCTTCCTGGGATAGTTTCTGTCGGACCGGCGGAGGAGATGGTATCAGAAGCTGCAATGACTTTCTGTCGGACAGCCGGAGGAGCAGCTTTTCTTGTTCTGGGCTTCTTAGGAGGGGGAGGAGGAGGAGAAGACTCAGCGGATTCCGATATGGTTTGTTCAGAGTCACTGATAACTTGAGTTGATCGGCGCTTCGTCACCCCAACTTCTCTGCCACTTCGCTGTCTGTGAAGATGAAGATACTTTGCAGTGATAAGTCTCCCTGGATGGAGTTTGGTGAGATCCCCTGTCTTAATATGTTTGCTGTCAAAGAGGCTGCTTAGTGGTAGGGCGAAGCCTGATTGACCTTTGCCAGAATCTACGAGACCAGTCAGAACTTGAAATAGTACAACTGACCAGTTAATCTCCAAGCCTTTGCAGATGGCGCTGATAACATCAAATTTTTCTAGGGTGATGATATCAAATGACCCAGCTTTACATAGTAGCCCCTTTGAAACAATATCTGCCAGTTGTCGAAAATGGCTCTTCATTAATACTTTTCGGAAAGGAGGACGTTGAAGGCGATGAGCAGAGTCAGAAGCTGTGAGGCGCATCTCTTCTCGTAGTTCCACTGGAATAGTGAAAAAATCAGTAAGTCCGGTGGAGGGAAGGCACAGGTGTGTGGCAAATTCAAGTTGGGTGATTGTAACCAACTGTCCAGATACGGATGCCACCACGGTGTCATCAACGACTTTTGCAGTAGCAAAGAACTCGTGTAACTCGTCCTTGTAGAATGAGGGGCCTGGCTCAGGATTACCAAGAGACCGGAGGTATCCAGCTTATGAATCAGTTCCTTTGTCGCTTCATCAGAAGATGTGTAGATAGAATGAAAATCCACGTGAACAGCATTTGTGATGAAGCTTGGCTGTGTATTCTTTGACATTTTGAGTGATTTAGGGAAGAAACAGCAGCAATCCTGTTGAGAAATTTTCTGGAAGAAAAGTCAGTCGCAGTGAATTGTTGGAGAAGATGAAGAATAATGAAATTAAAGGCGGTGAAAAATAAAAGGATATGTAACGTCGTACTGTAGATGAGCGGACACATGTATACGTGGCGATCATCTAACGATTAAAAAAAATTTAACCAATAAATAAAAGGACAAGATTTAGGCGGGAGTGAAATAATTTATTTTACAAAAAATAATTTTGAATTCCGACGTTCCATTAGGTTAATGAGTATCGAGGGTTATTTTTGTCAAAGCATATTTGGTAAGGTCTGCTGGTATGTAGGGTCCGACTGGTAAGAGAGCATCTACTGGATGTAGAGTCCTACTGGTACGTAAACACCTACTGCAGCTGACCATTGTATTACCAGCTGAGCTTAAATAACCAAGATAAGATTATAACGGAAATTCCCCCTAAATTTATGCGAATAACCTAAAATAATTCCCCCTGAATTTATTATCAAAACAAAATAATCAAGGAGTAATTTCAATTAAACCAAGAATATTTCGAAAGTAGGAAAACTTAGCGTCCGGTAGAGGTTTTGTGAAAATGTCTGCTGCCTGTTGTTCGGTAGAAATATACTCCAGCCGAATTTCTTTCTTCATAACATGATCTCTGATAAAATGATGACGGATGTCAATATGTTTAGTACGAGTATGAAGAACTGGATTGTATGTTATAGCAATGGCAGACGTATTGTCACAAAATATGGGAGCCTCTGTGGACTCAATTCCATAATCTTTGAGTTGTTGCTGAATCCAGAGCAGTTGAGCACAGCAGCTTCCAGCAGCAAGGTACTCTGCCTCTGCAGTGGAAGTTGCTATGGATGTCTGTTTCTTGCATCCCCATGATATCAATCGATCACCAAGGAATTGACAATACCCACTGGTGCTTTTTCTGTCAATTTTGCATCCAGCATAGTCAGCATCTGAGTATCCAATAAGATTAAAAGTTGAGTCTCTTGGATACCATAGACCAACATTCTCAGTGCCTTTCAGATATTTGAGGATCCTTTTGACAGCAGTGAAGTGCGACTGCTTGGGATTTGCTTGAAACCGGGCGCACATACATACTGCAAACATAATATCTGGTCGGCTGGCTGTCAAATATAGTAAAGATCCGATAATGCCTCGATACATTGTAACTTCGACTGGTATTCCTGAATTATCCAAGTCGAGTTTGGCAGATGAGCTCATTGGTGTAGCAGCAGCTGAGCTGGTACTCATTCCATATTTCTTCAGCAGCTCTTTAGTGTATTTAGACTGATTTATCAGGATTCCTTCACTAGATTGCTTGACTTGCAATCCTAAGAAAAATGATAATTTTCCCATCATGCTCATCTCAAATTGATCCTGCATAATTTTAGAAAATCTTTCGCACAATTTTGAGTTAGTACTTCCGAAAATAATATCATCAACATAAATTTGAACTAGCAAAGTATGATCTCCCTTTGTGAATTTGAAAAGGGTCTTGTCCACCGTGCCAATGATAAAGTTATGCCCAGTCAAATATTTTGATAGATTTTCATACCAGGCACGGGGAGCTTGCTTCAGACCATACAACGCTTTATTGAGACGAAAAACATAAGATGGTTGCTGATGGTTTTCAAATCCAGGAGGTTGTTCAACGTAAACTTCTTCCTGGAGTTTCCCGTTAAGAAACGCACTCTTAACATCCATCTGATAGACCTTAGAATCTTTAAACGCAGCAAATGCAAGAAATATGTGAATTGCTTCTAGTCGAGCTACAGGGGCAAATGTTTCATCAAAATCAATGCCTTCTTCCTGTCTGTAGCCCTGTGCAACTAATCTTGCCTTATTTCTGATTACTGTTCCATTTTCGTCTAATTTATTCCTAAATACCCATTTGGTGCCAATTATAGTGTGATGTTGTGGTCGTGGTACTAGATACCATACTTTGTTTCGCTCAAACTGATTTAGTTCTTCTTGCATAGCGTCTACCCAGCTTGGGTCTAACATAGCATCATCAATCTTCTTAGGTTCTAAGTGAGATATGAATGCAGCATGAAGGAATTCATTAATCATTTGTCCTCTGGTGCGTAGAGGAGCAGCAGGGTTACCTATGACCTGCTCGGGAGGATGATTCTTCATCCACCGAAGCGGAGGTCCAAGAGGGTTGAGTTCTTCAGTTGACTGGATGTGAGTGGGTAATTCAGAAGTTCTGATTGTCGCATCTTTTTCACTTGCTCCCAGGAGTATATGCAATAGTGTCATTGTCAGCTGGATGCGGTTCTTGTTGACCAGCAAACTCCTCTGTTTGAGCTTCAGGAACTTCTAGTTCTAAGGAGCAGTCAGTCCTGCTTCTGTAATTCATCTCATCATCAACATTTTCATCAATGTAAGTGCTTTCCAGTTGATTGCTCAAGTTGTTGATTTGTATATCAGATAATGTACAGTCAGTAGGTTCATCAAATTTTACATGCACTGGTTCTTCTACATTAAGAGTTCTATTATTAAATACTCTGAAGGCTTTACTAACTGCAGAATAACCAAGAAATATTCCAGCATCAGATTTGGCATCAAAGGCGGTGAGATGAGTCTTTCCATTGTTGTGAATAAAACATTTGCAACCAAACACATGGAAGTAGGAAATATTTGGCTTACTACCATTCCAGATCTCATAAGGGGTTTTATTTGCTCGCTTATTAATCATTGATCTGTTCTGCGTATAACAAGCTGTGTTGACAGCTTCTGCCCAAAATCTCTGCGATATTTCTGATTCCGCAAGCGTAGTTCGCGCAGCTTCTTTCAAAGTGCGGTTCCTACGCTCAGCAACTCCGTTTTGTTGAGGAGTTCTAGCAGCAGAGTATTCGTGTTTAATACCAAGGTCATCTAGATATGATTCGAGTGATTGATTGGTGAACTCAGTACCTTTATCACTGCGAATTCTATCTATCCCACACGATTTCTCATTTTGGAGTCTTTTCAGTAGTTTGATCAGCTTTGGAGTAGCCTGATCTTTGCCACTTAGGAACAAGACCCACGTGAAACGAGTGTAATCGTCTATTAACACTAGGGTATACTTCATTCCCCCTAGACTTGTTACTGATATAGAACCAAACAGATCCATATGCAGCAACTCTAGGCACCGAGAAAAAGATTTACTCCCTTTGTTCTTAAAGGAGGATCTGATTTGCTTACCAAGTTGGCATGCTGCACAGATCTTGTCTTTTGAGAACTCAATTTGGGGCAGTCCAATGACTAGATCAAGTTTACGCAGACTGGCAATAGTTTTAAAATTTAAGTGACTCAACCGTTTGTGCCAAAGCCAATTCTTGGAAGAGTTCAGGGCAGCTAAGCAAGTAGAGGAGGTAGGCTGATTAAGATTCCAATCAATTTTATATGTGTTATCATGCCTTCTTCCTACAAGTAATATACTGCCATCAGTAGATTTGATTGTGCATGAGTGCTGATTGAATTCTACAGCATGACCATTGTCACAAAGTTGACTTATGCTAATCAAGTTATAGCATAGATTTTCAACTAAAAGAATATCTTTAATGACGATGTTACCGTAGATAATCTTACCCTTACCCACGGTTCTACCTTTTGCGTTATCTCCAAAAGTTATTCTGGGTCCGGTGGAGTCCACCAGTTCAGACAGTAAGCTCGCATTTCCTGTCATATGTCTAGAGCATCCACTGTCCAGGAACCATTCTGAGCTCCGAACTTGATGCATTCTAGTTTCCTGCAATTAAAGCGATAAAATGATTGGTACCCAATCCTACTTGGGTCCGGGTAGGATTAGTCCTTTCGGAACCCACACTTGTATGACCCTGAGTGACTTAGGTCGGTGTGTGTTCTGAAACGTGTGTTTATTCATAAATGATGGTGATGATCTTGACTGTGGAGTGTGATAATATGTGTATGCATGTGCTTTTGGTTTGTAGTTCCTGTTATAGAGCATATACCTCTTCTGGACAGGCTTACAGTTGTAGTACCAGTTGGGTTTAACCTCTCTAGCTGCTCGACCAGTAGGTTTAAGTTCATTTCTGAACTTTTGCCTCGGTTTAGCCTCTTTGAGTGGTTCTACATAACCGATACCCTTGTGCTGTGCCTGTTCCTTGATGAGTGTTGCTTTAACAGGTTCTTTAACCAGTTCATAAGGGTCTAGATCTTACAAAGTTCATTGATTGAACTTTGCTTTTTGTTAGACACAGTTGAGGTTCATTACCAGATGAACTGCCATCATTGCTATTATAGCCTATGCCTGTTAAATCACCAGCAAGCCTTATGACTCAAGCATTTCATCCTTTCTGGTAGTAGACGCATTCCACGTGCTAACCAGTTTGCTAAGCTTCTGGTAGGCACACTTGGCTTCATCTCTTTCTTTCACTAGGAGACTGGTTGTTTCCCTTAAGCAGTTCAACTCCCTCGATTGTTCACAATCAAGTTTGTTTTATGCGTTTCAGTTGGGATTGAGTGCTCAGTCTTATAGCTTTCAAAAGATTCATATAACGTCCGATACTCATTGATCATGTCCTGCAAAGCATTGGTAAGTTCACTATGTGTAAATTCAGATAGGTTAGACTCGTGTACCTCAATTTTATCATTTGCCATTAAGCAGTGGACTTCCTCGTCTTCACTTTCGCTGGAAGAGCTGGTTGACTCCTCTGATTCTGATTCAGAATCAGCCCACTTGCTCTTGCTTTCTTCTGCCATCAAAACCTTTTGATCTCTGTCCCTTTTGGATGATCTTCTAGTTTCCATGGATTTTCTGTGATCCTTGGATCCTCTTTTGTGATCATCCTTTTTAGGTTTTGGACAGTCGGCGATGAAATGTCCTGGCTTGAGACTGTTGAAACATACACGCTCTTCTTCTTCTGATCTTCCTTTGAAGCGCTGCCTTCGTGGATATGATTTCTGATTCTTCTTCATGAATTTCCCGAATTTCTTTACGAACATTGCCATAGCATCATTACATATTTTTTCTGGAGTCATCTCCGTAGCGGTAGATATGGCCTCCGATGCAGTGAGAGCTTTGGTAGGCTGACTGGTATTGGGTTCATCTTCAACCCGAATACCTAATTCGAATTCATAGGCTTTTAAATCAGCAAACAGGTCATGCAGATTTATTTTGTTGATGTCCTTTGATTCTCTCATAGCAATGGTCTTGATATCCCATTCTCTTGGGAGACCTCTCGTCACTTTGAGGGTGACTTCTCTGTTGGGTAACTCCTTACCCAGACTGCTTAGTTCATTAATATTCCGGTCACTCTTTCATCATACTCGTTGAGAGTTTCTCCATTCATCATCTTGATATGCTCAAACTTCTGTAATGCCACTGTAAGCTTGTTTTCTTTGGTTTGATCATTTCCTTCACAGAGTTGGGCAATCTTCTCCCAGATTTCTTTAGCTGTGGAACACATTTTTATTTTGTTGAACATGTTTTTGTCCAAAGTTTTGAACAAAATGTCCTTAGCAACGTTATCCAGATTGGCTTTCTTCTTTTCTTCATTTGACCATTGAGATCTGTCTTTTTCTCTCATTTGTGGATCACCACTTGTGATATAAGCAGCTGTATTGATTTTCATGATCTTCATAGGACCTTCAGTGATTACATACCACATATCATCATCTTGAGCACTTAGATGAGCTTGCATACGGATTCTCCAATCATCATATTCGTCTTTCTTGAACATTGGAATCTTGCTGAATGTGGCCATCAGTATTTGGTAATTGGTAATTTCTCAAGATTGAGAAGACCTAAGCTCTGATACCACTTGTTAGGATCGGGGTAGTGTTTAGAAGGGGGGTTGAATAAACACTATATTCAATTTCGATTTCTTTTCTTAGTTAACTGTAAACTGTTAAGTATTACAGTTGCTTCTCAATATCAGGCAAGTCAGCAGACACTTATTATAGTGCGGAAGACGTCGGCTTAACTTGTGAGGAATAAAACTGAGGTAAATAAGCAATAACAAATGACACAAGAATTGTTTCTGGAAGTTCGAAGCACAACGCTTCTACGTCTCCCCTTCTTCCTTTGCAGGAAGGATTCACTAGAAGACTTGGTTTACACTTTACAGTATACAACCTTCTTAGGCACTCACACAGCTTGGCCTAAACTCCTAGAAATCACAACTACTTGATTTGGTTACAAAAGATTCTAAGACACTCTTTATAGAATACACGTTTAGCTTTGAGTGTTCTTGATCAGCAGACTTCAGTTGGAATAATCTATCACAGATTCAGTTGCACTGCTTGTCTGCTCTTTGCTGAACTTTTGGAATATCAGTAAGTTGATTTTCTTGTTTGCTTTGAAATGTTTTTGTTTGTTGAAAATCGCTCAGCACTTCTTCATTCTTTGCTTGGACGTATTTATAGGTTTGGTTGTCCAACGGTAGCTTTTCTGTATATGGAAGAGATTAGCTTTCCAAATTCATATTGTCTTCTTTCCTATTTTGTTAAGCAACGGCTCTTTTAACTCTGACGGTAATGGTGGCAGAGATATAGCAGGCTGCGCCGCTCTGTTGTACCTTTGTCAGAGAATGTTGTACTTATTTTGTCTCGTGGCTTAGTGCTCTTACTGGAAGTTTAGACTTCTGCTGGTTTTCTTTGTTCAACTGGTCGTTCATCCTCTTATGACCAGTTGATGTCTTTGTTCAGTGTGAGACTATCCGGTTGATAGTTGTCCAGTAGATGTCCATCCAGTTTATGTTTATCCGGTTGATGGTTGTCCAGTAGATGTCTGTCCAGTTGGTGGCCATCCAGTTGATGTCTTTGTCCAGTTGATGTCTATCCAGTTGGTAGCCATCCAGTTGATGTCTATCAGCCGGTTGGTGTCTTCACCTGGTAGGTGTTCATCCAGTTGATCTTTATCACCCGGTAAGACTTCAATATCCGGTAGGTGTCTTCATCCGGTAGGACTTTAACATCCGGTAGGTGTTCATCACCCGGTAGGACTTTATCCAGTAGGTGTCTTCATCCAGTTGGTCTTTATCACCCGGTAGGACTTCATCCAGTAGGTGTTTAACATCCGGTAGGAGTCTTCATCCAGTTGGTCTTTATCACCCGGTAAGACTTTATCCAGTAGGTGTTTGTAATCATCAAAACTTAGAAATCGTTTCCCAACAGAGTATGCTCACCCTATGTGGGGGCTGTTTATGTTGAAACATGTACGACATTGGTTTTGGAAGTGAGTGCAAGCCACTGAGTGAGAATACTTCCAGAAGCGTGATTCCAGTATTGTTATGAAGTGAGATGATTTATGCAAATAGATATACATTCCTTTATTTAATGCTCGTGTGAGCATCATGGATATGTATTTATGGATTGTATAAATATCTCGAAGTTCTCCCTATATTTTGGTGTTCGTTGCATTTTATTTTGGGGATATATGGTGTATTATGAATTGAGTAGATGAATGATGTATTATGTTGCTATTGTGATTATGGGGATTGGATATATTGCCTCTCCGATATTTTTGGGAAGTCAAGTTTATGGGTAGACTCTGCCCAAATTTTTATAAAGGTCATAGGGTATATGAGAAACATGTAGTGAGAATTTTTGAGGAATGAATTTTCATATACACAAATGACGCCTTAATTGCATTATTGACGTGACGGGATGATGGGGTCTTACAACTTTCTAGGAGTAGATTCAATCTATCAGAAGTTCTTGAAACACTTTCTGATCTCCTTACTGTGTGTATTTCAAAGGTCATAATTGACTCAATTTTAAACCCGGGGATGATGGATTGTGCAAGATCCATATAAAGAAGGCAAATTATTAAATATAAGTGTACGAAAATAATTGTCGATATACAACGAAATTAGTATGTATATCTCTCGAGTCTAAACAATCTGACCTAATCTACAAGCCCAACACCAATGCTATTTTGATGACATCGTTTCTACGATGAGAAATATGTGGCTGTATTTTTGGTTGTCATATATATCGTTTAAGGGGCTTGAACAATATATATTTATAAGTGTCAATGTGTCACTAATGAGCTTTAGGTACGTAAAACTCAACATACCAATATTTAGCTTATAGGATATATAAACTAACAATTATTCAGTACAAGAAATTGTTTTCGTAAAACTTGTCGATGCTATGAAAATGACGCCACATTAGATTATCCACCGGAACCTTCCACAAATAGAAGAAGAGCGGAGTACAAGATTCAACTTTAAACCACTACAATATTCTGTCATTCATTATTCTGCTTTTTTGTCCGCAGGTTTTAGATTATGTTTTGCGCACTCAAAGATTAATAGTAGTACTTGAGTTATTGCAAATCATCCTTTGATGGCTCTTTAAAATCATCCCCGATCCCAACAATTTTAAATTTTTTTTTTTTTTTTTTGCTTGAAGTCCAAAAATGAGACGATTGCTAGTATTTTTGGCTCGAGTTTCTTGATGAGTTACCGTCTTGCTGAAACCTTCTTTTCCCTTCGTCCCTCTACCTTAGTTCTGACCCATTACACTCAGGTAAGTTATGGCCCAACTATTACCCAATTGGGCCATTAGCCCGCTTATTAGGCCTATCATCCTAAATATCACTGGGCTTTTGGATTTGGGTGCAACACGTACACAATAATGAGTTACACCATTTAATAAATTATACTGAATTTAAATTTTAAAAAGAACTATTCTTAATCCGATATGCACATAATATATTACGCATTACGTAATGTGGATACTCTGCTCACTAGTTTATATTATAACATAATACAACATTTCTAAATACTTCACATAACATTAAAATGTAAATCTCTATATATGAAAACTTGCACAATTGTTACAGCTAAGAGCGATGATCAGAGTCAGTTTGGAAACTTGATTTCAGAATCCTCTTCCTCTCAATCAGATTTTTCGAATGAAGTCACACCAGAGACAGTATGGGAGGAAGGAGATGGGTAAGGAAATGGGATTTGAGGAAGAGATAGAAGACACTCAGTGCTATGGGCAACACACGAACAAGAAGATTCAAAGACGGTATTGAGGTGGATTACATCGAAATTTGAGACAATATAGGCCTAAACAATGTGTTAATGACAGTATTATAGAAGCCAAGATGGTAGGGGAATTTTCACAGGACCAACAATATGGGAGCGTCAAGGATAAGAATACTGTCAAGATTTCTGTGGTAGATCAGGCGAGAAATATGTCCGATAATTCTCGTATTGGAGTTGGCGACGGCAACAACAGAGATTCAGGAGATAGATTCACATCAAAATATCAAAGAAGAAAGAGTGTGAATCTTAAGAGATCCGAAAATAATCTGTGTATTGGTGAATCTAACCACCTTAATGCTTTCAAACAATCGTTGGAAAATGATTTCATGTTGAGGCACATCAGTTATGGAACATCGGAAACAGCTAGGGATCGTTGGACAAGGTAAATGATAAGGAAATCATTGATCATTTACTAGCAAAATAAGAGATTTGGAAGCAATTCAAAAACAAAAAAAAGATTTCGGTAGAGGATGGGAACGGAAATGTGGATCAATGATTATTGTCAGTTTTCAATATCATAGGATTGGGGGGAGAACAAAGCGAAGGGCAATAAAGGAGTTCGTGTTTTAAGGAAAAAATAGATTTTTTATGTTTACAAGAAACGAAAAAAGAGATCATCAGTAAAGATTTGTGTAAATCAATCTGGGGAAAATGATTCGTTCAATTGGGTTTTTATGGGAGCAATAGGATTGGTAGTGTAATACCCATGTCCCACATTGGTTGTGGATGAAAATTTAATGTGGTTTATAAAGGCTTACAATGGACTATTATAGCAACTTAGGTTAACCATTTTCGTAAAGCGAGGACGGATACGAAGTAGTTGCTATAAGAGCCCATTGTGCAATCGCATTTGCGCGGGCCTGGGCCCGGGGCGTGACAGGTAGGGTGACTACTTTGTATATGGAAAGAATCGACTATTCACAATGGATAGTTGTTGCGGAGCAGATGGGGCTCTCAGAGTGGTTGGACATTGGGGCTCAGATAAAATAAAATGCAATATTGTTAATGTTTATTTGCCTTTGATTGGAAGAAAATATACTTGGTTTCATCTGATGATTTGTGTGTCACTCGATTGGATATAATTTTTTTTTTTATCTCTACTATATGGATTCAGCTTGGCCTGATATCAATCAGCGGGGCTTGAAGCATACCTTCTCAGACCATTGCACAGTTATGTTCAAAACTCATATTGTCAATTGGAGTCCAAAACTATTCAGAGTGTTGGATTCATGGCTGAAACATGGTGATTTTAAGAGATTTGTTGAAGATGAATGGAATAAATTAAAATTTCTGGATTGTGGAGGTTTTGTCTTGAAAGAAAAACTGAAATCACTGAGATTCAGTATCAAAAAATGGAACAAAGATGTTATTGGAATTGTGGATAAAAATATTGAACCAATAACATAGAAAATAAATGGTTCGGATGAAATTGCAGAATCAGGAACTTTGGAAATGACAGAAGCTTCCGATCGTCAACAATTCAGATTACGAAATTTAGAGAACAGATTGGTTTCAAGGCTACTATGTTGTACCAAAAGGCAAGGATAAGGTGGATTAAGGAATGAGAAGTAAATTCTAGTTTCTTCCATACAGTGGCTAATCTAAGAAAAAAGAGAGAATATTTTGGATTGTTTATTAAGGATAAATGGATTGATTCAGCTGAAGGTCTGAAGGATTCGAGATTATTTCGCAAAAGAATTCAGTGATAACAATGGAGTAGACCTAAATTACAGGGGATTTTGTTTCAGCAATTGGAGGAATGATATAACTCATTCCTTTCCACTCCGTTTATTGAGGAGGAAATTAAAGAGGCAATTTGAAATTGACAGTTCAAAGAGCCCGCAGCTAGATGGTTTAATTTTAGATTCATTAAGGAATTATGGTATATTGAAAGCTGATTTCCTAAGATTTTTGAAGAATTTCACAGAAATGAAAGATTGATAAATAGAGGGAATCCTTCATTCATTGTGCTGCTGCCTAAGAAGGATAATCCGTTAGGATTCGGGACTTTAGACTTGAATTAATAGCTTGTGTATACAATGTCCTATTGAAGATATTGGCAAACAGATTAAGTAAGATACTCGATCAAATTGTTTCTCAATCACAATCAGTTTTTACTGGGAATAGACATATACTGAATGGGCCGTTAATTATCAATGAATTGACTAATGAGTTGAAGGGAAAAAAAAAATGAAAGGCATGATATTCAAGGTTGACTTTAAGAACGCATATGATTCTGTCAAGTGGACTTTGGATGAGATTATGAAGTCGCTGTTGATTAATGGGAGTCCATTGATGGAATTTGAGTTGAAAAAAGGTCTAAGACAATGGGATCCTTTATCTCCATTTTTGTTCGCTATAATAGCTGAGACTTTGAGTAAAATGGTAGATTTGGCAGCACAACAAAGACTATTGGCAGCACTACCTGTGGGGAGGGAGCAAATAATGATTTCACGCTTGCAATTTGCGGACGATACTCTCTTTGTCGGAGAGGCAACATAAGATAATGCGACAACATTTAAGGCGATTTTGCACAACTTTGAATTGATTTCGGGATTTAAAATAAATTTCCACAAGAACTCTTTAATTGGTATTAACATGGAGCAGAACTGTTTTGACAGAATAACGAATCTTCTCAATTGTAAAGTGGGGAAGGTTACATTTAAATATTTGTAGCTCCCCATTGGTTCAAGCGCAAACAGAATGTTTATGAGATCCATTTGTTGATAAATTCAAGAGAAGATTAACAGCTTGGGAAGATAAAAGCCTCTCTTTTGGTGGACGCTTGGGAAGATAAAAGCCTCTTTTTTGGTGGACGCTTGATATTTTTTAATGTCGTGCTTTTATCCTTATCAAACTATTTTTTTACCTTCTTCCGCGCTCCGAAGTGTATTTTATCTAAAATTACGTCGTTACAATGTTCGTTCCTTTTGGGAGGAGATTTGTTGGTCCGATGTTTGTAAACCTAAAATTTTGGGTGGGGTGGGGGTACGAAATTTTGAATATTTCAACAAGGCACTTTTGGAGAAATAGGGTTGGTATTAGTAATAGAAGGGATTCCTCATGATTTAGGGTTCTTAGATCAAAATATGGTAATCAAATTTTGTATCCTTTGTCCGTACGGAATAATAGAGGAATACAGCCTTTTTAGTGGAAAGATATTTTGAGTACTGTTTATCATCATCCTTCAGGTTGCTTGGGAATGGTTTGGGTAGAATTATAGGGAACGGTCTTTGGGACGAGATTTTGGAAAGGTGTATGGTTAGGATATTTGAGCTTAGAAAGGAGATATCCAAGATTAGCGAGTATTGCTAGGAATAGAGATATTTTAGTAGAAAATATGGGAGTTTGGGAGAGGGATTGCGGGTTTGGAAATGGGATTGGAGACAAGACTTGTTTGATGGGGATACGGAATTTTTTAATGATTTGCTCATTCTTGTTTAGCATGGCACAGATTTTGCAGGACAACAAGGACAATTGAGAGTGGAGATTCTATCCAAGTAAGCATTACACGGTTCCATCGGCTTATGCAACATTCCAAGAAGCAGTTACTCTGGATGGAGATCTAAGTTTGGCGTATGAATCAATTTGAAAATCTTTAGCACCGACAAAAATAGTTGCTTTCGTGTGGAGATCCATAAGAATTAGAATTCCAACTTCACCAGAATTTGCAAAGAAGAAATTTTAGATCAAGACCATTATCAGACTTGTGTGTTTTTTGTAAGGAAGATGAGGAAGGGGCTAAAGGGATGGCTGGCGATTTGGAAAGTAGTTACTTGGCGCCTTTGGCTACATATAAATAAAAGAATCTTTGGCAGTCAAGCGGGTGAGGAAGACAATTTATTGAACTTAATTAGGTTTAGATCTTGGTTTTGGATCAAGAATAGGAAGAATACTCGTTTTGATTATGGTTTTGCAGAATGCGAAAATGAACCAATTTTTTGCTTCTTGTCTATTTAGATTAGTTGTTAGATTATGTTGTTAAGTTGTATATGTATACTTTTGGGTATCTCTGGTACTCTTTTAAATAAATTTTTGCCTTTTAAAAAAAAAACATTTATTTGTTCTCTCACATATTCAAAATTTAGTTTCTTTAAATAAATCTTCAAAAACTTCTAAAACAAAAACAAACACGACCCAAGTGAATTTTAAAGTTGTCTTACGGGATTTTCAATTGGGAGAATGACACTCCCACTTGCAAGAAAGTATATACCCCCACAGCGTGAAAGTTAAATGGCTTGCGTGTGCTGAGAGTGTTCTTCTATTCACAACATTTCAATGCTTCAATGATAGCGCAAAAATATGGATTGATGCAGTAGCCTACTCCGTAAAGTATTTTTAACTAGAGAAATGTTATCACAGCACAAACTCAAAAGTACTTAGTTAAATATCATATTCGACATTTACTGTAAACCCACAACTTAGTCAAAAACCAAACCACTTAACATGGCTTTTGTCAGATACATGAGAGAACAATAAAAATTGAAAAAAACAAAGTTACCCCGAATACAACTTGAACCTGGTAAGACCACCGCACTCATTTAAGCAAGCTTCTTGTCCTTCAGTGGACCTTTAGGGATTTTACTCAAAACCTGAGCGTTGAATACAGCATATTGTTTCTTGAGTTCTGCCTCAGCTTTTTCAGCAAAAGCGTCAACATGGTCCTCATATTTTTCGTAGAGCACAGGCATGGTGTGCAACAGGATGAAACCTGTTTTCCAGGGGTAAAGAGTTGAGAACCCAGGAAAAAACAAATAAGGAAATGTTTGTTGCAATGCTTATCATTGACAGAGACAGAAGCCTGCAAGATACTCACATATATATAACAAGGTCAGGAAGTTGAAGCAGCTTCCCAAAACTGAAAGAACCCAAAGTCCAGCAATCACCTACAAGTTCAGAATGTAATATTTTAATTATATATTGCGGTCATGAGATGGCAACAAGTTTCAGTAAATGTAAGCCTTGTTTCACATTCCACCAACAGTTAACCAAGCTAGGACCTAAATAACCAAAGAATCAAGAAACCTAGAATAAAAAAGTAGTCCCATTTGTAGGTCTCAGATATGTGTCATCCTAGATCACTGAGTGATAACATAAAACCAACAAATTTCAGTTTTGATTACTTACTGCAAGGAATTTCTTTAGATCTTTCCCAGAAGCAATATCATGAAGGACAGCAACACCTGTATTAAATTCAACCCTAAGGGCAGAAGCTACACCAAGGACAATGTCCTCAGGAAGAATGATTTCAGGGATCGTAGGTGGTGACCTAAGATACATGGACCAAATGTAAGAGAAATGTAATAGATACCCACCAAGGGAAAATTCCATGGACAATCAGGAAACATACTTGTTGATGAAGGTGGATGCATTTGACCACAGGAAGAGAAGAGCCAAACCAAAAATCAGGATATGGCACACTAGTGCGAGCAAGTGATACTCAAGCAATTCAAAAAGCACCCAAATTGTGGTGGCAACACCAAGCACACCAGCAGAAATTTTCTTATCTCTCCATAGGAAAATGTCAGCAGCTGCAAAAACTATTCTAGTTAAGTATTTCATAAATATATAAAAGCCACGTAGTTGAACTGTACCCGCAAGAGTAACATGAGAAAAGGAAAACGCAAATGTAACCATCATAACTACAGAATATCCGCATCATATTCCACATGGTTACTTGAACAATTGAGGAAGAAAGGAAAATCAAAATAAATTCATTGCAACCTTTTTCCAGAAACCAATAGTAACACTTAGTTTTTATTTTCAGATCAAGGCACAGGAACAAAACTTACCATATCATGGAACATTAAAATATGATTTCGACTCATGAAAGACCAATCAATATCACATTGCCTATTTCATGTCTTTATATAATTCATGATGTGATCCGTTATTTCCCACGGTACTGGCTTAAGTGCTCCCCTTCCTGGATTAGCATTATTCCGAAGAGGGGGATTATTGCCAATTGGTCCATCGCGGGATTCTTGCCTTCCCTCAAATCTACCAGCTCCTCTTCCTCGAAAAGGTCCTCCTCGGAATCGTCCCCCTCTGTATGGTCCACCTCGACCACTCTTCGGCCCCATTTGATTCATGGCTACCTCCCGAGGAGATCTCATCGGGAGGTACTGATCGAAACTCCTTTTTGGCGGTTCCATTTGCTTATCCCTGCGATTGGGCTCATTTCCTGGTCTTACATCTTTTTTCTGCTTCATTTTTTGGGCTTCTTCTAAGTTGATGTATTTAGAAGCTCTTCCAAGCAGCTCGCATGGTCAGAATGTGGTTTTTTAGCCAAAGATCTGAACAGATCTCCTTCTCGCAGCCCTTGAGTAAAGGCGCTGATGAGTATCTCTGAGGTAACATGAGGGACATCCAGGCATACTTGATTAAATCTTTTCAGAAAGTCCCGAACAGATTTCTTTTCTATTTGCTTGAGTCCGAACAGACTGAGGATTGTTCTATTGCAACTTGCGCTGCTCGCGACCTGGTGCAAGAATAACGAGCTAAATTTTGGGAATGAATCCACGATCCCCGATGGCAGTTGGTTAAACCAAGACTGAGCAGCTCCAGCTAGAGTAGTCAGGAAAACTCGATACTTCACTCCATCTGTAAGTTGGTGAAGGAGCGAAGCGTCCTCAAATCGGGATAAATACTCTTCTGGATCTGCGCTACCATCATAATTCCCAACATTCAAGGCTCGGAAATTAGATGGTAAGGGATCATCAACAACTTGAGGAGCAAAATGCGTGCTCCTCGTACTGGATAGATACGACCCTCCATCTTATTACGCATCTCTTGCAACTCGTCTTTTAGACCCTCCATCTGGTGGTGTAAAGCTTTATCAACTTCCTCGCCCACCTGACTGGGGAGATCTTTACCTCCTTCGTTTATTCTCTCAGTCCCTTTGAAGAAGCCAAATCTTCTTCATCCTTCATGGTTTCTCTGGTTGGGGCGGAGTCATAAATTGCTTCATGACCTCCCCCACCGTCCTGGCAATTACTTCAGTCAATTGCTCCATAGTCATTTCCCCAATAGGAAATGCCCAGGGAACATTTTGAGATGACTCCGCATCATATGCTTCTTCTTCATGCACCTGGGACGAATATGAAGGGGGTTTGGTATATTCCCCCTCGAAGTTTGTCAACGGCCTCTATTTTGACCATATTTCTCTTATTTGATTGATGCAAAAAATTACTTTTACTTCAACGTCTTTGCTCGAAATTTTCCCACAGGCGCCAATGATGTGATCCGTTATTTCTCACGCTCTGTAGAACTTAGTGTTTGCGAAAAATAAACAAAGAACACCACAATTTTTACGTGGAAAACTATCAAAAAGTGAAGGAAAAAACTACGGGACCTTGTCCAGTATGAATTCTTTACTATAAAAATGGATTTTTGTTACAGGACTTTGACACAATGCACAAAAATCGAACTATTAAACAAGAATTTTTAAAAAAAGTAAGAGAAATGACCGAACAGACAAAATATGCTCTCTTCGGAGTCTTTTTCTGCGTCAAAAGTCCAACCCTTTACAATGAGACCCTAAGTGTGTATATATAGGGCTAATCCCGGTGGTTAATTGGCGGGAATTCTGGAACATGAACTACTCTGATCGTAGCGTTGTTGTGGCAATTGTGTCCGAGAAATTTGCACCCCATTATTGCACGTTTATTTCCGCCGGTAATTTGTTTGTTAGGCCAGGGTCTTCCGCTATTCTTTGACAAGTATACCGAGGGTTTAATAGTGTTTGGCTATCTTGTGCTCGGATGTAGCTGTTCGGCTATCATATACTCGGATGTTGCTGTTCGGTTATCTTATGCTTGGATATTGTTGTTCGATACTTGCAGGAGTTCATATGACATCAAACCCGAGTTCTCAAAAATTTTCAATTGAGATTAACAGCATGCTAAATTTTTAAAACATAAACTAGGATGGGTACCAGAAAAGGGGATTTCTTACGAAATATTTAAACCTTGGAAAAAAAAAACCAATCACAAGTTAACTTAAAAAATTGCAAGGCCGGAAAGAAATATTAGCAAATAATATTAGATAGATATATTCAATATTTATTTATAGAAAATATTATATGAATAAGAAATAGAGTATCGATCTGGCGCATTATCACTTGCAATACATTTATTCATATCAATAAATGAAAAAATATTATCATTTCAACTAAAATTTCAAGAAAGATATAACATGAATTTCAAGAAACAAAGACCGAAAGACCACCAATGTTCCATTTCTAATTTACTCACGCAGCCGTTCGCAAAACGAAAGACAGCATTTTGTTATTATGCACACTTTATCATCGTCAAATCTAACCACAAATAGATTAAAAGACATATCAACCTATGGCTTGCATTTCTCAATAAAGAACCGTGCAATGTGACTGAATCGATCGAAAAAATTCAGAAAACGAAATACTTACGTTTTCCACCACCCATAACCTTGTGTACCGGCTTTTCACGGCC
Source organism: Haberlea rhodopensis (assembly GCA_907163345.1). Taxonomy (NCBI): domain Eukaryota; kingdom Viridiplantae; phylum Streptophyta; class Magnoliopsida; order Lamiales; family Gesneriaceae; genus Haberlea; species Haberlea rhodopensis. The sequence goes on from CAJQUN010000220.1 coordinate 795,119, forward strand.
AAACAAGCGGTAGATCTTGGCCTTCACAGAAGCAGCCGTCGATTTAACGTCCCCATTGTCGTCGGAATCCGATGACGACGAATCACTGCCGTGAAATTTCTCCATCATCTTATCGGTCAGAGAGTCGGCGGCTGATTCGTGTTTCTCGTGCTCGCCTACGTGATCGGCCATTGATTTCAATCTCCGATCTTTGGCCGCCCAACGGTTTTTGAATTCTTTCTTTTCGACGCTTTTTGCAATAATACGGTATCTCCTTATTTGCTTGAATATATATAAGGGAAATGGAAGTGAGGCTTTTTAAAAGGTTAACGAGGCTCCAAGTTTAAACCTAAGGTTCGACAAATCCTAACCGAGTGGTTCGGCGTAACTAAAGTGAAGAAAGCAGATTCCAAACTGGCTTTTAGGGTTGGTTTCAAAATTGTCTATCGCGATGTTTTTTAAGATTTTTTTGTAAAAGGCCAAAAATATAAAAAATTAAAAAGATTATATTTCAAAATAATGATTAAATAAAGGTCATTTATTTAAATAATTCATGTCTTTTTTTCTATATCTATGATATAAAAAGTATGTTAGATAAGTGTAGTTTTTACACTTATTTTGCTGTGTGATTTTGTAATGATTTTCGTATTGATTCCCGGACGATTTTACGTTTTTTTGTATATATTTTTGTTGATTTCAGGAATTTAGGTGAAAATGCATAAAAGTGGAGAGAATGTGCTAAAATGATGAAAAATGACCAAATCGAGTCAACGAAGCACGAAGTTGAAAATTTAAAGTCTCGATCGATCGAGAAGCACTAGTCGATCGATCGAGCAAAAGCAGGTGTTTTGACCAACATAAGTGAATGTTGCTCGATCGATCGACGTGCATGTCTCGATCGATCGACGAAGGCAGAAAAATTCAGAAACGAGAAGGAAGAGCTCTCAATCGATCGAGAGGACATACTAGATCGATCGCCCAGCGAAGTTTCCAGGAAAAAAAATTCATTTTTGAGTTTGGTTCAACAAGGACACTTCCATCCAACCCCTCCACTATATAAGGGACCTTGCATACGAATTTCTGGACTTTTACACTTCATAAATCAGACATAGGAGCACCCTCTTCCATCATTCATTCACACCATACCACCACAAATCATTGAAGAAGCAAGAGCAACTCAAGCGACGGAATATTGGAGCAACGCATGGAGTGACACCCTCGTTTATTCGTATTTCAAAACTTATTTACTTTTAGTTTCAGATTTTGAAGTTTAGATTGTTGAAAAACATTTTATGCATTATTATTTGATGAAGATTGTTGGCTAGATTGTTTATCAAGACTTAGAGGATCCCATGTTTGAACCCTTGATTTGAATATTAATTTTTGATTCGATTCTAACAATCTTTGCACATAATTTATGTTTTTAATGCTTTCAAAATATTAGCTACATTTGCATGAACTTGGTAATCATAATTGACTTGACTATGCGAGATTACGATACGACGTAGTAAATTAGGTCGTGTGTTTTAGGTTTGAGACGGACCGATTAAAATCTAGCGCACGTGTGATAGTAATAGATTTGCCAAAATCGAATGCTAGTAGTCTTCACAAATCATTTTTCGTTATTAATAGTTCAATAACTATAGTGGTTTATTGCACATTAATACTAGACTTTTTATAGCTTGACCATAGTACAACAAATGCAATAGAAAAACTCGTCACCTTAGAACGTAGGATTTGGAATCTTAACTAATAGGAAAATTATTGTGGATTACATGGGTGAAGCGACGTCTTGCTAATTGTTTATCATATTTCTTCACTATCCATCACTGCTGCTTATGTTGATTTTTGTGTTTTAGTCAATTTAGTTTAATAATCACTCGATAATCGTAGGCTAAATGTAGTTAATCTAATTGAAAGTGGTACTTACTTTCTAGTCCTCGTGGGTTCGACACTCATACTTTTTATCCACTTTATTAAAACTTGACATCTTGCACTTGCAGTATAATCGATACACTGGAATTTTCTGTTTAAATAAATAGCGATCAAGTTTTTGGCGCCATTGCTGGGGACTAACTTAAGTAATATCATACTAGATTAGTTACTGTAATTTAGCCATTTTCTTTTTGTTGTTTTCGATTTTTTCCCTTTTCTACTACTTTACTACTGTCATATCTTTGGGTTGATTTTTGCAGGTTATTAATCCCTAGTGCATGCTAAGGAGTGAACGACCAACACTCGAGCCTTTTTTACCCTGAAATTGAAAGAACTCTTCTTAAGAGACTAAGAGAAGTTCGAGCAATGGCTGAAAACAATGAATGGGGAGGTGGAAGAGATGAAAGACGGAACGATGAGGTGCCTAATAGACTTTCACTCATGGATTATGCTCATCCTTCGTTCCATGGATCATTGTCTAGCATCTCTAGACCAAGCATACAGGCGAACAACTTTGAGATCAAGCCTGCAATCATACAAATGGTCCAGCACTCGGTGCAATTTGGAGGATCGCCTACTGATGATCCTAATGCTCATATATCCAACTTCTTGGAGATCTGCGATACCTTCAAGCACAATAGCGTCACTGACGATGCCATAAGGCTACGATTGTTCCCTTTTTCTTTAAATAATAAAGCTAAATCGTGGTTGCATTCATTGCCCACAGGATCATTACTACTTGGGATGGGATGGTGCAAGCTTTCTTGTCATAATACTTCCCACCATCAAAGACTGCTAAGATGCGAAATTATATCACTACATTTGTGCAACATGATCCTGAAACTTTGTATGAAGCATGGGAGCGCTTCAAGGACTTACTGTGGAGATGCCCACATAATGGCATTCCCATCTGGTTGCAGGTACAAACTTTCTATAACTGTCTATTTTCTGATAATCGTTCAATGATTGATGCAGCATCAGGAGGTACTGTTATGAGAAAGACGCTGGAGGAAGCCTATACACTGTTGGAGGAGATGGCTGCTAATAGCTGTCAATGGCAGTCCGAAAGAAACGCCGAAGAAGATGACTGGAATACATCAAGTGAGCAAAGTCATTGCCTTGGCCACTCATTGAGCATTGAACAAAAGACTAGACAACATGAGCATGACAGTGATGCAAGCCCGAGTGATTACTTGTGACTTATGCGGAGGCAATCACCCCATCGTTGAATGCCAAGCAGGTTGTAAGGACCCCAAGCCCTTAACCCTTAATTAGTGTATTAACCATTACGTGTGGCACATGCTTTCAATAAAAAGTCAATCGGGAAGCTCAAATGATGCTTACAAAATTCCTTTAATATTCAACGTTATAAGATCATCTCTACTAACATATAGACTCATAGAGTTGCCCATTACCAACCCCATTTTGCCACTTTTTACATTGTGGACTTTTATAAAAATTTGGGCAGAGTCTCCCCGTAAATTGAGCTATCCCGAAATAAAAGCACAACACATAACAATTCCCGGCCAGGGAAAAACATAATACTCATCAGAATGCAGCAATACCAAGTAAATTCCCAGCCAGGGAAGACGCCACACATAAGACGACAAAAGTGGGTTTCAACCTCCACATAATACACTAACGACTCTCATATCATTAGCAATTCTACCACAATTGCATGCAACATATAATGAAAGAGAGAAAGGCTCATGCCTTTATATAAAACCCATATACAAACATAACCGTGCTCACATGCGAGCATCATAAATATGTATAAAACCCTCGGGTGTATAAATGTACTCTATACGATACCGTGCTCCATCAAGCCCTGGTACCACGATCCTGGGAGTACATCCAATCAACAGCTCGAGCTCAGCTCCACAGCCATCGATGCACCTATTCAGCTGCCCCAACAGAGACAGCCCCCAACGGGGTGAGCATACCAATACACAAAATCTCATAATCACAATAATGAAATTCATAATTTACAACACAAGTAAATATTATTTTAAATGATACTACCTGGATGGCAACATCCTCATCCGGGATTCCGTGTACTGTCCCTGTTCTCACAATCATGAAACTCATCAAATCTCATAAATCAGTAAATCAACACATTGATTTAACTCATAGTATGCCTGTTTCTCAAGTATCAAAAATCAATGATTCCAAGTTCAATATACATACAAATATAGATATCTCAATATCTAGTACTGATTTCTCAATTTCGCTATCAATCATAGATAGTTCAAATGCCTAGCATTTATTTTACCAATTTTCCATTATACCTAGACATCTCACATGTCTTATAATGAGTACATGATCCCACGATCATTCTCAGGCATCTCAAATGCCGTACAATAGTCATATAGACTCAGTACCCCATATATATCAACACATATATGCATATAGCCATACCCACAACCATCTAATGCAATTACAACACATTATGCATTTCACAAATGCTCTCATATAAAGTAATGCTCGTACGTCGCACGTACCTTAAATCTCCGAAGTCCGAGCCAAACCTTGCTCGAGTTCCATGCTCCGAGGAACGATGTGCCAACACGATAAATTAATTCACAATTAATTACGAACATGCAACCCATGCTCAAGCACACCCATAACCCTCAAAAATATTGTCAACACACGACAATTAACCATTATCGAAAATCGCTCAAGAAAACCCCACAAATTCTCGAACCTTCACAACACAAATCGAACCCATTTAAACACCATAATTCATCTAAAATATGAATTAAGCTATCCAAGCAAGAATCAACACCCCTTGCCAAAAACCCCCAATTTTCGAACTCAAAACCCTTAAATTCGAACCCAAACAAGCCCTTAAATTCGAACCCTTATAATTCTTCAAATTCGAACACAATCAAGCATCATAATGCATCTACAACATGAATTAATCAATCCATAACAAGAATCGCCACACCTCTGCCAAAAAATCACAATTTTCGAACCTAAACCCACGAAAAATGCATAAATTCGAACCAATCCCACCAACAGCAATAATTCGAACAAATCGAACACAAAATGGCAGGGAATTACACAACAACGACGAAAAAGGGGCAAGGGAGGTTACCCAATCGAAAATCGGAAGAAATCGGACCAAAATCGAAGAACCCTAGAAATTGGGGATCGGCGCTTCTCTGCAAAATCCGACTCCAACACGCGACGAAACTTCAAATTGCCGGAGGGGTTAGCTGCGCCTCGTCGAGACGAAGCCGGCGGCGGGTCGCACGCGCCGAACGGCGGCCGGACGGCGGCGGGCGAAGCGCCTGAAGCGGCGTGGGTCTGTCCAGACGGGAATGGGTCGCGGGAGGGAGAGAGGAAATAAAGGGGCTGAAATGATTTTCTAAATAAAATTTCGGGTTCAAATGGTATTTATAGCAAAAATACCCCGAAATACTAATATCCCCACAAATACATCATGATTCATTAAAAATCATCTGTTTTCAAAAATTCTCTCTCTAACTCAAAAATCCCCTACCGGTGCCCACACACAGCACCCGAGATTCTGAGTCACACTCAAAACCCAACTCACAGGTTTTCACTGAAATGAGAATACGATCTCAACCTCGGGATCCAACGATCCCAACTACTCAAATAGACGAGCCCGGAAGGCCCAACGCCTCGATTAAACTCCAATTGCCACGTAAAACAACTTTACGGGTTATTAACACTCCGGGATTAACATCCCTAATCTCTGGTCATCACAATATCCCCCACTAAAAGAATTTCGTCCTCGAAATTAGCACCGGTGTATCACGTAACACCCGGGCTACACAACTACATGAAGCCATAACCTCGATTCTTGACCATATCAGAATCGTCTTAATAAACGCGAGGATACTTACCTCACAACAAACTCTGAAACAGAGCGACATACCAAAACCAACATATCACCCAAGAGGCAAAACGTACCTCGATGCGGTTCATCCCAAAAGCCAGTCCATCATGACTGCAAAACAACCAATACTTACGACCATAGATCGGACAGTCATCCTTAGTGCTAATACAACTAGTAAGAACGCATCCTGAATGACACCTCAACCGTGAGAACGTTGACCTCGTGTCAAACTCTGGAGTGAAATAGACTCCCATATCCATCATAACGTCGAAGAGCGTCAGCACAACTCAATGCTAACAGTCCAAAAGCAGTTAGTCAACTGAAACTGCAAGGATTCGAATCGCTCCCGATTCTATCGTAGATATCATCCAATGATATCTTTATCATGACTCACGATGTCTAACACACATCATCACGAGGAAAACACTAGTATATCACGATGTACACATACCAAACCTGGTCTCCACTTTCATACCTCCTCCATCGAATGAGCAGTCGCATCATTGCAACTCAATTTGGGCAACTCACGGCCACAGATTCACACAAAAGACATCTCACAAGATGTCCACCTCCGGATATTCCAAGGATCACATCCTGATCATAAACAAACCATCGAGACTCCACAGAGTTCAAATTCTGAAAGGACATGCAATAAACCCATTGCATCCTCAACGCTTGTGTCGGCAGCGACACCCAACCAATCTGAATTCCTGCCATCCCATGGCAATCCTAGGATTTAACAATCCAAACTTGGAAAGGCTATCGTATAACTCGAAGGAAAACACCAATAAGGAAACATCTCAATCCTCGCAAGATAATCCCTCCTCAAAGGGAGTCAACTAACTTCACGATTGTTTTTCATAATAATCGTGCCATGGAGATTCCCAATCTCAAGGTGTTCCATATCTCTCATCAGAGATTTAACCATCCAAAAATAGCATAACTCTATGCTTGACAGAAAGGAAATCAATAACTGGCATCTGTATACTCACCAGTATACCTGCCTAAGCACTAACATCATATGCATACTCAATGCACTCGGCTCGGGTATCTACAACATACCCCTAAGCCCCAAACACAACTGTCAATTCTGAGTCATTCCCTACTCAGCGGAGGATGATAATCGACGATCAACAACACGGCGTGATTCCCAAAATCAACACCACACGCACCAACTTACCGAATCTTTCAAAGATTCCAAATAGGTATAACACTACCTCCCTCCCCACAAGGGAAGTGCTATCGAACTCGAGATCCACTAGTCTCGAACCACCGTTCGGAAAAACTGGATACAATAGTACCCATTGCATCCCAAGTACACGGATTCCCCAAATCGAGTCAACGACGACTCGATGACTCTCTTGCTGGTACTCCAACATTATGAGCTGTCCCAGACAAGTCCCTCAAAACAATAGACGTATAAACGTTCTCATGGGGTGTCACATGCCTCAAACATCATGCTACAAAGGGACAATCGAAAGCCTGCCAAAAGTCTTCATCGTATCATCATACGATTCACCAAACTCGGTTCCAACGAGCAGTATCATGGCTCCAACAAGCACACTATATCATCACTACGATATCTGGCTAGCAAAGTGCTGTCTCCATAGGTTCATATCAAGCCTACCAACAAACCATATGTTCCATCTTGGTATGCCGTACCGTACAACCCGTTAGAGTAATGGGTCATCGCCCAACATATCTCTAAAATACTAAGCACAATGGACAACCCGGTGTCCTTGCTCACTTATGAAGCAATCATAATCCGATAAGACTTATCCCACACCCTCGGGTGGGTGCAACCATGTCTACCCTACATCACAACACAAGTGAGTAGTTTCCTCAATGACTACTCTTACCACCAATCACTTGGCCCCAGCCAAACCAACGAGCATACCCAAGGGTATCATTGCTCGACAAAAGGTCTCGTCAACTAGTGACTCAGACACTACCATGTGCCCACCAAGGCACTCAAACCATATAACCAAATACATAACATAAATGTATTAATCATCAAAACGACGCCACACGTCTACATAGAACATCAACTATGTCATCGTCATCCCGTGACGGCATATGTCAACATATGACATCCAACTAACATCGTCAAACATACGACGGTACATGGCAATACACGACATCCATAATCTCATCGTCAAACACATGGCATATATATAGCAACACATAGTATCCACAATAATGCTAACACAAGTAATATGCCATACCTCATCGCTATCAATATAGCGGCATACCTGTCTCCGTCGCTCGATAATAGTACGTAGTCAGCACCCATCGCTCGAAGGCGGCAAAATCCTGTGCTGAGCACATAGCGGCACAATCCATCGCTATAGAATCGACGGCATGATACCTCGTCATATAATAAGTGGCATGAAACCTCGCTATACACCTGAGCATGAATCATCGTCCACATAATAGCGGAAAGAGGCATCGCTAGCAATATATATCCGGCGGCAAGAACCATCGCCAATCAATATAGCGGAATGAACCATCGCTATCCATATACATGGCGGCAAGAACCATCGCCAGTCAATATAGCGGAATAAACCATCGCTATCAATATCCATGGCGGCAAGAACCATCGCCAGTCAATATAGCGGCATGAACCATCGCTATCAATATACATGGCGGCAAGAACCATCGCCAGTCAATATAGCGGCATGAACCATCGCTATCAATATCCATGGCAGCAAGAACCATCGCCAGTCAATATAGCGGCATGAACCATCGCTATCAATATCCATGGCGGCAAGAACCATCGCCAGTCAATATAGCGGCATGAACCATCGCTATCAATATACATGGCGGCAAGAACCATCGCCAGTCAATATAGCGGCATGAACCATCGCTATCAATATCCATGGCGGCAAGAACCATCGCCAGTCAATATAGCCGATCCCTAGTCATTGTCACGGTAGTGTATTTTAATGCCCCTCGCTCAAGTAAAAAAAACATGCGGTACTCCCACCCCTCGCTTCACATATAGGCGGCATAGAATAACCTCGCTTAAATGGACATGCGGTACTCCCACCCCTCGCCTCACATTTTAGCGGCAAATATTCTTTCCTCGCCTCATATGCTAACCACGCTTCAATGTGACATGCGGCGCTCCCACCCCTCGCTTCACATTTTAGCGGCACAAAACAATAAATAGCGGCAAGCATTTAAAATCATCACTCATCCATAACAATGACTCATGGGATATTCACCAAGTATTTCATCCATACCTGCATCACAAAGCATAATCCATATACCAACATACATCATCATGAGTGTATTTTAATGCACCTCGCTCAAATGCGACATGCGGCGCTCCCACCCCTCGCTTCGACATTTGGCGGCAAAGCATTAAAATCATCACTACATGTACACATACATCCACAATGTATAAATCCATGATGTATATAAAATGCAGGTTACCGTTTCGTGTCTTTCAACCATGGCCTTAGCCTTTCGCATCATAGTGTTCCTACAGGAACAATCACAACCCATGAGCATACAATAATCCATATTCCCACAATATGATTATAATGAGTAAATGCATAAACTATGAGTACAAAGTACTTCCTGTATCCCAATGCATTTCGATATGCTCCACCTAGTTTTCCCTGTGTCACAACTCACAATCATAATCAACAGGTTATATTATGATTCTATAGATGTCATGACATACAATCATTTCACTATGATCACATATCACAAATGCACATAAGCAAAATAGTTGTGTCACACAACACTAACTACTATCATGCATAAATATGTGCTACTCATCCCTATCAGCATATTCCAGGCCCTCAACAGCCCCAAAGAGCTAACCACTGCTCTGATACCACTAATGTAAGGACCCCAAGCCCTTAACCCTTAATTAGTGTATTAACCATTATGTGTGGCACATGCTTTCAATAAAAAGTCAATCGGGAAGCTCAAATGATGCTTACAAAATTCCTTTAATATTCAACGTTATAAGATCATCTCTACTAACATATAGACTCATAGAGTTGCCCATTACCAACCCCATTTTGCCACTTTTTACATTGTGGACTTTTATAAAAATTTGGGCAGAGTCTCCCCGTAAATTGAGCTATCCCGAAATAAAAGCACAACACATAACAATTCCTGGCCAGGGAAAAACATAATACTCATCAGAATGCAGCAATACCAAGTAAATTCCCAGCCAGGGAAGACGCCACACATAAGACGACAAAAGTGGGTTTCAACCCCCTCAACCCCCACATAATACACTAACGACTCTCATATCATTAGCAATTCTACCACAATTGCATGCAACATATAATGAAAGAGAGAAAGGCTCATGCCTTTATATACAACCCATATACAAACATAACCGTGCTCACATGCGAGCATCATAAATATGTATAAAACCCTCGGGTGTATATATGTACTCTATACGATACCGTGCTCCATCAAGCCCTGGTACCACGATCCTGGGAGTACATCCAATCAACAGCTCGAGCTCAGCTCCACAGCCATCGATGCACCTATTCAGCTGCCCCAACAGAGACAGCCCCCAACGGGGTGAGCATACCAATACACAAAATCTCATAATCACAATAATGAAATTCATAATTTACAACACAAGTAAATATTAATGAATTTTAAATGATACTCCCTGGATGGCAACATCCTCATCCGGATTCCGTGTACTGTCCCTGTTCTCACAATCATCAAACTCATCAAATCTCATAAATCAGTAAATCAACACATTGATTTAACTCATAGCATGCCTGTTTCTCAAGTATCAAAAATCAATGATTCCAAGTTCAATATACATACAAATATAGATATCTCAATATCTAGTACTGATTTCTCAATTTCGCTATCAATCATAGATAGTTCAAATGCCTAGCATTTATTTTACCAATTTTCCATTATACCTAGACATCTCACATGTCTTATAATGAGTACATGATCCCACGATCATTCTCAGGCATCTCAAATGCCGTACAATAGTCATATAGACTCAGTACCCCATATATATCAACACATATATGCATATAGCCATACCCACAACCATCTAATGCAATTACAACACATTATGCATTTCACAAATGCTCTCATATAAAGTAATGCTCGTACGTCGCACGTACCTTAAATCTCCGAAGTCCGAGCCAAACCTTGCTCGAGTTCCATGCTCCGAGGAACGATGTGCCAACACGATAAATTAATTCACAATTAATTACGAACATGCAACCCATGCTCAAGCACACCCATAACCCTCAAAAATATTGTCAACACACGACAATTAACCATTATCGAAAATCGCTCAAGAAAACCCCACAAATTCTCGAACCTTCACAACACAAATCGAACCCATTTAAACACCATAATTCATCTAAAATATGAATTAAGCTATCCAAGCAAGAATCAACACCCCTTGCCAAAAACCCCCAATTTTCGAACTCAAAACCCTTAAATTCGAACCCAAACAAGCCCTTAAATTCGAACCCTTATAATTCTTCAAATTCGAACACAATCAAGCATCATAATGCATCTACAACATGAATTAATCAATCCATAACAAGAATCGCCACACCTCTGCCAAAAAATCACAATTTTCGAACCTAAACCCACAAAAAATGCATAAATTCGAACCAATCCCACCAACAGCAATAATTCGAACAAATCGAACACAAATGGCAGGGAATTACACAACAACGACGAAAAAGGGGCAAGGGAGGTTACCCAATCGAAAATCGGAAGAAATCGGACCAAAATCGAAGAACCCTAGAAATTGGGGATCGGCGCTTCTCTACAAAATCCGACTCCAACACGCGACGAAACTTCAAATTGCCGGAGGGGTTAGCTGCGCCTCGTCGAGACGAAGCCGGCGGCGGGTCGCACGCGCCGAACGGCGGCCGGACGGCGGCGGGCGAAGCGCCTGAAGCGGCGTGGGTCTGTCCAGACGGGAATGGGTCGCGGGAGGGAGAGAGGAAATAAAGGGGCTGAAATGATTTTCTAAATAAAATTTCGGGTTCAAATGGTATTTATAGCAAAAATACCCCGAAATACTAATATCCCCACAAATACATCATGATTCATTAAAAATCATCTGTTTTCAAAAATTCTCTCTCTAACTCAAAAATCCCCTACCGGTGCCCACACACAGCACCCGAGATTCTGAGTCACACTAAAAACCCAACTCACAGGTTTTCACCGAAATGAGAATACGATCTCAACCTCGGGATCCAACGATCCCAACTACTCAAATAGACGAGCCCGGAAGGCCCAACGCCTCGATTAAACTCCAATTGCCACGTAAAACAACTTTACGGGTTATTAACACTCCGGGATTAACATCCCTAATCTCTGGTCATCACACAGGTAACCCATTTGTGCAAACTAATGAAGCTGTTAATTATGTAGGAACATGCCACCACCCAACAACCCCTACTCCAATGCGTACAATACGGGGTTGAGGAACTATCCACAACCACCACCGGGTTATCCACCAAAGCCAAGCATGGAGAAGTTATTAACCAACTTCATGACTTTAACGGAGAATAGGATGCAATATCAGAATGCTTCAATTAAGAACTTGGAAACCCAAGTGGGGCAACTGTCAATCTTAATGGCTGGACGAGCACAAGGAACTCTACCTAGCGACACTGAAAAGAATCCTATGGAGAAGTACATGCCATAACACTGAGGAGTGGAAATGAGCTTGGTGAAGAGAAGGAGACTAAAAAGGTTGAAATTAAGCAAGAGGAGAATGAGCAACCACGCAACAAGTGTAAGTTTACTAAGACCACTACACCTAGTACACCACAAGAAAAGGTACACATTCCTCTCCCATTTCCCGCAACAATTAATAGGGCGAATTTTGATTCAAACTTTGCCAAATTTTTAGACATGCTTAAGAATTTGCATATAGATATACCATTTATTGATGTGTTACGAGAAATGATAAATTATGCTAAATTCTTAAAGGCGATGTTATCTAAGGAGCGAAAATTGGGAGAGCATGAGACAGTCGTTTTGATCAAGGAATATAGTGCAATTGTGCAAAAGAAATTAGAAACTAAGTGAAAGATCCAAGGAGTTTTTCTATTCCTTGCACTATTGGGCATATTTCTTCTATTAATTCATTATGTGATTTAGGTGCAAGTGTTAACTTAATGCCTCTATATGTTTTTAGGCGACTTGGGTTAGGAGAGCCGAAGCCTACAAGGGTGGTGTTACAAACGGCGTACAAGTCCAACACCTACCCACTAGGAATTATCAAGGACGTGCCTGTCAAGATAGATTGATTCACTTTCCCGGTGGATTTCCTAATGTTGGATATGGAAGAGGATGTGAGCATGCCATTGATTCTGGGGCGCCTGTTGATAAGTATGATTTTTACACTTAATTTGCTATGAGATTATGGGCGTTTTTGTAGTGATTTCTGTACAATATTACGCGTTTTGGTATATGTTTGTATATTTCAAGAATCTAGGTCCAAATGCATAAAAGTGGAGGAAATAAGCTAAAAATGATGAAAAATGACCAAACCGAGCAAACACGTTGAAGAAATGACGAAATCGCAAATTGTTGAATTTTAAGAGTGGCGATCGATCGCCGGTTCCTACCGATCGATCGCCTCGATCCAGAAACATTTCGCAATCGATCGGCAATTGAGGACGATTGATCGCTAGTGTGCAGATTTTGAAAAATAAAAAAACAATATGTTTTGGCGATCGATTGGTTGTCGCGATCGATCGCCAAACCCGAAAAAATCGAGATTTTATTTCCTTGGTTATTTTGTGTCCAAGTTTTTCCAAACTCCTCTACCACTATATATGTATTTTTTGGATGAAATTAGGGGCCTTTTGCTCATAATTCAACCTAGACTATCAGCTTCCAACACTCTACATCACACCACCATCATCCATACACCAAACCATTGAAGGAGAAGACGCATCGGAAGAGACAGGACGGCGGAGCAACGCAAGGAGTTAAATAATTACACGATAGTGACTTACTGCAATTTGATATTAGGTTTATTATATATTGAGAGAGTATATTAAATAAATTCGGAGAACTTGTCACCTTAGAATGTTTGAATCTACATCTTAACTAATAGGCGAATTATGGGGGATTGCATGGGTGAACCGAAGTCTTGATAATTGTCTCCACTGATTTTGTTCTCATTCTTTGCTTGTTTGGGTTGAGTATTGAGTTATTAGTCAATTTAGTTTAATATTCATAACCAATTATTGTAGGCTAAATATAGTTAAATTAATTGAGTTTGATAATTATTTTCTAGTCTCTGTGGGTTCGATAACCTTTTCTTAAAATTTACTATACTAAAACTTGACACCGTACACTTGCGGTATAATAGCTACACTGATAATTTTCTATTTAAAATAATAGCGATCAAGTTTTTGGCGACGTTGTCGGGGACTAGTTTAAGTAATATCAAACGAGATTAATTGACTGTAGTTTAGTCATTTGTTTTTTTTATTCTCGATTTTTTTTGTTTGTTTTTCTCTACTCTTATACTGTTTTTTTTTTTTGAGTTGATCTTTGCAGGTTGTTATCTCTTGGTGCATGTTAAGGAGTAGCGAACCTACACTTGAGCCTTTCGACCCCGAGATCGAACGCACTTGTCGAATTAGGCTAAGGCAAGCAAGAACACTCGTGGCTAATAACGAGGAACGCGATGAGGTTCATGCGGCACCAGTCGCAAGGTCACTAATGGACTATGCTCATCTTCGTTCCATGGATCATTGTCTAGTATCACTAGACCAAGCATCCAGGCTAACAATTTCGAGATCAAGCCTGCTATCACAGATGATCCAACATTCGGTCCAGTTTGGGGGAGCAGCTACTGATGATCCAAATGCCCACATCTCCAACTTCTTGGAGATTTGTGATACCTTCAAGCGTAATGGCGTTACTGAGGACACCACCAGGTTACGCTTATTCCCCTTCTCTTTACGTGATAAAGCTAAATCTTGGTTGCACTCTTTGCCCGCGGTTCTATCACTACGTGGGATGGGATGGTGCAAGCTATTTTATCAAAATACTTCCCACCATCCAAGACGGCCATGATGCGCAATGATATCACAACTTTTGCCCAACACGACCTAGAGACACTGTACGAGGCTTGAGAGCATTTTAAGGAGTTACTGCGGAGATGCCCACATCATGGCCTCCCTATTTGGCTGCATGTACAAACTTTTTATAACGGTTTATTTTCTGATAACCGTTCTATGATTGATGCAGCATCAGGAGGTACTGTGATGAGAAAGACGCCCAAGGAGGCTTATACATTGTTGGAGGAGATGGCCGCTAATAGCTGTCAATGGCAGTCCGAAAGGAACGTGCCGAAGAAGCAAGCTGGAGTGCATCAAGTGAGTGAAGCCACTACCATTGCTGCCCAGTTGGAAGCACTAAACAAGAATATTGACAGCTTGAGCATGCATACAATGCAAGTTCAAGGCGTTACATGCGAGCTATGCCAAGGCGGACACCCGAGCACTGAATGCCAAGTAGGTAATCCTTTTGTTAAATCATACTATTAGCCCCCCATTCAACTTTTGAGCCTAATTGCAAAAGAATGGTGTATGTCTAACATACTATTAGCAACATTCAACATTTTTTGGCAAACTCATTATACCCACCTATTTTGAGCCTAAATTGAAAAGCTATCCTTATCTTAAGGGAGTATAAAGAATCTCATTACATGCACATGAATTGCTATATTTGGATGCTTATTGTTCAAAAATTGATGAATGGGAAAAGAAAAGAATAGATAAAGCCTTGAGAAAAAGTGACTAAATAAGACCCAAAGGGGCCAAGGCTAGAAGAAAAAGAAGAGAAGCTTATTTTGTGCTAAAAATATGAACATTACATGATTATACTCTCTTCTTTGTGATATCCTATCTTTTCTTTGAAGCCAACACCTAGGCCTAACTTTTCAAGCTTAAAGAGACTTTTTGATCCAAGTCTAGGGAGTGACTACATTAGTGGAGAAGTGTTTGAAAATAGGACTATGGGGTTCTCGAAGATAATCTTAACTTTCATTGCCTAACATGATTTGATCTATGAAAATTACATGAAACGTGAAAGTGACAATAACACACACGCACCTTCTGATTTGGAGACATGTTGCTTGATCTAGGAGAAAACACGAGTTGTTAAACCTTCTGATTGACTCTTGCTTGTCTGTAAGTGAGATGTCCGAGGTACATGATTGATTACGAATTGGTTTATTTGAATCTTCAATATTGAACTCTACTTTTTGATCTTATTTGCTCGAGACGACCAAGTTTAATTTTGGGGGAGTTGATAAGTGTGATTTTTACACTTAATTTGCTATGAGATTAGGGGCTTTTTTGTAATGATTCATGTACAATATTACGCGTTTTGGTATATGTTTGTATATTTCAGAAATCTAGGTCCAAATGCATAAAAGTGGAGGAAATAAGCTAAAATGATGAAAAATGACCAAACCGGGCAAACACGTTGAAGAAAAAGATGAAATCGCAAATTGTTGAATTTCAAGAGTGGCGATCGATCTCAAGTTCCTACCGATCGATCGCCTCGATCCAGAAACATTTTGCGATCGATCGGCAACTGAGGGCGATCGATCGCTAGTGTGCAGATTTTGAAAAATAAAAAAACTGTATGTTTTGGCTATCGATCGGCAAGATGTCGCGATCGATCGCCAAACCCAAAAAAATCGAGATTTTATTTCCTTCTTGATCATTTTGTGTCCAAGTTTTTTCCAAACTCCTCTACCACTATATATGGATTGTTTTGGACTTAATTATGGGTCTTTTGCTCATAATTCAACCTAGACTATCAGCCTCCAACACTCTCTATCACACCACCATCATCCATACACCACAAACTATTGAAGGAGAAGACGCATCGGAAGAGACGGGACGACGGAACAATGCAATGAGTCAACACATATCGTTACTTTCGTATTTCTAACGTTTGTCCTAGATATTAATCAGATTTTGATGTTTAGAATATTGCAAACAATTTTATACATTATTATTTGATGATAATTGTTGGCTAAGTTTGTTGTCAAGACTTAGAGGATCCCTTGTATGAACCCATAATTCAATTAAGGTTTTTGATTGATTCTTAGATATCTTTGTGCATAAGTTATTGTGATTCATGCTTTTGAAGGAGTGATCACCTTTGAATGATAATTTATTATGATTGAATTGACTATAGGATATTGCAATACAATATAGTAATATATGCCGTTGATTTCAGACTTGGACCGAGAGATAAAGTCAAATACATGTGTGATAGTTATAGATATCTAGTAATCGAAAGCTAGGAGTTTTCACAAAGGTTCATTCAATATTGAGTTGTTAAATAAGTACACAAGAGTAACTTACTGCAATTTGATATTAGGTTTGATATATCTTGAGAGAGTATGTTAGATAAATTTGGAGAACTCGTCACCTTAGAACGTTTGAATCTACATCTTAACTAATAGACGAATTATGGGGGATTAATGGGTGAACCGAAGTCTTGATAATTGTCTCCACTGATTTTATTCTCATTCTTTGCTTGTTTGGGTTGAATATTGAGTTATTAATCAATTTAGTTTAATATTCATAACCAATTATCGAAGGATAAATATAGTTAAATTAATTGAGTTTGGCAATTATTTTCTAGTCCCTGCGGGTTCGACAACCTTTTCTTAAAATATTTTTCTGTTTAAAATAATAGTGATCACTCGTTCCTAGCCACTAGAAGAGCCATCATTGATGTTGAAGAAGGGAAGTTGATCCTCCGTGTAGGAGATGACCGTGTTACATTTAATATGTTTAAATCTTCAACACACGCATACAACACGCATGATTATTTAAAAGTTAACGTGATTAATGTCTATGCTCATGGAGCAATTAAGGTAAATGATCATATTCTAAGCACTTATGTGGTCAATGATGAGCGGTTGAGGTACTACAACGTGGATGACACCAATTCACGTACTTCGAGCCATTAAAGTAATTTGGTAACGAAGTCCAGCTTGGGACTATAAATTAAGAACTTTTCTTATCCTCATCCTTTGTTTGTTTTTCATTTTTAGTTAATTTTTATAGTTTTTTTATTATTTATTTTTCCCAAGCCTAACTCATGTGTAATTTTCAAATGCAGAAAAATAGGTGTATCAAATTTCGATGGGGCGTGTGGTATATATATATATATAGATATATATATAAATAAAAAGAAATATTTTGAGGATGGCGTTCAATAACCGTCACCCCTCGATCGATCAAGCACTATTTAAAAATGAGTGCCAAATATTCGGAAGTGGCGATCGATCTGTGGTACTTAGGCAATCGGCCGCGCGAGGTTTAAAAAAGTTTAAAAAAATATGCATCTCTCGATCGATCGAGCGTGGATTTTTTGTTTTTTTAAACGTTCGCCCTGCAGAACACACGCACACACTGTACTCGTTTTTCCTAGAAAAAATCGCCCCTTTCACCTCATCAACCAAATTTCCTTACAATTCTCCAATAACTCACAAATTCCACACTGTATGAGGCATATCTTATTCTAATATCGATTTGTTCACAGATCTGAAGATTCAAAGCTGGTTTGGAGCACATAGGTCCCAAGGAAAGAAAAGGTCAAGCCAAGTCTACAACACCATCAAGTTTCAAAAATTTTAAGGTATTTGGCTCAAATCTTCTTGAATATTGATAGTTGAAGGCATAATTGTGTTGGGTACACACAAAGATTGGATATTTGGAGCTATCTAGTGGAATTGAGGTTTTAGAATATGTAAGTTTGGGGGAGTTGGTGGATATATTGAATTGTTGGAGTTTAGTTGTTGCTTGTGGGAAATTCTTGCTGTGAATCTGCTATTAAATATCTGTTGTTTGGATTGGATTGGGTTGGTTGTATTGTGGATTTAACAAGTGATGGCTCCCACGAAAAAGCGAAAGCAAGCTGTGTCTTCTTCGCAAACATATAATGAGTTTAAATTCGTCAACCAAGTAGCGGTGGACTTCTATCCCAGTTACCACCGGGAACCACTCAGCCGAGAAAGGGGCATGTACATAACACATTAGAATGCCCCGTGATTCAAGAAGCAAGAAAAAAATGGTGCTTTGGATTCATTCAACACCTGGAGTGGTCCCTATAGTAAGGGAATTCTATGTGAACTTGAGGACTCTACGCGCCAGTGCATCTAGTTCTATTTATGTACGGAGAAAATTGATTGAATTCAATTGTTTCCAAATCAACGACCACTATCGGATGCCTTCGATCCAGGATGATTAATACAGTGCATTCATGGCTGGTTCAGTCGACTACGATGAGGTACTCTCGACTATCAGCGTTGAAGGGACTGAGTGCAAAGGACCAACTACGGAGAGCCTCAGTTAGTCCTTAAATCACAATTAAAATCGGAGGCACAAACGTGGTTCTCTTTCATAGCCCCACGGGTCATGCCATCGGCCCACACTTCAAAAGTCACCAAAGAGAGAGCTGCCTTGGTATATGCCATCCTGGTTGGCCTATCGGTGGACCTAGGGGAGATTGTGAATGATAATATCCGAAGCTTCGGAAGGCGTCCGCCCACTTCAGCATTACCGTTTCCCTCTATCATCACTGCCATGTGCAAGAAGTGTGGAGTTGAATGGGCACCGATGAAGAACTCCTACCACACAAGGGCCCCATAGTGGTTGATGGACCACAACCTCCTACTGGCCGACATAGGGCACAACCACGACCTTTGAGCAGCCGTCCTACTGGACCATCATCATCTGCTGCTGCAATGCCTACCTCAGTCACCTGGACTCTCTCCACCAAGATCTCCAAGAAATACATCTGGAACGGAGGGATATATGAAATGAACAAAGGGAAATCCGCTTGGACCAACAACAGATGAATCAACGCCACATGGTGTTCATGCAATATCAATTTGCATGGAACATTGCCTTGGCACAGGGTTTCCCAACCATCCCGTTCCCACCATAGCCAACCTTTCCACCATATCAGCCATACCCGCCAGCACCCCCATCGGAGCATGAGGATGAGGACGACGATCACTGACGATCGTCGTCGAGGTATGTGTATTGATATTGCACTTATTGAGTAATGTACATTAAGGGCAATGCAAGGGGAGTGTTTACTGATAGCTGATGTGTCTGTTGTTTCTATTGATTGAGTTATTCTTGCAAAGCTTATATCTATCACTTGACTCCTTGTTCTTGAGCATCTAATTTTTTTTTTGGAAAATGAGTTCTGCCTTAAGAAATTAATGAATTAGAATTGCAACTGTATTTCATGATGAAATCAATCCCCATCTCAACTAGAGTTTTGAAATTTTTTTACTTGTTTGTGAATATCCTTGGTTGAGTTAGTACTTCAAAATTGAGGAATATTTTGGGCACCTTTGAGTCATGATTGTGTGGATTATGTGTTGGAAAGTGAAAATTTTTATGAACTATGATTTGTCTTGAGCATCTTAGAGTACTCTAGAACCTATTTGAGGGCACTCTGAGGCAAAATTTTATAATATGAACTTGACTTGGACATGATTTAGGCGATCTTTAGAACGTTTGAGCCTTTCAAGCCTATCTTGTCTATATTAACCACTAGTGTCGACTTTTGAGCTTAATTGAAAAAGAATGAAAATTAATCATCATTCGACTTTTGTTGATGAAACTCATTATACCGACATTTATATGAGACTAAAAATAAATTTTATCCTTACCGTAAGGGAGTATATTTCATGTGCGTGCTATATTTGGGCTATTAAGTTATTCACGTACTATGTTTTGGGATATTACAAGAAAAAAATTCAATGCCTAATGAAAAAGGAAAAAGAAAGTCATAGCAAAAAATTAGCATTGCTATCTGATGATAAACCATGTGGAGGTCCTATATTGACCACATTTCGTAAAATCTCCATGATCATCAAGATTTAAAGAAAAGAAAAAAAAATGAGGATGGAATTTAAGATGTTCTAAGATGAAATTTATAAATTATACTATCTTCTTTGATATCCTTACCTTTTCTTTGAAACCGACACCAAAGGCCTGACATTATAAGGTTAAAACGACTTTTGATCAACGTCCAGGGAATAATTACATTAGTGGATAAGTGCTTCAAAACTATGCTTATGGAGTGCTTGATAATAATCTGGACTTTGAGTTTACTAGCATTATTTGATCTTAACGATATATATGAAACTCAGATTGACAATAGCACACACACACGTTCCGATTTTGCGATGTATTGCTTGACTTAGGAGAAAACACTTCTTGTTGATTTTTTTGATTGACTCTGGTTGTTGTGTTAGTGGGATTTTTGAGCTTTACATTTAAGTTGCTAATTCTTTTTTTTTTTTTAAAGTATTGAGGATGAACTCTATATTTTTTATCTTATTGCTTGCTCGAGGACGACCAAGTCTAAGTTTGGGGGAGTTGATATGTAGTTTTTACACTAATTTTGTTGTGATTCTGTATTAATTTTCGTGTTGATTCCTGGACGATTTTACGCTTTTTGGTATTTCAGGAATCTAGGTGAAAGTGCATAAAAGTGGAGGAAATTGGCTAAAATGATGAAAAATGACCAAATCGAGTCAATGAAGCACGAAGTTGGAAATTTAAAGTCTCGATCGATCCAGAAGCACTGGTCGCAGGTGTTTTGACCAACATAAGTGAATGTTGCTCAATCGATCGACGTGCATGTCTCGATCGATTGACGAAGGAAAAAAATTCAAAAACGAGAAGGAAGAGCTCTTGATCGATCGATCGCCCTGCGAAGTTTTCAAGAAAAAAATTCTTTTTTGAGTTTGGTTCAACAAGGACGCTTCCATCCAACCCTTCCACTATATAAGGGCCTTACACACGAATTTCTGGACTTTTGCAGTTAATAAATCAGACATAGGAGCAGCCTTTCCCATCATTCATTCACACCATACCACAACAAATCATTGAAGAAGCAAGAGCAACGCAAGCAACGGAATAACGGAGCAACGCACGGAGTGACGCCCTCATTTATTCGTATTTCAAAACTTATTTACTTTTTAGTTTCAGATTTTGATGTTTAGATTGTTGAAAAACATATGTATGCATTATTATTTGATGATGACTGTTGGCTAGATTGTTTATCAAGACTTATGAGATCCCATGTTTGAACCCCTGAATTGAAATTAATTTTTGATTCGATTCTAACAATCTTTTTGTTCATAATTTATATTTTTAATGCTTTCGAAATATTAGCTACCTTTTGCATGAACTGGGTAATCATAATTGACTTGACTATACAAGATTATGATACGACATAGTAAATTAAGTCGTGGGTTTATGTTGAGACGGACCAAGTAAAATTTAGCACACGTGTGATAGCAATAGATTTACCAAAATCGAAGGCTAGTAGTTTTCACAAATTATATTTTGGTATTAATCGTTCAATAAGGACATGAAAGTGGTTTATTGCACATTAATACTAGACCTGTTATAGCTTGACCATAGTATAACAAATGCAATAGGAAAACTCGTCAAATAGAATGTAGGATTTGGAATCTTAATTAATAGGAAAATTATGGTGGATTACATGGGTGAACCGACGTTTTGATAATTGTTTTACCATATTTCTTCACTATCCATCACTGATGCTTAGGTTGATTTTTTGTAATTTAGTCAATTTAGTTTAATAATCACTCGATAATCATTGGCTAAATATAGTTAATCTAATTGAAAGTGATACTTACTTTTTAGTCCTCGTTGGTTCGACACTCATACTAAAACTTGACATCTTGCACTTGAGGTATAATCGTTTGATGTGACTAGAAATAGACACATCTATTGCGTTTAATTGTCTACGAATTGGTATGTTTTGATGGATAATTCGTTACATATGCAACCTAATCGTATAATTGTGTAAATGTAGGTGAATTCGAAGAAATCGAGCTAAAAAGACGAATAAAGATCAAGGAAATCTTGGGAGATGATAAGGAAAGGTAGATCAAGAAAAATGCTAAAAATGTAATTTTGGAAGAAGCGATCGACCGCATGAAGGAAGAGATCGATCGCCCATGGACACAAATTTGGGCAACAAAATCTAAAAGTCAGCGTTCGATCGGTACAATGAGGCGATCGATCGCCAAAGTCTTCTGGAGCCACGCGATCGATCGATAAAAAGGGGCGATCGATCGCCTAATGAATCTGCCGAAAAAAATAAAAGCTAGCGATCGATCGCTAGCAGTGTTTTGGAAACTTTGGAGTCTTGATTTCTTTCCTTCTTACATGGACTCTAACATACCGTATCAACCTCCCCACCTCTATAAACTTGAAAATCAGCCTCTTTAGACCAAAATTGCAGACTTTATAACATAATTTAGAATTAGAATAAATTTTCTCTCAACTTTTGTGAAGAACGCTTTGAAGAACGAAGAATGAAGACGGAAGCGACGCTCCAGAATCGTGATTCCTTTTAGTAATTCTTCTTTTTACTATTAGTTTATTGTTTTCTAGAATAGATTTGATTGTTTTTAATCCAATTATGAGTAGCTAAACACTTTGATTCTTGGTTGATGGATACTTGCCTTTGGAATAAAAACACTTGTGAAGATTTTGGTTTGATTGTTGGATTTTTAATTCAATTTCAATTTGTTTTTCACATTTTGATTATTATGATTGTTGTGTTTGATTGATAGATTGATCACCTAGTAATCACTTACACAATCTAATGCTAATGAAGAAGCAACTAAGATTGATAATTACCTGCTGTTGGTGTTATTAAATTCTTAGGAAAAACGATTGGATGATTAATTCTAACGGCTGTAGTTTTTATTGATTAGATTCATCAAACTTACTAGTTTTTGAAGCTAACATTGATTTAATCTTAACGACTGTAGTTTTGGTTAAAGATTTTATAAGAGTCGAATTGAATGTTGTTTTCTATTTGACTACGATTAAGGTAAGGGCGGAATTAAGTTTCCAATTGATGAATAATTGAATGAATTCAGATGTTTAGTGATTTGATGATCAAGTGAGTAATTTCCAAAGGTAAAATTGACCAAAAACCAAGAATTGCTTTTTAATCTTGATAATCTGGTGATTTGCTTGCTTTAGTTTAATTAAGTTATTGTTAAGAATTTCGAAAACCCCCTAATTGTTACTTTGCTACTTAGTTTTTTTCGTTAACACAAGAGAATACCCTTCTTCGTGGGATCGATCCCTAGTTTCACTACTCCATTAGTTTTATAAAAAAGTGGGGTTAATTTGGGCGTACACGATAAACGCACACCAAATTTTGGCACTTGTTGCCGGGGAAGGCGTTTACTTTTGTGTTAACTTTGTTTTTATTATTATTTTGTTTTTATTTCTTTTATATGCATATCGTTTGTTCATGAGTACAGGTGATCCATCAGATCAAGAAGACAATATTCACTATGATCCAGAGATAGAGAGGACGCTACATCGGAGAAGGAGAGCAAATCGAAGGCAAGAAGAGGAGGATATGAACAACATGGTCGCGAATCAAAGTTCACGACAACTGGCCAATCCAGATTTGAACCAATAACCTCTTTGCATTACTTTTCCTACTATCGCAACAAATGTCAATTTTGAACTTAAATCTGGACTAATACATTTGTTGCCTTCTTTTCATGGACTTGCAGGCGAAGATCCTCATAAGCACTTGATGGAGTTCCATGTGATTTGCACCACCATGAAACTGAGTGGTATTACCGAGGAGCAAATCAAGCTGAGAGCCTTCCCTTTCTCTCTAAAGGATGCTGCAAAGGACTGGTTATTCTACCTACCATCAGGCTCGATCACAACATGGAATGAACTGAAGAGGATGTTTCTTGAGAAATACTTCCCATCATTGAGGGCGGCTAATATACGAAAGGAGATCTACTCTATTAGACAATACACTGGAGAGACACTGCATGAGTACTGGGAACGCTTCAAGAAGTTGTGTGCAAGCTGCCCACAACATCAGATAAGTGAACATTTACTCATTCAATACTTTTATGAGGGTTTGTTATCTAGTGACAGGAACTTGGATGATGCTGCGAGCGGTGGAGCTTTTGTGGATAAGACACCGGAGGATGCAAGAAACCTGTAATACCCCCGAAATGTGATATGATTATGTGCTAAGATGATGAATTATGATGTGTTTAAGGGTTGTGGTGTATTTATTTTGGGGGATAATATTTATGAGATGATGTTATGATTTAGGGGGCATGTTGGGTGTTTTAAAGGGATGTATTAATTAAATGAAATTATAAAATATCGAGTGAGGATATTTTAATACATCATACTAAATACCGGGACACAATTAAATACCACAAGGCACCCCAACCACACCACCCCCCAATCGGCCACCTCACCCTTCCCCACTTGTTCAACCCATACCCCCCACTTGCCCCCAACCCATGCTATCACTCATTGCCTACACCCATTCCCCTCCACCTCCTTCTCCCTCTCTTTTTCGTCCCTGGAACTGCAGAAAAGAGGAGGAAAAAGGCTGTGAATTATTGTGCAAAAGCTTGCCAAATAGAGGAGGAAAAAGGGGGTAAGACTTGATACTCTGTTTTTGGTTGGGTATGGTTTTGGTGGGATGTTTTATCGCATGCTAAGTGTAGGTTTGGGTGAACCTTGGTATGAATACTTACATGGTAGTTTTGTGTAACTACTAGCATGTTTGTTTGAGCATGTTACATGTTTTATGTGATAGATTTCTAGTTATGAATCTATGTGCTCGAAAATCTGGGCAAAGAAGAACATACTCTGTTTTCTGTATAGGTTGGTTGAGGATGAAGATTATGATGATGTTATGATGCATGTTAGCTTAGGTTTTGTTAAACCTTTAATTTGAATACATTCACGGTAGTTTTATGAAGCTTGTAACATTTTTGTTCAAGCATGTTTTATGCCTTATGAAGTAGAAATGAAGGTAGGAAAAGAGGTGCTCAAAAATCTGGGGAAGTCCTGATTTTTCAGAGCTCTCGATCGATCGAGAATTTAGTCCCGATCGATCGAGCGAGGCAGAATGTTTAAAGCATGTTTTGAATTTCAGGGGCCGATCGATCGAAGGATTTCTCGATCGATCGGTGAAGCTCCTCGATCGATCGGTAAAATGTTTCGATCGATCGATCGAGGCAGAATGTTTGGGCACTATTTGTGCACAGTTTCTCGATCGATCGAGACCTTGGGGCCGATCGATCGAGAGAGACAGAAAGTTAAAAAATAAGATGATGTTTTATTTTGTTAAGTTTATGAAGTGAGATGGTATTGATGCATCTAATATGGTATTGTGTGGTCTTGTAGAACCATCCCAGGTACCGGCACCATCAAGAAGATAAAGTCTGTTGACTCCTCCTCCTTTTGAAAAGGTACGTAAGAGGCGTACGGGCATCGGACGGTAACACACATCTTTACACTACGACTATGCTTTTATTGCATGAGTATTCACGATGAAATGATAATGTTTATACGATGTTTATATGATGATGTTTATACGATGCTTATATGATGATGTTTATACGTTATTATTTGTGGTAAGATGCCCCATATGGTAAGAGGCCATACGTTATTATTTGTGGTAAGATGCCACGGGGTAAGATGCCCCATATGGTAAGAGGCCATACGATGTTATTTGTGGTAAGATGCCACGGGGTAAGATGCCCCATATGGTAAGAGGCCATACGATGTTATTTGTGGTAAGATGCCACGGGGTAAGATGCCCCATATACATGATAAATCAGGGACAACGAAAAGAAGTTAATGAACAATCAGCATATTTACTTAACCAAGATTTCATGCATTTACTATGATGTTTTTATGATGTTAAGTATGATTGTATATGCTCATGATGTGTTGGCCCTGTAGGTACACTTTTGGACTAAAGGGCTAAGGGTCGGGTTGAGGCTGTGAGCTACGAGGAACACAGGGATGTATAGGATGCAAGTCATGATTAGTATCTACTCTAGGAGTAGTGTAAATCTAAACGTTAACATTCTTTTGGGGAATGTAATTAATAATTTTTGAAGCGCTGTATTTTGGCCTGTAATCCTGTTAGCTCCTGTAACAACCGGAACCTTAAGATGTTGTTTAATGCATGATTAGTCCTTATTTTGTTCAAATTAACAATGTTAAGGTAGGAAGACCCTACATTAGTGGTATCAGAGCAGTGGTTAGATAACTCGGGAATGAGTGAAGGGTAGCCTTAGCAATAAGTTGGCTAGGTGCTTACTTTTGAACATGTTTTATATGTATGTTGCATATGAAGAAGAAGATGTTATGCTAACATGTTTAATTATCTAACGACGTACTTTATGAACTGCTTTTGGGTATTGTTGTTAACCTTTGTGTTGCAGCATGGCAGCGAATATAGAAGTGGGTGACGCTATTAGTGTAAATGCAAGTGCTGGGCGTACGAACCCACTGCCACCGCCAGCCTTGGGGGAAGAGCCCTCGGAACAGCAATTGCTACCGGGAGAGTTGAGCTTGGCTCAATTTATGATGTACCGACCCCCGATGTTCGAAGGAACTGAATCAGGGGAAAAGGCTGAGGAATGGTTAGAGAGGATTGAGCAGATATTTGTGGCAGCGCCTTGTGCAAAGACGGCATGGATCAGATTAGCAGAATTTCAGCTGGCTAAGAAGGCACTGATGTGGTGGAAGACCACAGTGATTGAGCAAGAGGCTCTGGGGCAGGAAGTGAATTGGAAGATGTTCCGAACGCGGTTTCTGACCAGTTACTTCTCAGCCGCTGCAAGACAGGCCAAAGAGGATGAGTTTACCAACTTAAGGCAAGGTACCATGCCTGTATCTGACTATGCTCTACACTACTGTTCCTTACTGCGATATGTACCCCATATTGCTGCAAACACCCAGGCAAAAATGAGGAATTTTATGAAGGGATTGAGGCCGGAACTGTATGACAGAGTAATCACTTATGGTCCTGCCTGTTTCAATGATGCACTTGCAAGGGCTGAGCTAGCCGAACTGGGAGTTGGCGCATATCCTGATGCAGCGCCACCTCCAGTACCCCCTCAGAAATCCACTTCTGACAATTTGAAGCCCAGGGGTGATCAGTTTAAGCCTAGGGGGAACACAACGACTTCGAGGTTCAGTGGCAAGAGGCCTGAGAATCGTTGGAAAGGGAACCGTAGGAATGATGCCCCATCCGGGAGAGGACAGTCTCAGGGAGACAGATCTGGAAGAGTTCAGTGCACTCTTTGTGGGCAACCACATTTGGCAAAAGACTGCGTAGGATGCTATGTCTGTGGCGACAGAGGCCACTTTGCTCGGCAGTGTCCCAATAGGGGAAGACAGCAGAACTCTACGGGGAGGCCTGCGGACAGAGCAGTACAACACAGGCCACCTTTTGCATCGAGGCAGTATGGAGGTCAGCCCATGGGGCCACCTTAGGGGCAGGTCTATGCTTTGACGAGGGAGCAGGCTACGGCGGCTCCAGAGGAGGTGATAGCGGGTACGTGTCTTTTATTTACGCACCCTGCTTTTATATTGATAGACACAGGTGCGTCACACTCTTTTGTGTCGACGAGTTTTGTTGAAAGGCACCACATATGCACTTCTCCGTCGCCCATGCCTCTTATGGTCTCGACCCCCGCGGGAAGAAGTTTGACTACGGATCAGATTGTCTATGATGGCCTCATTTATTTTGAGGATAACGAGTTAAGATCAGATTTGATTGTTCTGGGGATGACAGACTTTGACTTTATTGTAGGCATTGATGTTCTGAACAGGTATCAGGCAGTCGTGAACTGCAGGCAGAGGACTGTCCGATTCAGGTCTGATATGGGAGTCCAGTGGACATTCTTTGGGGATGGTTCCCGTCCAAAGATTCTGCTGATATCCGCTGCCAAAATGGCACAATTATTGGAACGAGGCCATACGTGATATCTTATCTATGCTGTGGATATTGTGGAAAAGAGGAAAGAATTAAAGGTTGAGGATGTGCCGGTAGTGGCAGAGTTTCCTGATGTTTTTCCGGAGGAGATTCCCGGATTCCCACCGACGAGAGAGGTCGAGTTTGGGATTGAGTTACTACCGGGGACGTCTGCCATTTCTCGTGCCCCGTATCGGATGGCACCAGCGGAGCTAAGAGAGTTAAAGGTTCAGTTGCAAGAACTCCTTGACAAGGGCTACATACGCCCTAGCGTGTCGCCCTAGGGTGCGCCTGTTTTATTTGTTAAGAAGAAAGATGGATCGATGCGCCTATGCATTGACTATAGGCAACTGAATAAGGCCACAGTCAAGAACAGGTATCCATTTCCGAGGATTGATGACTCGTTTGATCAGTTGCAGGGTACGAGGCTCTACAGTAAGATTGATCTGAGGTCGGGGTACCATCAGATTCGAGTGAGGGAAGATGATGTTCAGAAGACGGCTTTTAGGACGAGATATGGGCACTATGAATTCCTGGTCATGCCTTTTGGGGTGACAAATGCCCCAGCTGTCTTCATGAGTCTGATGAACAGGGTGTTCCAGCCATATTTGGATCAGTTCGTCATAGTCTTCATTGACGACATACTTATTTACTTTCGGACTGAAGAAGAGCATGTAAGGCACTTGAGGACAGTGCTTCAGATCCTTAGGGATCATCAGTTATATGCAAAGCTTAGCAAGTGCGAGTTTTGGTTGGACAGCGTGGTATTCTTAGGCCATGTCATATCTAGCCATGGGATATCTGTGGACCCCAGGAAGATTGAAGCTGTGATGGAGTGGGCTGCACCCACTTCTGTACCGGAGATTCGGAGTTTCCTTGGTTTGGCAGGTTATTACCGACGTTTCGTCGAGGGTTTTTCAAAGATCGCCAAACCCCTGACACAGCTGACTCAGAAAGGAGTCCCCTTCTTTTGGTCAGAGGCTTGTGAGGAAAGCTTCCAAGAGCTGAAGCGTCGTTTGACTACAGCGCCTGTGTTGGTGATTCCGTCTGAGAATAAGAGGTTCGCCTTGTATACGGATGCGTCATTACAGGGCTTGGGATGTGTGTTGATGCAAGATAAGCATGTGGTGGCTTATGCATCGAGGCAGCTGAAGCCACACGAGGCTAGGTATCCAGTGCATGATTTGGAACTGGCGGCCATCATTTTTGCCTTGAAGATTTGGAGGCATTATTTGTATGGCACGTCTTTCACTATATTTACGGACCATAAGAGCCTGAAGTTCTTATTCACTCAGGCAGAGTTGAATATGCGGCAAAGAAGATGGATGGATTTGCTTAAGGATTATGATTGTGAAATTGAGTACCATCCAGGTAAAGCGAACTTGATAGCAGACGCCTTAAGTCGTAAGGTGAAGAGTACTACTGAGGATGCTATGTGCTTGTCGGCTTTGATGACTTCTTACTGCCATCTGGGCTATGATTTCGATGTAGACACGTCGCCTGTGCGAGTGTCGATCTTATTGGTGGAGCCAGATATATTTGAGGCGATCAGGAAGGCCCAGAGGTCGGATGATGAGGTTCAGAGGTGGACATCATTAGTACTTCAGGGTCGGCCATCCAAGTTCAGAGTGGCAGAGGATGATTCTTTGAGACTGGGCAACCGATGGGTAGTCCCAGATACACCAGAGTTGCGCAGAGGAATATTGGAGCGAGCTCACAGTAGTCGGTTCAGTATCCACCCATGAGGAAAGAAGATGTACAAAGACCTATGCGGTCAATTCTGGTGGAGACGCATGAAGCGTGAGGTAATTACTTTTGTTAAAAGATGTTTGATCTGCCAGCAGGTAAAGGCGGAGAGGAAGAGGCCTGGTGGCGAGCTGAAGAGCTTAGAGGTGCCTGAATGGAAGTGGGAGCATATATCTATGGACTTTGTGACCCACTTGCCAAGGACGGCCTCAGGATTTGATGCGATCTGGGTGATCGTAGATAGGCTGACGAAGGTGGCTCACTTCATCCCTTACAGCATGTCGTATACATACTTAAAGATGGCCCAGATATATATACGGGATGTGGTGAGATTGCATGGTATTCCAGTCTCGATAGTGTCTGACAGAGACCCGAGGTTCACTTCACATTTCTGGGAGGGTCTCCAGACAGCTTTGGGCACAGAGGTGAGACTGAGTACGGACTATCACCCTCAGACAGACGGCCAAATAGAGTGTACCATTCAGACGCTCGAGGACATGTTGAGGGCATGTGTTTTGGAGTTTAATACTCCGTGGCAGGATTCAGTGCCGCTGGTGGAGTTCTCCTATAATAACAGTTATCAGGCGAGCATTCAAATGGCTCATTTTGAAGCTCTGTATGGACGACGATGTAGATCACCGCTGTATTGGGAGGACTTGACTAGCAAAGTGGTCGGAGGACCGGATATGATTAAGGACATGGAAGAAAAGATTAAGATGATACGCCAAAAGATGAAAGCGGCCCAGGATAGGCAGGCAGCCTATGCAAATAAGCGGCGACGACCGCTGGAATTCCAGTTAGGAGACAGGGTCTTCTTAAAGATCTCGCCCTTCAGGGGTGTGGTTCGTTTTGGGATGCGAGGGAAGTTATCTCCAAGGTATGTCGGGCCATATGAAGTGTTGCAGCGAATCGGTACATTGGCTTATCGTATGGCTCTACCGCCATCCTTATCTGGCATACACGATGTTTTCCATGTCTCTATGTTAAGGAAGTATGCGCCAGATCCGTCTCATGTCTTACAGCCTACTGAAGTACAGTTAGACTCAGATGTGTCCTACGTTGAACGACCGATCAGAATTCTGGATCGAGAGGATCGCAGACTACGAAGTAAAGTTATACCGATGGTCAAAGTTCAGTGGGATCGTCGGGGTGTCGAGGAGGCTACGTGGGAGACGGAACGGCATATGGTGCAGCACTATCCGGAACTATTCTCTGGTATGTTTTTATGATTAGTTTCGATATGATGATGCATGTGGATTTCGAGGACGAAATCTTATAAGTAGGGGAGCAATGTAATACCCCCGAAATGTGATATGATTATGTGCTACGATGATGATTATGATGTGTTTAAGGGTTGTGGTGTATTTATTTTGGGGGATAATATTTATGAGATGATGTTATGATTTAGGGGGCATGTTGGGTGTTTTAAAGGTATGTATTAATTAAATGAAATTATAAAATATCGAGTGAGGATATTTTAATACATCGTACTAAATACCGGGACACAATTAAACACCACAAGGCACCCAACCACACCACCCCCCAATCGGCCACCTCACCCTTCCCCACTTGTTCAACCCATACCCCCCACTTGCCCCCAACCCATGCTATCACTCATTGCCTACACCCATTCCCCTCCACCTCCTTCTCCCTCTCTTTTTCGTCCCTGGAACTGCAGAAAAGAGGAGGAAAAAGGCTGTGAATTATTGTGCAAAAGCTTGCCAAATAGAGGAGGAAAAAGGGGGTAAGACTTGATACTCTGTTTTTGGTTGGGTATGGTTTTGGTGGGATGTTTTATCGCATGCTAAGTGTAGGTTTGGGTGAAACCTTGGTATGAATACTTACATGGTAGTTTTGTGTAACTACTAGCATGTTTGTTTGAGCATGTTACATGTTTTATGTGATAGATTTCTAGTTATGAATCTATGTGCTCGAAAATCTGGGCAAAGAAGAACATACTCTGTTTTCTGTATAGGTTGGTTGAGGATGAAGATTATGATGATGTTATGATGCATGTTAGCTTAGGTTTTGTTAAACCTTTAATTTGAATACATGCACGGTAGTTTTATGAAGCTTGTAACATTTTTGTTCAAGCATGTTTTATGCCTTATGAAGTAGAAATGAAGGTAGGAAAAGAGGTGCTCAAAAATCTGGGGAAGTCCTGATTTTTCAGAGCTCTCGATCGATCGAGAATTTAGTCCCGATCGATCGAGCGAGGCAGAATGTTTAAAGCATGTTTTGAATTTCAGGGGCCGATCGATCGAAGGATTTCTCGATCGATCGGTGAAGCTCCTCGATCGATCGGTAAAATGTTTCGATCGATCGATCGATCGAGGCAGAATGTTTGGGCACTATTTGTGCACAGTTTCTCGATCGATCGAGACCTTGGGGCCGATCGATCGAGAGAGACAGAGAGTTAAAAAATAAGATGATGTTTTATTTTGTTAAGTTTATGATGTGAGATGGTATTGAGGCATCTAATATGGTATTGTGTGGTCTTGTAGAACCATCCAGGTACCGGCACCATCAAGAAGATAAAGTCTGTTGACTCCTCCTCCTTTTGAAAAGGTACGTAAGAGGCGTACGGGCATCGGACGGTAACACACATCTTTACACTACGACTATGCTTTTATTGCATGAGTATTCACGATGAAATGATGATGTTTATACGATGTTTATATGATGATGTTTATACGATGCTTATATGATGATGTTTATACGTTATTATTTATGGTAAGATGCCCCATATTGTAAGAGGCCATACGTTATTATTTGTGGTAAGATGCCACGGGGTAAGATGCCCCATATGGTAAGAGGCCATACGATGTTATTTGTGGTAAGATGCCATGGGGTAAGATGCCCCATATGGTAAGAGGCCATACGATGTTATTTGTGGTAAGATGCCACGGGGCCCCATATACATGAATATGAATCAGGGACAACGAAAAGAAGTTAATGAACAATCAGCATATTTACTTAACCAAGATTTCATGCATTTACTATGATGTTTTTATGATGTTAAGTATGATTGTATATGCTCATGATGTGTTGGCCCTGTAGGTACACTTTTGGACTAAAGGACTAAGGGTCGGGTTGAGGCTGTGAGCTACGAGGAACACAGGGATGTATAAGATGCAAGTCATGATTAGTATCTACTCTAGGAGTAGTGTAAATCTAAACGTTAACATTCTTTTGGGGAATGTAATTAATAATTTTTGAAGCGCTGTATTTTGGCCTGTAATCCTGTTAGCTCCTGTAACAACCGGAACCTTAAGATGTTGTTTAATGCATGATTAGTCCTTCTTTTGTTCAAATTAACACTGTTAAGGTAGGAAGACCCTACAAAACCTGATAGCCGACATGGCAGCCAACTCACAGCAATTTGGCAACTTTAGATCTGAGCCAACTCAAAGGAAACAAGGAGAGGTAAATGTGTCTAACCTTGAACAACAACTAATTAGCCTCACCTCTCTTGTTCGTCAAATGACAGGAGGAAATGGACAGACAGTGAAGCCGTGTGGAATATGTTTGGAGATGAGTCTGTAAGGAATCCAACAAGCAAATACGCAGCGGAAATAAAATAATTGTGGATTCCCAACCAGCGACCTATACAGAGTTAATCATATCGGGGTGTAAAGAGAATCATACCATTGTAGCGTGTTTGAGCCGAATCCCACGAAGTAGCACGTCCAACGCGTCCTCGAGTCAGTAGCAAAACTTTTCAAGTTATGCCTCTACGGTATCCACACGATTATGTCGATGAAGGGATGTTGAAGATCAAGTTGCTAGACTCGATCTTCAACCAGAAAGTGACGAACCACCCAAAAGAATACGACGGCCGTGTCTACACTTTTGTCTGCTAGGTTTAGGGTGCTAGTTAATTCACAATTAACGTCTTACCTCTTAACCTAATGACCAAGTATATATATATACAGGAAGGTGGTGGCTAGTTAAAGCTTAGGCTTTCGAAAAGCCCAAAACCACTTTCTTAATCATATCTATAGCCTATTATATATATATCATTATATATATATTTGGCCCGATAGATTATATGTATGTATATATAATATTTTATGATTAAGACTCTTCTTAATCAAATTAATTCATCCAATGAATTTTATCTACCCTTTATCGATTTAATCTTTTGTGCGACCCGTTAGGATCTTGCAACGTTGGCAATGACATAAAATCTAATTTTATGTCACAAGCAATGAGCGGTATCTAGCAACACATCAAGGCTACCCAAGTTACAAGAATGTCATTGACTCGACATAACCTATGGCCTGTGATAATATTAACCATGTAACTTAATCGCTTTGTCCATGTGTTTAGATTGAACACGAGTCATGGAATAGTCATACTCGTATATTCAATCTCTATTTCTTGATCCCCAAGTAGAACTAGAATAAACGAATAAGCTCGATATCACATATCGACTCATTCGAGCACGGCCATGCATTTTAGTCTTACTTGATCAAGGGCCCAAACACTTCTCATGTTATATAGGAGGGACAAATCCTATCTTGATCAATCAACATCCCTCTACATAATTCGTAGTGTATCCAATAGTTGCTTTTATAGTTTACCCTGTTACAGGTAGCGTTTGACAATATCAAGATACATAACTCCTTATGTTGGGATCTCTGATGATCTCAAGTCGTTAGGATTACATACATTATTATCACTATGAGAATTGCTTATGACACTCATATAACTATCCATGTAGCATTC
This sequence comes from Haberlea rhodopensis, assembly GCA_907163345.1. Lineage (NCBI taxonomy): Eukaryota > Viridiplantae > Streptophyta > Magnoliopsida > Lamiales > Gesneriaceae > Haberlea > Haberlea rhodopensis. The sequence goes on from CAJQUN010000220.1 coordinate 830,250, forward strand.
TCATGGTGGGTCTGTCCAGTACATTGTTCTCTAACATGTACCCATGTGTTGATTTGATATCTCATATCCATGACTTATTTCATCAATCAAAACATACTAGTCTCAATGCATTATCATTATCATTATCCTTATTTATGATAATACTTGACTAGGGACAATCTTTAAGAATAATACAATATTATTCTAAGGACATTAACTTATATATCAATTCATATTACACAAATATTCGAATAATATATAATAGTGATTTGCCATTTATAAAATCATAATACATTGTATGTCATAAACAATCATCTAATGACTTGTCTTAGGGCATATCCCAACAAATCTCCCACTTGCACTAAGACCAATCAGACATATACTTAATGCCTAGAGATCTAGTATGACGATCATGCTTCTGATGTGACAGTGGCTTCGTCAATGGGTCAGATACATTATCATCTGTTGGTACTTTGCATATCTTTACATCTCCTCTTTCAACGATTTCTCGAATGAAATGAAAACGCCGAAGTATGTGCTTGGATCTTTGGTGAGATCTAGGTTCCTTAGCCAATGCCATGGCTCCATAGTTGTCACAATAGAGTTCAATCGGATCTATAAGGCATCACCCCAAGTTCAGAAATGAACTTCTTGATCCAAACAGCTTCCTTTGCTGCATCTGAGGCAGCAATATACTCAGCTTCTTTTGTAGAATCGGCTACTGTCTCTTGCTTTGAACTCTTCCAGCTTACATCATCTCCATTTAGGCAAAACACATATCCTGATTGCGATCGAAAATCATCTTTGTCGGTTTGGAAACTTGCATCAGTGTAACCTATTACATTGAGCTCTTCATCACCTCCATAAATCAAGAACGTATCCTTAGTTCTTCTCAAGTACTTCAGGATATTCTTGACTGCAATCCAGTGACATTCACCTGGATCAACTTGATATCTGCTCGTCATGCTTAAAGCATACGAGACATCGGGACGAGTACATATCATGGCATACATGATAGATCCAATAGCTGACGCATATGGAATCTTACTCATGCATTGTCTCTCATGGTGTTGAAGGACACTGATCCTTCGAGAGATGTATTCCATGCGTCATAGGCACGAATCCTTTCTTAGATTCTTGCATGCTAAACCATTTTAGCACTTTGTCTATGTATGTACTTTGACTTAGGCCAAGTAATCTTCTCGATCTATCTCTATAGATCTTGATTCCTAATACATAGGTGGCTTCACCCAAGTCTTTCATAGAAAAGGAATTCCCTAGCCAAATCTTTACAGATTGTAAGGCAGGGATATCATTCCCAATTAGATGTATGTCATCTACATACAATATTAGGAAGATAATTATGCTCCCACTGACCTTCTTGTAGACACAAGGTTCATCTACGTTTTTTATGAAACCAAACTCTTTGATTGCATCATCAAAACGAAGATTCCAACTCCGAGAAGCTTGCTTCAATCCATAAATGGATCGTTGTAGCTTGCATATATTTCCAGCATCCTTTGGATCGACAAAACCCTCGGGCTGTGTCATGTACACATCCTCAAGCAGATTTCTATTAAGGAAAACTGTTTTGACATCCATCTGCCAGATTTCATAATCATGAAATGCAGCTATTGCAAGTAAGATCCTAATGGATTTAACAATGGCAACTGGTGAAAAAAGGTTCATCATAGTCAATACCTTGAATTTGTTTGAAACCTTTTGCTACCAGTCGACCTTTAAAGGTTTGTACATTACCATCCATGTCGGTCTTCTTCTTGAAAATCCATTTGCACCCTATGGGTCTCACCCCTTCAGGTGGTGAACCAAAGTCCATACTTGATTTGCATACATGGATTCCATTTCAGATTTCATGGCTTCTTGCCATTTCTCAGAATCAGTGCCCATTATAGCTTCTTGATAAGATGACGGTTCATCCTCATCAATAAGTAGTAAGTCACATTGTTGAGTCACAAGAAATCCATATCTCTATGGCTCACAGTGTTCTCTTACAGACCTACGCTGGGCTTGTGTCTCTTGAGCAGGCACTTCATCCACAACAGCTTGTGGTGACTGCTCTGTTTCCATCTCAATATCATGTTCAGTGTTTTCTTGTGGTTGAACTTCACTAAGTTCTATATGTCTCCCACTGGTTTTTCTAGAAATAAATTCTCTTTCAAGAAAGACACCAGTCCGAGCAACAACCACTTTGTTCTAGGTGGGATAATAGAAATAGTATCCTTTCATTTCCTTAGGATACCCCACAAATAAACACTTATCAGATTTGGGTCCAAGTTTGTTAGAGGTGTGACATCTCACGAAAGCCCCACAACCCCAAATCTTCATAAAATACATACTAGGACGTTTCCCAGTCCATATCTCATATGATGTCTTTTCCACTGATTTAGATTGAACACGGTTCAGTATGAATATTGTTGTTTCTAAAGCATGTCCCCAAAAGGATATCGGAAGATCTGTATGACTCATCATTGATCTAACCATGTCCAACAAGGTTCGATTTCTCCTCTCGGATACACCATTCCATTGTGGAGTATACGGAGGAGTGAGTTGTGGGACTATCCCACACTCCTTTAGATAGTCATGAAACTCTTGGCTTAGGTATTCACCTCATCGATCTGATCGAAGGATTTTGATACTTTTACCAAGTTGGTTTTGTACTTCATTCTTGAAATCCTTGAACTTTTCAAAGGTTTCATGTTTATGTTTCATTAGGTACACGTACCCATATCTACTGAAGTCATCAGTAAATGTAACGAAGTATTGAAAACCACCTCTAGCATGTGTGCTTATTGGTCCACATACATCACTATGTATGAGACTCAATAAATCATTTGTCCTTTCAACATGTCCTTTGAAAGGAGCTTTAGTCATCTTGCCCATTAAACAAGATTCACATGTTTCATATGATTCAAAATCAAATGAATCCAATACTCCATCATGAAGTTTTGATATGCGATTCTCGTTTATATGGCCCAAGCGACAATGTCAGAGATAAATTGGATTAAAATCATTATTCTTAATCCTTTTAGTATTTATGTTATAGACGCATATCAAGATTTAATACATAAAGATCATTAATCATTTGTGCACTAGCATAAAACATATCATTTAAATAAATGGAGCAACAATTGTCCTTTATAATAAATGAAAATCCAAACTTGTCCAAACAAGAAATAGAGATAATGTTTCTAGTAATTGAAGGCACAAAATAACAGTCTTTTAAATCTAAAGATAAACCGGAAGGCAAAGACAATTAATAATCTCCTATAGCTAATGCAGCAACTCTTGCTCCATTTCCTACTCGGAGATCTACTTCGCCTTTTGCCAATGTCCTACTCCTTTTAAGATCCTGCACATTAACACAAATGTGAGATCCACATCCAGTATCTAATACCCATGATGAAGAAGTAGATAAATTGACTTCTATAACAAAAATACCTGAAGTGGAAGTCACACTTCCCTTCGTCTTCTTAAGATCCTCCAGATAAACTTTGCAATTTCTTTTCCAATGTCCGGTCTCACCGCAATGGAAACAGTTTCCCTCTTTTGCCACTCCTCCCTTTGGCTTTAGTGCAGCAGTATGAGGCTTAGATTTGACAAAGACATTCTTGTTCTTCTTTAAGCCTTTTGCTTTAGCCCTTCATTTGCTCTTATTCACAATAAGAACATTTGTAGGTTTAGACTTCTTGCTGTTAGCTTCAAAAGTTCTCAGCATGCCAAGCAACTGTGGTAGAGTCTTTTCAATTTCAATCATATTGTAACTCAAGACAAATTGACTGAAGCTTTCAGGCAACGATTGCAAGATCACGTCAGTGGCCAACTCTTGGTCCAAAGAAAAACCCAGCTTCTCCAGATTCTCAATGTACCCAATCATCTTGAGTACATGAGTTCCAACCAGACTTCCTTCTACCATTATACACTGGAATAAAGCTTTAGAGACGTCATACCTCTCTTGTCTTGCTTGTTGTTGGTACAGTTGCTTTAGATGCTCGATCATATCGAACGCCTCCATTTCCTCATGTTGCTTCTGAAGCTCAGAGTTCATGGTGGCAAGCATAAGGCACCCAACATCAAGTGCGTCATTTTGATGTTTCTTGTAAGCATCTTTATCGGCTTTACAGCCGTCAAGGGAGGTTCCTCAGCAGGTAAGGGTTCCTCTAGGACATATTGCTTCTTTTCTTTCTTGAGGACAATCCTCAAATTCCTATACCAGTCTAGGAAATTTGTCCCATTCAGTTTGTCCTTCTCAAGGACCGATCGCAATGATAGTGCATTTGTAACGTTGTTTGTTGCCATGGATATCTACAATATAAATATGCAAAATAAGTTTTATGATTTTAATCATTTAATATGGTCTTATATTAAATGACACTCCCACTATTTTGTTTAAAATTATCAACCCTCGAAAACTTTAGTGGGCCAAGATCCATATTTCACTTAATCTTGAGTTAGCTTTGGCTAATCGCCCAAGACTCTGTTATTTAGGTAGACAACTCTTTGTCAATTACAAGCACATGCAATTCTTGGATGGTTGGACGAACAACGCTTTGTTCAAATTCATCTAATGAATTATTTTCCAACCCCCGCCTCTAGGTTCCCAATCCTATTGAGATAACGCTAGTTAAGTCGAACCCAATTTTAAAATAACACGGATATCACTTTTATCCTTTCGCGCCTTACTAAGATTGTCACGGTGCTTTGCTTTGGCAAACCCACACATGTTCAATCGAAGTCTTGACAAGTATTTTTAATTGGAAGGCATCTTGAAACTTAATATTATAAGAGGGATTTATTGATCTCTTGATTTTATTAATATTGAAAATATGTCTGGTACATATATGAATATATACATATCTACATATATATTTATCAAGCATCAATATTAAATAAAACAGTAAACATGCATCTCATACATCAACCTAAAGTAAACGTGACAAGGTTATAGCCCCAACTAAAGATTTCTCAAGCCAATGAGAAAATCTAAAAGGTCAACCTAAGGGTAACTTCTCCAAGCACCTCTTTGGTCCTTTTGTGAATGGCCTCCTCATCCCGGCACCTTGGTCCATCTTCATTGATCTCCATCAACAAAATAAACTATACTATATAACAATTACATGATATAGAGAATTCCTCGATTAACATTCGAGGGGAACGTAGGGGAGGGATAACATTTAGAAAAATAGAGAAGGCACGACTCGCAGGCCGTATTGAATTACAAACATTCACAAAATCCTATCTAATAGGTTCTAGGGCTATAACCATGCACCATGCTCAAATAACACATAAAACATGCTACTACAATTAATGAATTAAATTCTAAACATTTTAAAATTTTATTCTATGTATATAAACCGTAAAATAAAATTTGGAAAACTTATCGTACGCTCGGGGCATCATATGCCTCGGACCACGTGAACATCAAATGTCTCGGACCCCGCTCACGAGAGGGGCACGGACGCTCGCCCACCTCTCAAGCATGAGCCATGATCTCGGCCGCCCGCCTCAAGCCATGCGCCATGAGCCCGATCGCCCACCTCAAGCCATGACCCAAGCATCGGTCGCCCATCATAACCCATGCGGTCGCCCTTCACAACGCCAAGCCATTCGCCCTTCTCAAGAGGCTCGGTCGCGCGCCATGGTGGATCGGTCGCGCACCATGATGAGCCCGGTCGCGCGCCTAGGTGAGGGAGGGGGTGGCTCGGTTGCACGCCCTTGCGGCTATGCGGTCGCCTGCCTCAAGCGCTCGGTCTCGCGCACGCATGTATCGTATACATATAATTCGTTAATTATATCATATATAATTTTAAGATAATTTTTGCAAACTTGATTATAACATATCATATATGTTGTTGTTACAGTTTTAAATAGCATGCAAAAATGACTCAAAACATGATTAAACAATTAATCACAAAGCCCCGATATGAGTTTCGTACACGGCTCTGATACCACTGTAAGGAATCCAACAAGCAAATACGCAGCAGAAATAAAATAATTTTGGATTCCCAACCAGCGACCTATACGGAGTTAATCATATCGGGGTGTAAAGAGAATCATACCCTTGTAGCGTGTTTGAGCCGAATCCCACGAAGTAGCACGTCCAACGCGTCCTCGAGTCAGTAGCAAAACTTTTCAAGTTATGCCTCTACGGTATCCACACGATTATGTCGATGAAGGGATGTTGAAGAACAAGTTGCTAGACTTGATCTTCAACCAGAAAGTGACTAACCACCCAAAAGAATACGGCGGCCGTGTCTACACTTTTGTCTGCTAGGTTTAGGGTGCTATTTAATTCACAATTAACGTCTTACCTCTTAACCTAATGACCAAGTATATATATATACAGGAAGGTGGTGGCTAGTTAAACCTTAGGCTTTCGAAAAGCCCAAAACCACTTTTTTAATTATATCTATAGCCTATTATATATATATATTTGGCCCGATAGATTATATGTATGTATATATAATATTTTATGATTAAGACTCTTCTTAATCAAATTAATTCATCCAATGAATTTTATCTACCCTTTATCGATTTAATCTTTTGTGCGACCCGTTAGGATCTTGCAACGTTGGCAGTGACATAAAATCTAATTTTATGTCACAAGCAATGAGCGGTATCTAGCAACACATCAAGGCTACCCAAGTTACAAGAATGTCATTGACTCGACATAACCTATGGCCTGTGATAATATTAACCATGTAACTTAATCCCTTTGTCCATGTGTTTAGATTGAACACGAGTCATGGAATAGTCATACTCGTATATTCAATCTCTATTTCTTGATCCCCAAGTAGAACTAGAATAAACGAATAAGCTCGATATCACATATCGACTCATTCGAGCACGGCCATGCATTTTAGTCTTACTTGATCAAGGGCCCAAACATTTCTCATGTTATATAGGAGGGACAAATCCTATCTTGATCAATCAACATCCCTCTACATAATTCGTAGTGTATCCAATAGTTGCTTTTATAGTTTACCCTGTTACAGGTAACATTTGACAATATCAAGATACATAACTCCTTATGTTGGGATCTCTGATGATCTCAAGTCGTAAGGATTACATACATTATTATCACTATGAGAATTGCTTATGACACTCATATAACTATCCATGTAGCATTCTCATGGTGGGTCTGTCCAGTACATTGTTCTCTAACATGTACCCATCTGTTGATTTGATATCTCATATCCATGAATTAATTTATCAATCAAAACATACTAGTCTCAATGCATTATCATTATCCTTATTTATGATAATACTTGACTAGGGACAATCTTTAAGAATAATACAATATTATTCTAAGGACATTAACTTATATATCAATTCATATTACACAGATATTCGAATAATATATAATAATGATTTGCCATTTATAAAATCATAATACATTGTATGTCATAAACAATCATCTAATGACTTGTCTTAGGGCATATCCCAACAGAGTCATACCACGGATACATGCCCATCACTTCAAGAGACATCTGCTGAGCAAGTAAATGCAGCATGTGGATTTCCGGGGCAACCTCAACGCAAATATGACCCTTACTCCAACACATACAACCCAGGATGGAGAGACCACCCTAACTTGAGCTATGGACCACAGTCGATGAATCACGTTCCACATCAAGTGCCACAACATCCACCACCATACATGACACCTTTTCAGAGGACACAACATTCAAATTTCCCTTCCACTACTGACAGGTTAGAAAATATCATTCAAGATCTTGCTCATAATGTTACAAAATTTTAACAGGAAACGAGATCCAGTATTCAAACCTTGAACACTCAAGTGGGTCAACTAGTCACCGCACTCAATTGTGTTGAAGCCCATGGACCGACCACCTTACCATCCCAAACAGTGGTGAATCCAAAGGAAAATGCAAGTGCAATCACACTTAGGAGTGGTAAAGAATTGGAGATACCAGAGAAGATGGAGAAAGATCTACCAAAGAGTGATGAAGAAAAGGAAGCTGAAATTGGAGACAAGACCACCGTGGAACAAGAGGTAAGTCTCCTTCCTTTTCTGAATACGAAGTGCCACCCCCTTCCCCCAAGCATTGAAAGACAATAAGAAAGATGCTGGACTTAAAGGTCTATATGAAACTTTTCGACGGTGTGAGATAAACATTCATTTGCCTGATGCAATTCAACAAGTACCTCGCTATGCAAAATATTTGAAAGAATTATGCACTGCGAAGAGAAATCATAGGTTGAAGGGATCCCAAAAGATTGAATTGAGTGAAAATGTGTCAGCTGTGATATACGGGAAGATTCTTACCAAGTGTAAGGACCCAGGTATGTTCTCTATCCCGTGCACAATTGGTAACACTCGCCTTGAAAAGGCCATGTTAGATTTAGGAGCATCGATCAATGTCATGTCATATTCTATTTATGCTTCTCTACAACTTGGCCCTTTGAACCTTACTGGAGTAGTTATTCAATTAGCGGATAGGTCTAGTGCATATCCTAGGGGTGTGATTGAATATGTGCTTGTGCAAGTGAACAAATTAGTATTCCCTGTGGATTTCTATGTGCTTGATATGGAGAATGGTGATAAGAGTAGCCCCATTTTGTTAGGAAAACTGATAGGCTTAGATTTTGAGTGTTTTTAACTGTAATTTCTTCCCATTTTTCGTACTTTTTCCTGGATGATATTATGCTTTTTGGTGTTTATTTGTCTATTTCAGGAAAATTAGTTGGAAATGGAAGAAATGAGCTAAACTGAAGAAAAATGGCAAAATCGAGGCGAGAAAGAGTTGAAATTGAGGAAGTTGGATTTTCGGAGTCTCGATCGATCGAGAATATTTCTCGATCGATCGAGCCAGGCAGTGTGCTGAGAAGAAAATAATTAGAAGTCTCGATCGATCGAGATTATTTCTCGATCGATCGACCAAGGCAGAAACTTCAGAGCCAATTTTATCGAAGGCTCGATCGATCAGAAGGAAATCTCGATCGATCGAGCGAGGCAGTGAGTTTCAAAGGCTGACGTGAACAGTGCACCGATCGATCGTACGCAATTCTCGATCGATCGATACGCAAATCCGGGAAAATCTTATCTTCCATTTTTAAATGGATTTTCGGGGGATAAAAGGAAAGATCATTTCCATACAAGACATACACCATATCAGACGCCAATCCTCTCGAAAATAAGGAACCTTAGCCGCCGCCTAGCGCCGCCGAAGGAGATTCAGTCTCCGTTCTTCGTCCAAAGTCGAGCCAATCCATTCCGGAGTGCAAGGAAGGAGCAAGAGAAGAGATTTCGGTGCTACGCACGGATTTATTCCGCTGTTTATCGTATTTCTAGACTCTAATCTATTTCATTTTGATTTCCAATTGATGTTTTTGAGGTCGAGAGACTATTAAACTCTTTTGTATTTGATTTGAAATATTTTCAGTTTATTCTATTGAGTTTTAGTTTCGTTGTGTTTGATTATTGATTCAATTGTGTTTGAGTGCATTGATCACTATTGTTCATAAATTAATTGCTTGTGTAGATCAAAGCCTAGCTAACTTTGATTGAATCTGAGAGTTATAACCGAGATCGAGAGATAACGTTGTAACACGCTCTATTAATTTATGATGTATGTTACGATTGAGATCGAGAGATGATATCGCATACGTGAGAACTTTGAATCGAGAGATTTAGAGTAACAAGGTTTTGATGATTTATGCAATATTGAATTAGTAAATAGGTGCACGAGAGTGACTTATTCTAATTTAATGTTAGTTTCTTTACAGCTCGAGAGAGTGTATCGAATAATAGCGAAAACCTTTCACCTTTAGAATCAATTGGTTGATAATTTGATAATTCAGTTGAATCATTAAAGATAACATAGTTGAACGACGAGCTTGATAAATTTCTCGAGTGACTTACCTTTGCATATCCGGAATCATTCATTTTATTGTTTCTTGTTTTCATTTTTTGGTCTTTAGTTTAATTTGGCTTTAGTTAATCAACTTCTTAAATCGTAGGCTAAATATAATTTCTCTAATCTTATTTGGTACTTATACATTAGTCCATGTGGATTCGACAACCCCTACTTAAATTTCACTATACTAAAACTTGACAACCGTGCACTTGCGGTAGTATCGCTTCACATTCTAAGAAAATCTTTTGTTTAAAAATAAAGCGGTCAAGTTTTTGGCGCCGTTGCCGGGGACTAATCTGTATAATATCATACGAGATTAGTTGATTGTAATTTAGCCAATTCTTTATTATTGAGTTTTTGTTTTTCTCTTTTCTTTTTCTTTTGTTGATCTTTGTTAATAATTCTGTATAATTTTTGCTGTCTCCTTTTGTCTGTTTTGTACAGGAATCGTTTCTCTAGTGCATGCTCAGAAGAGAGGAGCCCATTCTCGAGCCCTTTGATCCGGAAATAGAAAGAACTCTACTTAGGCGATTACGAGAAGCTCGAGCGATGGCAGATAATAATGAAGCACAGAACCCAAGATCAATGATGGACTTTGCACAACCGGCATTTCATGGATCTTTGTCCAGTATTACGAGGCCGACGATTCAAGCGAACAACTTTGAGATCAAGCCGGCGATTATACAAATGATACAACACTCGGTTATGTTTGGGGGAGCGGCCACGGACGACCCGAATAATCACATCTCCAACTTTTTGGAGATTTGTGACACGTTCAAACATAATGGCGTCTCCGATGACGCCATCAGGTTAAGACTTTTCCCTTTTTCATTACGAGACAAAGCTAAGTCATGGTTGAATTCACTAGCTGCAGGTTCAATAACAACATGGGAGGGGATGACGAAAGCGTTTTTATCAAAGTACTTTCCCCCTTCCAAGACGGCGAAGATGCGGAACGATATCACAACTTTTGGGCAGTTTGACCCCGAGACGTTATATGAAGCGTGGGATCGTTCTAAAGAATTGTTGAGGAGATGCCCACACCACGGTCTACCCATATGGTTGCAGGTACAAACTTTCTATAATGGTTTGTTTTCTGCTAACCGTTCGATGATAGATGCAGCATCGGGGGGATCGATAACGAGGAAGACACCGGAAGAGGCATATAGCTTATTGGAAGAAATGGCATGTAACAGCTACCAGTGGCAGTCAGAGAGGAACACGCCACAGAAGCCAATATGAGTTCATCAAGTGGACGAGATCACTGCTCTTTCGGCTCAGTTGGAAGCTATGAACCCGAAGATAGACAGCATGGGAGCAGCAGCGATGCAAGCTCAAGCTATCTTCTGTGAGCTGTGTGGAGGCGGTCATCCAAGCATCGAATGTCAGGCAGGTAACCAGTTTAACCAATCTATTGAGGCTGTGAATTTTGTAGGTAACAGGCCACCCAACAATCCGTATTCGAACTCCTACAATCCGGGGTGGAGGAACCACCCAAACCTGAGATGGTCGAACCAGGAGAATGTGTTGAACCCACAACCGCAGGCAGGGTTCACACAAAAGCCGAGTATGGAGGAACTTATGGCAAAGTTGATTTCGTCGACAGAGGTGAGGATGCAAAATCAAGATGCATCGATGAAAAATTTGGAGGTGCAAATAGGGCAATTGGCATCGTTGATTTTGGGGAGAACGCAAGGTACACTCCCAAGTGATTCTGTAAAGAATCCAAAGGAGCAATCGAATTGACAGACGAGGAGGTGACAATCCAGCTTGGGACTATAAATTAAGAACTTCTTTTTTCCATTCCTTGAGCTTTTGTTTTGGTTTATTCTTTCTAGTTTGGTTGTTTTAATTTTGTTTTTAGATGTTTCCGTGGATAAGTCTGTGTGTTTTCTATTGCAGGTGTGAAAACAAGAGCGATAAGGATGTAGACGAGGCAACCCGAGAGAAAGTTGTTGAGAAAATATCAAATTTTGTCTTCTGGTGTTGGCGATCGATCGAGACAAAATCTCGATCGATCGCCCAAAGCTTTGAAATTGGGAGTTGAGTACTGCCTCGCTCGATCGATCGAAAATTTTTTCCGATCGATCGAGCGAGAGAAAATTTTGAAAAAAAATAGGGCACCGAAGAGCAGTCTGCACTTTAAAAAAAAACACTTTCTCTCCTCTCCACAACAGAACCCAAGTCGCCTCTTCCAATTTTTCATCTAATCTCATCCTTATTCCATCAAATTTCCAATTTACTTCAAATCTTGGAAGTAATACTTGTTCTAATGAGATTTTCATTGCAGATTTGAAGAATTACAAGTCAAATTGGGCAGAAGTGCATCCAAAAGGGAATTCCAAGCCAAGTGCCAAACTCTTCCAAGATCGGATTTTTAAGTGGTAATTGGTTTCAAATCTCAAAGCTTTTATCTTTTGGTGCAATTTCTTCGTGTAGTAGAATAGGGTTAGGAAGGATTTAAGTTTGGAGGAAGTTTTGTCGTGTTGAAGGGTGTTGGATTTGCAGTGTTGTGTGTGGTGTAGTTGCATTCAAGCGAGATATTTGAGAATAATTTAGCAAGAAAATGTCTTCGAGAAAGAGGTCAAAGCAGGCGGAGGCTTCACAAAAGCAAAAGCAGGCGGAGGCCACCACTTCTGAACCAGGGTATGACGAACAGAAGTTTGTCAATGCCACAGTTGCTGAGTTATATGCCACTTATCATAAGAAACCCCTTAGTCGTGAAAGGGGCATGAGCATGGAAAAAATTGAGTGCCCGGTCATTAGGACAGCACGGCGAAAAGGGTGGTTTCAATTTGTTCAGACACCGATTGATGCTGTGGTGCCACTGGTGAGGGAATTTTACACAAATCTTCGAACCATTCGACCAGGACACCAAGTAAAGGTTTATGTTCGAGGGAAGGATGTGTTGGTAGATCGAGCTTCAATCAATAATATTTACCGGATGCCTTTCATTCACAACTGTGCATACCAATCTTTCAAGAATAGCAAGATAGATTACGATGAGGTATTGACAGTTATTGGCATGCCGGAAGTGGATTGGCAAAGGAACGATAAAGGAGAGCCACAGTTGGTTCTAAAAAAGCATTTGATGCCAGAGGCCCAAGCATGGTTCTCATTTGTCGCCTCGCGGGTCATGCCTTCGACCCACACTTCTGAGGTGACAAAAGACAGAGCGGTCCTGGTATATGCCATCCTCTCAGGGAAGGAACTGGACTTCGGCGAGATCATCAGTGATCACATTCAAGAGATTGGGAGCAGCCCACCAACCTCCGCACTACCGTTTCCATCCACGATCACTGCTTTATGTCAGCGATGCGGAGTGACATGGGGGGAAGACGAGGAGCTACTTCCGCCGAAGACCCCGATCATAGTGGACGGTCCACCACCTCCTACGGGCCGACGAAGGGCCGAGCCAAGACCCTCGGACACTAGACAAGCTGGAGCATCATCATCCTCTGCTGCAGAGCGTACACGTGTTACATTGGACTCTCTTCATAGGGATCTCCAAGATATTCGCCTGGGGCAGCAGAGTATTCACAGCATGCAGCGGGACATTCACAGCATGCAGAGAGCATTGCAGATGGACCATGAGCAGGCAGCTCAGCGTCAGATGGAGTTCATGCACTATCAGAGTGCATGGAACACTGCCATGGCCCATGGCCCAGGGCTTTCCAGGTTTCCAGTTCCCGCCGGAGCCACACTTTGCACCTTATCATCCGCATGCACCTCCACCTTCTGAGTACCCACCATTTCCGCCATATCAGGGCGAGGAGCACCACTACCCAGTTCCCCCTCCGGAGCATGATGAGGACGACGATCAGTGACGATCGTCGTCATGGTATGTGTTTTTGCCTTTGCATTTATTTATTTTTTCTTGTTCATTGAGGGCAATTCACGTACTAAGTTTGTGGGGGGTTTTGAGTATTTGCATATATCTTGTTTTTGCACATTCTGCTACTTGTCTTGCTTCCCTACTTGCATGACTGCATGATTTTGTGACTGATTCATCCTTGAGCATTACCAACAAAATTTTTTTTGTGAGTTAGTCTTGAGAAATGAAGAATTTGATTTGCAACAGTAATACATGATGAAATTAATCCTCATCTAGATAGGAGTCATGAAAATGTTTAACTTGTTTGTATATATCCTTTGTTAACCATATGTAAAAACTGAGGAATAATTTGAGCACTTATTGAGTCATGATTGAGTGAAGTATGTATTGATTAAAGTGAAAATTTGTGTTAACTATGATGAGTTTTGAGTATTTTAGATAACTCTACAATTTATTTGAAAGCACTTTGAGGCGAAATTTATAGTTAGGAACTTGACTTGGAGATGATTTAGGCGATCTTTGGACCGTTTGAGCCTTTCAAGCCTACCTGTTATACATTATTCCTTAGTGTCCCCTCTTGTGCCTTATTGAAAAAGAATGGTATATGCATTGCATATGATTAGACCCCCATTCGACATTCTTGGCAACCTCATTATACCTACCTTGGATTGAGCCTAAAAGAAAATTTTTACCCACCCCTAAGGGAGTATAATGAATCTCATTCATTGCATTAAATTGTTATATGTTGATAAGTTCATTGTGAAAAAAATGAAATGAACAAAAGAATGAGCAAAGAAAAAGAAAAGATGTAGAGAAAAGCCTTGAAAAGAAAATTTAAATAAGACCCAAAGTGGCCAAGGCTAGAAAAAGTTGAAGAGAAGCTCAATAGTGTGTGAAAAAAGTATTGAACTGATCCTATTGTACCCTCGTCTGTGAATTCATCCTACCTTTTCTTTGGAGCCACCAAAAGGCCTAACGTTATAAGCTTTTAAAGTCCTGTTGATCCAAGTCTAGGGAATAATTACATTAGTGGAGAAGTGCTGAATAGTAAATTTGTAGAGTAGTTCAAAGTAATATTGACTCGGAGTTGTTATGGCACTTTTTGATCTTAAAGATATGTACATTACTCATGTTTGACAATAGCACACACGCACGTTCCAATGTTGCGATGTATTGTTTAACTTAGGAGAAATTGCTTCTTGTTAAATGTTGAATGACTTTTATTGATGTGTAAGTAGGATTTCTGATTTTTTACGTGAGTTGTAAAGATGATTCATGCATAGTATTAAGATTAACTTTTCTTTTTTGAGCTTATTGCTTGCTCGAGGACGATCAAGTCTAAGTTTGGGGGAGTTGATAGGCTTAGATTTTGTGTGTTTTTAGCTGTAATTTCTTCCCATTTTTCGTACTTTTTCCTGGATGATATTATGCTTTTTGGTGTTTATTTGTCTATTTCAGGAAAATTAGTTGGAAATGGAAGAAATGAGCTAAACTGAAGAAAAATGGCGAAATCGAGGCGAGAAAGAGTTGAAATTGAGGAAGTTGGATTTTTGGAGTCTCGATCGATCGAGAATATTTCTCGATCGATCGAGCCAGGCAGTGTGCTGAGAAGAAAATAATTAGAAGTCTCGATCGATCGAGATTATTTGTCGATCGATCGACCAAGGCAGATACTTCAGAGCCAATTTTATCGAAGGCTCGATTGATCGGAAGGAAATCTCGATCGATCGAGCGAGGCAGTGAGTTTCAAAGGCTGACGTGAACAGTGCACTGATCGATCGGACGCAATTCTCGATCGATCGATACGCAAATCCGGGAAAATCTTATCTTCCATTTTTGAATGGATTTTTGGGGGATAAAAGGAAAGATCATTTCCATACAAGACATACACCATATCAGACGCCAATCCTCTCGAAAATAAGGAACCCTAACCGCCGCCTAGCACCGTCGAAGGAGATTCAGTCTCCGTTCTTCGTACAAAGTCGAGCCAATCCATTCCGGAGTGCAAAGAAGGAGCAAGAGAAGAGATTTCGGTGCTACGCACGGATTTATTCCACCGTTTATCATATTTCTAGACTCTAATCTATTTCATTTTGATTTCCAATTGATGTTTTTGAGGTCGAGAGACGATTAAACTCTTTTGTATTTGATTTGAAATATTTTCAGTTTATTCTATCGAGTTTTAGTTTCGTTGTGTTTGATTATTGATTCAATTGTGTTTGAGTGCATTGATCACTATTGTTCATAAATTAATTGCTTGTGTAGATCAAAGCCTAGCTAACTTTGATTGAATCTGAGAGTTATAACAAAGATCGAGAGAAAACGTTGTAACACGCTCTATTAATTTATGATGTATGTTACGATTGAGATCGAGAGATGATATCGCATACGTGAGAACTTTGAATCGAGAGATTAGAGTAACATGGTTTTGATGATTTATGCAATATTGAATTAGTAAATAGGTGCACGAGAGTGACTTATTCTAATTTAATGTTAGTTTCTTTACAGCTCGAGAGAGTGTATCGAATAATAGCGAAAACCTTTCACCTTTAGAATCAATTGGTTGATAATTTGAGAATTAAGTTGAATCATTAAAGATAACATAGTTGAACGACGAGCTTGATAAATTTCTCGAGTGACTTACCTTTGCATATCCGGAATCATTCATTTTATTGTTTCTTGTTTTCATTTTTCGGTCTTTAGTTTAATTTGGCTTTAGTTAATCAACTTCTTAAATCGTAGGCTAAATATAATTTCTCTAATCTTATTTGGTACTTATACATTAGTCCCTGTGGATTCGACAACCCCTACTTAAATTTCACTATACTAAAACTTGACAATCGTGCACTTGCGGTAGTATCGCTTCACATTCTAAGAAAATCTTTTGTTTAAAAATAAAGCGGTCAAAAACCATTCCTCAAAACTTCTAAGACCAAGATAGATGTGCATAGTGGTACCCTTACTATGGAATTTGATGGTGAGATTGTTACTTTTATCATTTATGATGCCATGAAATATCCTTGCAATAATGATGACACTGTATATTCTATCGATGTTATTTACTATTTGTCTCAGGAAGTTCTTGAGATTGTAGGGAAGGATGAACTGGTGCCCAAACGTATTCAAAAATGGATGGCGAGTATGCATCGACTACCGGAAGCTCAACGCCGTGACTAGAAAGGACCACATTCCTCTACCCTTCATTGATCAAATGCTTGAGAGGTTAGCGTGTCATTCATACTATTGTTTTATTGACGGTTATTCGGGTTATTTTTAGATTGCAATTGCACCGGAGGACCAAGAAAAGACTACTTTCACAGCCCTTTTGGCACATTCGACTACCGACGCATGCCCTTTGGACTATGCAATGCTCCAGCCACGTTCCAACGGTATATGGTTAGCATCTTTTCTGCATTTATTGAGCATATTTTAGAGGTGTTCATGGATGATTTTACTTTCTATGGTAACTCATTCAAGGATTGTCTAGCTGGCCTCACACTTGTGTTAAAACGATGCATTGAGACTAACCTTGTTCTAAATTCTGAAAAATGTCATTTTATGGTAGAACAAGTTGGGTCATGTCGTTTCTGTGAATGGCATAGAGGTCGACAAAGCTAAATTGATGTTATACAGTATCCTACTTGTGTTCGGGATGTGCACTCTTTTCTTGGACAAGCAGATTTTCACATGAGGTACATCAAGGGCTTCGCTAAGATAGCTACACCTTTGTGTAAGCTACTGCAAAAGGATGTCACTTTCGAGATGGATGAAGCGAGCAAGAGATCTTTTGATCGACTGAAGAAGTCATTGACTTCTACCCCCATCATCCAACCACCCGACTGGAGTAAGCCTTTTTAGATCATGTGTGATGCCAATGACTTTGCGGTTGGTACTGTCTTAGGCCAAAAAGAGGGGAATTCTTCACATGCAATCTACTATGCATCAAAGACCTTGAGTGATGCTCAACGGAACTATTCCACTACTGAGAAAGAGCTTTTAGCAGTTGTTTTGCTCTTGAAAAATTTCGATCTTATTTACTTGGTACTAAATCATTGTTTATTCTGATCATGCAGCTCTTCGCTATTTGATGACAAAGAAGGAGGCAAAACCAAGGTTGATAAGATGGATTTTGATCTTGAGTGAATTTGACATACAAATCAAGGATAAGAAGGGCAGCGAGAACAAAGTAGCGGATCACTTAAGCCGTCTACCGCATGGGATGAGGAGCTTTGTTTGAAGGAGGAATTCCTGGATGAGCATCTACTTTCCATAAACGACAATCTACCATGGTATGCTCATATTGTGAATTTCTTAGCTTCTGATGTACTACCTTCTGAACTGTCTAGGTCTCAAAGAGCTAAAATAATGAGTGATGCCAAGTACTATGTATGGGATGACCCTTACCAATGGAAGAATTGCGCGGATCAAATCATTTGAAGATGCATTCCTGACACTGAGGTAAATGACATTCTTAAGTTCTGTCATTCATATGCTTGTGGCGGACATTTTGGAGCAAAGATGACGTCTAGAAAGGTACTAGAATGTGGGTTCTTTTGGCCCACCCTCTTTCGTGATGCCTACTATTTTTGCAAGAACTGTGCTCAATGTCAATTGACCGGTAATATATCCCAAAGAAAGGAGATGCCTCAACAACCCATTCTTATTTGTAGATTTTTGACGTATGTGGCATCGACTTTATGGGACACTTTCTTATCTCTTATGGTCATGTTTATATACTTCTTGTTGTTGATTATGTCTCAAAATGGGTGGAAGCTATTGCCTCCCGGACTGACAATTCCAAGGTTGTTGCAGATTTTTTCAAACTTAACATTTTCTCTAGGATTGGAATCCCGAGAGCCATAATCAGTGATAGAGGTACACACTTTTGCAATCGAGCAGTGGAAAATCTGTTCAAGAAGTATCATGTGACCCACAAAGTCTCCACTGCCTACCATCCGCAAACAAGTGGCCAAGCCGAGATCTCTAACCGAGAAATCAAAGCCATCTTGGAAAAGACCGTCAACCCAACAAGGAATGATTGGAGCTTAAGACTGGATGATGCACTTTGGGCCTATAGGACTGCATATAAAACTCCAATAGGTATGTCCCCATATCGATTAATCTTTGGTAAACCTTGCCATCTTCCTGTAGAGTTGGAGCATAGAGCATACTGGACTGTGAAGAATTTCAACATGAACTATGATGAGAGTGGAGTGCATCGGAAGTTGCCATTGCAAGAATTAGAGGAGATAAGGAATGAGGCATATGAGAGTGCAAGGATATACAAGGAAAAGATGAAGGACTTCCATGACAAGATGATATCAAGGAGGAGATTTGAAGTTGGTCAAAAAGTTCTCCTTTACCATTCACGCCTTCGACTCTTTCCAGGTAAGCTTCGTTCTAGATGGAATGGACCTTTTATCGTTACTAATGTATATCCTCATGGTGCAGTGGAAATTCAGAGTTTGGACACCACTAAGACAATTAAGGTGAATGGTCATCGATTGAAGCATTACTACGAGGGTGTCCAAAACGAGGAAGGTGGACAAGTGAACATCAAGGTGGCTCTAGAGGATCCACCTAACTTTGACTGATCACGAGGACTGGCGTCGGGCCACCGACGTTAAACAGAGGCTCTGCTTGGGAGGCAACCCAAGGGAAATTAGTTTTATTTTTTTTATTTTTATTGCTTTAATAGTTAGACTTCCCTTTTCTTGTATTTTTACCTTACATTGGGGACAATGTAAGATTTAAGTATGGGGGAGGGATTAGTGGTGTGTTATTGCTTTTCTTATTACAAAAATACAAAAAAATCGAAAAATTTGAAATTTTTTGAGCTCATAGTTAGTAATGAATGCATGCTTAGAATCAGTAGCCCATGATGAAACCTAATTGATAGCATGCATGTTTTTGAACATAGGTGAATTGTTAACCTTGGAACACTTTGAACTCTAATGCAAATTGTGCTTTGGCATAGTAGTTGAATTTATTGAGCACGATATTGTCACGAATTGTGAAGTGTGCATAATTTAGTAAAGATTGTGTAAACCTTGTGATAGTCTTAAGAAGTATCTAATACATGCTAGAACTTAACTGCATGCTCTTTGAGGCGTATGTCTAGACCCCTTGCGAACATGAAAGTGATATAGGCAATATTTGATGAGTTTGAGCCTTTCAAGCCTACCATGTAAAGAAAACCAATCACTAGTATCCCTTTTGAGCCTTAATGCAAAAGAATGGTTGTATGCTAAGCATTCAAGCAACTCTCATTCAACATTCTTTGAATAGCTTATCATCCTTCCCTAATAAGCCTAAGTATGAATTCTATCCATACCTTTGAAGGGAGTATGATGTGTTTCATTCACATGCACTTATGTTAACAATGATTCATATATGTTTTGTGAGCTTTATTGTCAAAAGAATGAAATGCATGAAAGAAAATGGATGCCTTGAGAAAATAAATAAAAATATGACTCCAAGGGGAGCCAACCTACAAAAGAGAAAAAGATTGAGTTAAACCTTGCAAAAAAAAAAAACAAGGTTTGAAAAAAATCATGCAAGAAGATAAGTTTAAATTTTGCATAACATTATACTCTCTTGTTTGATATCTCTTACCCTTTCTTTCATAAGCCAATACCTAGGCCAAGCTACAAGCTAATAAAGACTACTTGATTTATGTGTGCAAAGTGGCTAAGATAGTTGAGAAGAGTGTGCAAGTGAGCTTATACTTGTGTTAGTGTATGACTTGCGCTATTATATGTTTGCATCTATTGGATCTATAACTTGTACATGACACTTGTTTATGACCACACACGCACGTTCACTGCTTTGTTGGGTACGGAATGTTTAGGGATTGAACTTGTTCCACTGTTAACTTTTTTCATTACTATGCATGTTTGAGATTGTTGAGGCATTAAAGTGAGGACAAGTTAATTTGTTATGATGTTATGAGCCAACAAAAATATTGTAGTTTTGTCTGATTTACTCGAGGTCGAGTAAAGAGTAAGTATGTGGGAGTTTGATGTGACTAGATGTAATACCCCCGAAATGTGGTATGATTATGTGCTACGATGATGAATTATGATGTGTTTAAGGGTTGTGGTGTATTTAAATTGGGGGCTACGATTATGTTTAATGATATGATGTGGGGAACATGTTGGGTGTTTTCAAGATGTATTAATTAATTGAAGTTAGAAAATATCGAGTGAGGATATTTTAATACATCGCACTATATACCGGGACACAATTAAACACCACATGACCACCCCAACCCTCACCACCCCCCCCCTACCCGGCCACCTCACCCCTCCCCCACTTGGCAACCCATGCCCTTTTCCCCACTTGGCAGCCCATGCTTGCATCATTACCTTCCAATCAATCCCTTCTCCTTCTCTCCCCCTCCATTTTCGTTCCAGCTTAGCAGCATTAAGGCAAGGGAAAAAGCTTGGTGAAAGTGTTCCAAAAACCTTGCTAAAGAGGAGCAAAAGAGAGGGGTAAGTTGGTACTCTATTCTTTTGGTTGGGAATGGTTTTGGAGGGATGTTTTAACGCATGCTAGTGTAAGGGTTGGTCGAAACCTTGGTTTGGGTGCTTACATGTTAGTGTTATGTAACTACTAGCATGTTAGATCGAACACTTTATACGTTTTATGTGATAGATTGCTGGCCTTGAAACTAGGTGTTCGAAAATCTGGGTAATGTCATGATGCCCTGTTTTCTGTAAGTTTGGTTGAGCTCTAAGTTTATGAGGATGTTATGATGCATGCTAGCTTAGGTTTTATGAAACCTTGAATTTAAGTGCTTACATAGAAGTTTTATGAATCCCCTAGCATATATGTTTGAACATGTTGCATGGTTTATGTGTGAGAATTCTTGTTATGAAATGTAGTGCTCGAAAATCTGGATAGAAATTATGATGCCCTGTTTTTCTGAAAAAGTGGACGAGCACTGATAAAGTTGGGCAATTTTAATGCATGTCGGTTTAAGTTATGAGTGAACCTTTAATTTTAATACATGCATGGAAGTATGATGAAGATATTAATATGCTTGTTTAGGCATTGTATGTATATTATGAAGTAGTTTGAAGGGTGTGAATTGAGGTGTTCGAGATTTCTGGAAAATCTCGCATGAATGTGAACGACCGATCGATCGGTGATGAACACCGATCGATCGGCAAATGCCGTAGCAAAATAAAGAAAATGATGAACAGTTAGCGATCGATCGGTGGGGGAGACCGATCGATCGGTAGTCACTGTTCGTATGTGATAAAATTTTATGTTCTTTTTTTGTAATTTGATTTCGATTCTCGTATCGGTGCCTAATATTGTATTATGTGGTTGTGTAGAGCCATCCCAGGTACCAGCACAATCAAGGAGATAAGTCTGTTGACTCCTCCTCCTTTTGAAAAGGTACGTAAGAGACGTACGGGCATCGGACGGTAAAACACATCTTTACACTACTATGCTTTTATTGCATGAGTATACATGATGAATGATGATGTTTATAAGATGTTTATAAGATGTTTACGGTGTTTATAAGATGTCTATGATGTTATACGTGGTAAGATGCCACGGGGTAAGATGCCCCACATGGTAAGAGGCCATGCGATACTATTTGTGGTAAGATGCCACGGGGTAAGATGCCCCACATGGTAAGAGGCCATGCGATCCTATTTGTGGTAAGATGCCACGGGGTAAGATGCCCCACATGGTAAGAGGCCATGCGATGTTTATATTGTGGTAAGATGCCACAGGGTAAGATGCCCATATGCATGATTATGAATCAGGGACAACGATAAGAAGTTAATGAATAACCAGCATATTTACTTAACCAATGTTTCATGCATTTACTATGATGTTTTATGATGTTAAATGAGATGGTATATGCTTATGATGTGTTGTCTCTGTAGGTACGCTTTTGGGCTAAAGGACTAAGGGTCGGGTTGAGGCAGTGAGCTACAAGGAACAAAGGAATGTTTAGGATTCAAGTCACGATTAGTATCTACTCTAGGAGTAGTATAAATCTAAATATTAACATTCTTTTGGGAATGTAATGAATTATTTTTGGAA
Source organism: Haberlea rhodopensis (assembly GCA_907163345.1). Classification (NCBI taxonomy): domain Eukaryota; kingdom Viridiplantae; phylum Streptophyta; class Magnoliopsida; order Lamiales; family Gesneriaceae; genus Haberlea; species Haberlea rhodopensis. The sequence goes on from CAJQUN010000220.1 coordinate 853,029, forward strand.
GTCTTTTATTTTGGCCTGTAATCCTGTTAGCTCATGTGACAACCGGAACCTTAAGACGTTATTAATGCATGATTAGTCCTTCTTATGTCTATTAATCACTGTTAAGGTGGGAAGACCCCACACTAGAAATAGATACATCTATTGTGTTTAATTTTCTACGAATTGGTATATTTTGATGGATAATTTGTTACATATGCTACCTAATCGTATAATTGTGTAAATGTAGGTGAAATCGAAGAAATCGAGCTAAAAAAGGCGAATAAAGACCAAGGAAAGCTTGGGAGATGATAAGGACTCAAGGTAGATCAAGAAAAATGCTAAAAATGTAATTTTTGAAGAAGCGATCGACCGCATGAAGGAGGAGATCGATCGCCTATGGACAGAAAGTTGAGCAACAAAATCTGAAAGTCAGCGATCGATCGGTACAATGAGGCGATAGATCACCAAAGTCTTCTGGAGCCACGCGATCGATCGATAAAAAGGGGCGATCGATCGCCTATTGAATCTGTCGAAAAAAATAAAAGCTAGCGATCGATCGCTTGCAGTGTTTTGGAAACTTTGGAGTCTTGATTTCTTTCCTTCTTACATGGACTCTAACCTACCCCATCAGCCTCCCCTCCTCTATAAACTCGAAAATCAGCCTTTTTAGACCAGAATCTCAGACTTTAGAACATAATTTTAGAATTAGAATAAATTTTCTCTCAACTTTTGTGAAGAACGCTTTGAAGAACGAAGAACGAAGACGGAAGCCACACTCCGAAATCGTGATTCCTTATAGTAATTCTTCTTTTTACTATTAGTTTAATGTTTTCTAGAATATATTTGATTTTTTTAATCCAATTATGAGTAGCTAAACACTTTGATTCTTGGTTGAGGGATACTTGCCTTTGGAATAAAAACACTTGTGAAGATTTTGGTTTGATTGTTGGATTTTTAATTCAATTTCAATTTGTTTTTTTAGATTTTGATTATTATGATTGTTGTGTTTGATTGATAGATTGATCACCTAGTAATCACTTACACAATCTAATGCTAATTAAGAAGCAATTAAGATTGATAATTACCTGTTGTTAGTGTTATTAAATTCTTAGAAAAAACGATTGGATGATTAATTCTAGCGGCTGTAGTTTTTATTGTTAGGATTCATCAAACTTACTAGTTTTTGAAGCTATCGTTGATTTAATCTTAACGGCTGTAGTTTTGGTTAAAGATTTGATAAGAGTCAAACTGAATGTTGTTTTCTATTTGACTACGATTAATGTAAGGGAGGAATTAAGTTTCCGATTGATGAATAATTGAATAAATTCAAATGTTCAGTGATTATCATGATGATCAAGTGAATAATTTCCAAAGGTAAAGTTGACTAAAAACCAAGAATTGCTTTTTAATCTTGATAATCTAGTGATTTGCTTGATTTAGTTTAATTAAGTTATAGTTAAGAATTTCGAAAAACCCCCTAATTGTTACTTTGCTACTTAGTTTTTTTCATTAACACAAGAGAATACCCTTCTTCGTGGGATCGGTCCATACTTTCACTACTACATTAGTTTTATAAAAAGTGGGGTTAATTTGGGCGTACACGATAAACGCACACCGTCGTTACACTGGATTTTTCTGTTTAAATAAATAGCGATCAATGTCCTAACATATGATCAGCATTGAAGTAAAATATTCTATGTAGAACATTTCAAATCAATTGGAGATTAATGGCGCTCGAGCGCCCAATTTGCTGCCCAAAATATGGGCAGGGAACTACCCTCGTCCGATTTTGATCGTTTTGTCCTTTATCAAGTATTTAACTTTTCCATACTTAATTTCAATTCATTAAGTACATTTTTTCAACAATCCCCCACATGAATTAAAATTAATGCATGAATACAATGAGTGTCTTTAACGAATCGTTATAGGATGTGGAGAGGTAGCTTGCGGTTTTGAACCTTCCGTAGTGTTATTCAATCGGATTTTCTAACTTAATAGTGAACTTAAAGTCCTGAATTATTTAGTCATTTGTGTAAACCGAGATAATTAAATCCACACACAATTGAACCCACAACATAACAACTCTAACATTCACATTGGCTTTTAATGTTGTGTCCGTTTCGGCCATGGACCACGCTTGGTTTCAAAAGTGCTTTCCATCTTTGAAGCGGTCAGAATTCGCACTCACGTAGGTGATCTCTTTTTTTCCCATTATACTCCAACATGTTTATCTGCATGTCTTAGGAATCATTAAAGGCTTTTGCCTATCCTTGTACCTCTTTTACGGGCTACACCTGTTATCATAGGAATGAGTTGGAGATTAATTCTCCAAGGTGTTTATACAATCTTGTAGTTTTGTTGTCTCTTTTGAACCTAGATCTTGGGATCTCCAGTCATATATGTTGGGTATCCACTACAAGATTTTAATTATGAGGTTTTAATCACATTCCCCTCGATAAACTTCCATATAATCTCTCGGTTAACCATTTCATATGCGGATCTGTGGTTTCACATAATCACTCAAGAGTATGCCACTAGAGATCATTTTGTCATATGGTATTATGTCTATACTTCTCTGCCAAGACTTACCATTTCGCTTAATAACCCGTGCACCTTTTACAGCATTAACGTAACAATCTTAGTTGCATGCACAAGCCTTTTTCAATAAGGATTTTTCTCTAACAACTTATAAAGTCACTCGCCCGAAGAAGCTTTACATGTTTTTCATAGAGAATTTTCCACAACAGATATCTTCAGTTTCGGTAATCACATTACCTCATTTGCATCATTTTATACTTTTATGATATTTCCATCATCGAATTTTAAGCGTTGAAAACTTAGAAATCCAATTCAAATACAAGTTCAAGATTCTATTTCTTGTAAACTTAAATTTAAGCGCGAAGCTTAAAATTTGAAATCGAATTAATCCTTGAGATTTCATTCTTCAAATGTCTTGAAAACTTTAACTCCAAGTATTGCTCTTGATGAACACACGTCAAAAATGTCTCGTCAACATTTTTCTTTGTTACTTGAAGATTTATAAACTGCTTCCTTCAATGAGCATACACAAGCATACATACGCTTAAGTGTGTACATATTTGCCACAATCATTAATCTATTTGCAACATGATTTGTCAAACTTTTCATGTCATTTATTTGGTGTTTAGTATGACTTTACTTTGGCCATTATATTTCTAGTTTAGCCAAGCAACTCCACATTTCAAATATTGTAAGAAACTCTATTTTCCTTCAATCACAAGGTTTTTTCGTCATTACCTAACTGTGGCCCTTAGGCTGCGATTGACTCACATAATTGCAATCCCCCACAACTTCGGGATAGTCTCGAATTGCACTGGCGTTCAAACTTTTGTGTTTCAAGTTCTAAGTGTTATTGGCTTAGAAATCAAAATTCAAGATTTTATTTCTTGAAATTTCGGATTTAACCGTACTTGATTATAAAAGTTGAAACTTGGATACTATTCTCAAACTTGGTAAACAATTTGCAATTTAAGCGCACTAACTTAGAAAACTTGAATTCAAGATTTTCTATCTTGCAAATTCATGGTTTAAGCATACTAGCTTAGAAATTCAAAATGAACCAAATAAGATATTACAACGCCTAGTCAAAATTTGTGGCTTCGATTCATCACTTGTGTTTTAAGCTTACAAAGCTTAGAAACTCGAATTCAAGATTTTATTTTCTTGCAAATTCAAGCTTAAACGTCAAATTCTTAGACAACACAAGTATAATCTACTCACAATTTCCCACAGCAAACCACATTTACTAAATTTGATTGCAATCTCATTCTTGAAGTGTTTAAACACCCAAACAACTTCGTTTTTGCTTCGTAACAAAGAAGCCACAATAATATCATGTGCAAATATTGATAAAGTAACAAATTACTTTTTCCATATTTCTAGTTTGCACAATCTTTCCATCGCAAACATCATTGTGAATTAATCTAGAGACGTTATGTTTCTCCTAACAAATGAATGGCGATTTTGTTAACTTAGCCCCCACTGAAGCAATAAGTTTAACATTACAATTTGCGTTGCAAACCATGGTTTAAATGATCATAATAATCACGTCACAAACCATAAGATTCAATCCAAAAGGTAATAAATTTTATTGCTTTCAACAAATATCGTCATTACATTTGTTTAGATTCACTCCATTCTTGGAGTTTACAAATTTCAAAGATACACAATCTAATTAAGCGGTAAGCACTAGATCATCCAAATCATTTGAGAGACGATTTTCTTCGGTCACACTTACTTTATCCATAGCCTTCCCAAGATTGTCTTTATTGTGACAATCATTCGCCATTTGATTAGGTTTTCCACATTTGTAGCACTTGCCTTTGAACTTCTTCATCTTTTCAGATTTGGAGGCCATGCCATCAAACTTGCGCTTTGTTCCGGCGATTTTTTCCACTAAGTTCACATGTGCTTCATGCTGGTACTTATTTTCCTTCCTTTCGGAAATTCTGTTGTCCTCTTCGATTCTCAAGCGAACCATATGATTCATCTCTTTTCGTTTGTGCTTCAAATAATTCTTGAAGTGCTTCCATGATGGAGGCAACTTTTCAATCATTGCGGCCACTTGGAATGAAACACTTGGAACCATTCACTCCGCAAGAATTTCGTGCATGATTATTTGCAAATATTGCACTTGCGCCATCAACGGTTTTGTGTAAACCATTTTGAAATCCAGGAATCACCCAATGATGAATTTCTTCATGCTGGCATCCTCGGATTTATACTTTTTTCTCCAAGGATTGCCACAATTCTTTGGCCGTCTGCACTAGGCAATACACATTGTACAATGTGTTGTCTAGTCCATTGAGAATGTAATTCTTGCACATGAAATCGATTTGATTCCACACATCAACCGCATTCCTCTTTTGGTTGTCGGTTTCACTCTCCAGGACGGTAGGAGCATCCTCATTGTGGAACCTTGCCAACCCCAAGTTTGTCAAATAAAATAGCATTTGTTGCCATCTCTTGAAGTCGGTTCCGTTGAACTTCTTAGGCTTTTCTTCATGATGAACGGTAGTCGTTGTTCCACTCGATGAAGCCATTTGTTACAATATTGTTTCAAGATTTATGCATATTTGTATGGATTTGTATCTTTGGATAAAATAGCAAGCAAATTAACAATGGTTTTATGAATGTTTGTCGTGATGAGATTTGGAATCTCTGTCCTTGAAATAGTATTGTCTCGCTATGTTGTTTACGGTTAGCAGCAATCGGTCCCAAGATATAACGACTATGACTTATGACCATATTTTAACAACTCACTTAGGGTGTGCATTGGGTGCACAATCTGATCAGGTAATACAATCGGGTTGGGTTACTTTATAAAATATCAAATTTGGATTTTTATATTGTTGGATCGAACTTGGGTATTAATTTTGCTATCTAATCGGGTGTCGGGTAACCGCGTAAACTAAAACACCATACTTCCATTATGCATATTATTAATGTAGAAGGACTTAGAGTTTTTTTTTTTTTTAGAATCAAACGATATTAGATTTATCAACTAGAAAGTTCTGAAAATACAATGTTGTGAATGCAATGTGGATAATTAGGACTTAGAGTTAACCGTCATAAAAATATCCGAATGTCACACATTTATCTAGGGGAGTTCTGGTCTAGCCCACATCCTTATAGCCTATTAGCTCATATACCAAATATCCAATACAATTATTTTAGGGGAAATAGCATCCACATATCCTCGCCAAACAATATTTGCACATAAATCTCCATTTTAAAAAAGTCTACAAATAAATACATGGTGGAGAAGTCTTTATTCACTTAAGTCCACTTTCCAAACTTTTGCTTCGAAAAGATCTTTTTTCATTCCCTAAATACACTTGCTTTCTGCATTCTCTCTCGTCCCTTTTACATTCTATCTCCTCCTTTTGAAACCTACATTTTGCATTCTCTCTTCAACTTTTTGCATTTTCTCTCCTCCTTTTGGCATTAATTTTTTTTTAAAAAAATGAGATTTACGATTGACATGAAAATTTAAAAAATAATTTTCCATTATATTATAACTGGTGCATGATATTATAACTGGTACGTGAAATTATAAGTGTTGCATTATAGTTATACCTGGTGCATGAAATATAATATGTGCCTTAATTTATAACTGATGCATATAATTATAACTGGTGCATCTAATTATAACAGGTGTATCAAAATTATAACTGGTGCATGAAATATAAGTGGTGCATGAAATCATAACTGGTGCATCATTATCATAAGTGATGCATGAAATCATAACTGATGCATCATTATCATAACTAGTGCATGAAATCATAACTGGTACATGAAAAATTGTACTTGTGCATGAAATCATAACTGGTGCATTAAATTATATATTGTAACTTGACTGGTGAGTGAAATTTTAACTGATGCATTATAATTACACCCGGTGCATGAAATTATGCATGAAGTTATAACTAGTGCATGTATTTATAACTGATACATGTAATTATAACTGGTGCATCAAATTACAACAGGTGCAACATAATTATACTGGTGCATGAAATATAAGTGGTGCATCATATTCATAACTGGTGCTTGAAATCATAAATGATGCATGAAAATGTAATGGTGCATGAAATCATAAATGGTGCATGAAAATCTATTTGTGCATGAAATCATAACTGGTGCACGATATTGTATTGTAACTGGTGCATGATATTATATCTGGTGCGTGAAATCATAAGTGTTGCATTATAATTATACCTGATGCACGAAAAATATACATGGTGCATGAAATTATAACAAGTGCATGAAGTTATAATTGGTGCATGAATTTATAACCAATGCATGTAATTATAACTGGTGGATCTAATTATAACAGCTGCAACATAATTATAACTGGTGCATGAAATCATAAATGATGCATGAAATTGTACTGGTGCATGAAATCATAACCGGTGCATGAAATTGTATATTGTAACTGGTGCATGATATTTTAACTGGTGCGTGAAAATTTAAGTGATGCATTATAATTATACCTGGTGCATGAGAACTATAACTCGTGCATGAAATTATAACTGGTGCATTTAATTATAATTGGTGCATCTAATTATAACAGGTGCAACATCATTATAACTAATGCATGAAATATAAGTGGTGCATGAAATCATAACTGGTGAATCATAATCATAACTGGTGCAAGAAATCATAAATGGTGCATGAAATTGTACTGGTGCATGAAATCATAATTGTATATTGTAACTGGTGCATGATATTTTAACTAGTGCGTGAAATTTAACTGATGCATTATAATTATACCTGGTGCACGAAAACTATACCTGGTGCATGAAATTATAACATGTGGTACATGAATTTATAACTAGTGCATGTAACTATAACTGGTGCATCTAGTTATAACAGGCGCAACATAATTATAATTGGTGCATGAAATATAAGTGGCGCTTCACAATCATAACTGGTGCTTGAAATCATAAATGATGCATGAAATTGTACTGGTGCATGAAATCATAGCTGATGCATGAAATTGTACTGGTGCACGAAATCAAAAATGGTGCATGAAATTGTATATTGTAATTGGTGCATTTTATTTTAACTGGTGCATGAAATTTTAACCAATGCATTATAATTATACCTGGTGCATGAGAATTATAATTGGTGCATGAAATTATAACAGGTGCATGCAATTATAACTGATGAGTGATTTATAACTGGTGCATGTAATTATAACTGGTGCATCTAATTATAACAGATGCAACATAATTATAACTAGTGCATGAAATATAAGTGGTGCATGAAATCATAACTGGTGCATCATAATCATAACCAGGAAATCATAACTGGTGCATGAAATTGTATATTGTAATTGGTGGATGATATTTTAAATGGTGCTTGAAATTTTAATTGATGCATTATAATTATACATGGTGCACGAAAACTATACCCGGTGCATGAAATTATAACAGGTGGTGAATGAATTTATAACTAGTGCGTGTAATTATAAATGGTGCATGTAAATATAAGTGGTGCATCATAATCCTAACTGGTGCATGAAATATAAGTGGTGCATCATAATCGTAACTGGTGCTTGAAATCATAAATGATGCATGAAATTGTACTGATGCATGAAATCATAACTGGTGCATGAAATTGTACTGGTGCATGAAATCATAAATGGTGCATGAAATTGTATATTGTAACTGGTGCATTTTATTTTAACTGGTGCGTGAAATTTTAACTGATGCATTGTAATTATACCTAGTGCATGAGAACTATAATTAGTGCATGAAATTATAACAACTGCATGAATCATAACTGGTGCATGAATTTATAACTAGGGCATGTAATTATATCACGTGCATCTAATTATAATAGGTGCAACATTATTATAACTGGTGCACGAAATATAAGTGGTGCATGAAATCATAACTGGTGCATCATAATCATAACTGGTGCTTGGAATCATAAATGATGCATGCATTTTACTGGTGAAAGAAATCGTAATGGTGCATGAAATTTTATATTGTAACTGGTGCATGATAGTTTTAACCGGTGCATCAAATTTTAAATGATGCATTATAATTATACCTAGTGCATGAGATGAGAACTATAACTGGTGCATTAAAATTATAACAGGTGCATGAAATTATAACTTGTGCATGAATTTATAACTGGTGAATGTAATTATAATTGGTGCATGAAATATGAGTGGTGCATGAAATCATAACTGGTGCATCATAATCATAACTGGTGCATGGAATCGTAAATGGTGCATGAAATTGTATATTGTAACTGGTGCATGACATTTTAACTGGTGCGTGAAATTTTAACTGATGCATTATAATTATACCTTGTGCATGAGAATTTTAATTGGTGCATTAAATTATAACATGTGCATGAATTTATAACTAGTGCGTGTAATTATAATTGGTGTCAAGGAATATAAAGAATGCAAAAAGGAGAGAGATAATGCAAAAAAGAAGAGAGAGAATAACAAAAAGGTGAGAGAAATCAAAAAGGGAGAGAGAGAATGCAAAAAGTAGGTGTATATTTATCTTTTTGGTCCGAAGTGGACCTAAGTGATTTAATGTTTTTTTACCCTGACTAGGTTGAACAATTTTTCACCATAGTGAAGCGGCCTGATTTTTTCCCTTTTTTAGGTTTCAACCCATCATTCAATCTATTTTTTCCATATCACCTTTTTTACCCATCCTCTCATGCATTTACTTGGGGCATTTTATGAAGATGTCGGTTTCCTTTTGAAAGTAAGCGTGTTTGGCTTCACGAAATTGTATTATACATGTATCTTTCTATTTGTAACTTTTGAGTTTTCATGGAAGAGTTTTGGGTTTGGTGGTGTTGGCATTTGGTATTTTATTTCTTTTCCAAGATTTGTTTTTATTCTTATAGAATTTGTTTGTACATTTGATTTTGTTCAATGTTATGACAATAGTTATCATATTCTGCATTTATGGGTTATGCAGTTTACATAATTATTGTAGTTTATATTTTTGAACAAATGAATGAAAGAAAATCTGTTATGAGATTTAGTATCACATATAACATGTTTGATCAAATGATCAAATGACCAAATGAAATATATCGTGGCAAGTAATAATATGCATATTCAATCTGTTTTTTTCATTTATTGGTCTAGTACTTTAATTCAAATAATATATATTGTATCTTTTTTTCACATTATAAATGTATGATATAAGGTTTAGTCCACCCTAAACAAAATCATTGTTTCACCTTGCATTTATCGTATATATTTTTATTTGGAAAAAACCATTTTCTTGAAAGAATGAAAAAAAATAACAATATGTTTATACAAACATATACATTATGTTCATGTGAAATTCTAACCCGTCAGCATAACTTAAACGACCCAATGGGCTAAAGTCTCTTAACTGTATCCAATCCAACCGGCTCCATAATATATCCTCTTCTATCCCGTACATCAATAAATACAGGCAACTTAGCATTTTTTTTAAATTTAGATGGCATGATATCACTTATTTTATTGACAATAAAACTAACAGTACAAGATGGGGACACTGTCATAATCCCTTATACCGTAAGACATGAGTATGTGCATAAAACCCTAAAAATATGATAATAAGTAACAAATTGAGCTGCAGAGCAGCTAAAAAAGAAATGAATCACCAAGCAAGCTATTTCTTGTGAAATCTTGTTCTTAAATTATATATTTCGTTGACTGTAACTGGTGGGCAATGTGAGACCACTACATCGTCATTTTCATGATATGAACATCGTTGGTTCCTATAACCCTGAAGTCCATATTTTTCTAGATATTCTGGATTGAGTCTTTCCATTAGCTCGTTTTCATACCTGAAATCCTCATCTGGGACGCAATTGTCATACTCCTTTTCGAGCCGCTCCGAGACCGGGAAAACCAAATCATCATCTTCATGAACCATTTCCGCCCAAGATTTTGATGGGTTTTTATGCCCAACTTTTGAGTAACTTGATTTCCCTTTAAAAAACCTGATTTTTATTATTTAAAAAACCCGATTTAATGAATGGTTTTGAAGAACTGGAGGCAGAATTTGATGAAGGAATTGATTCAACTGAAACGGCATCATGCTTTTCAACCGATTTTTTGTTTTTCGAAATGGCAGGATCTAATTTTGTTAGGCTGCCCGAGATGACGGAGAGAAACAAGGACTGCCCAAGTGAATAATTAATGCTGGTGCATCAATTTGTACCCGTGGAAGAAGAATTGCGGAGTCTTGTTGAAGATTCGAAGACATGTCCAAGGAACCAAAGTTGTTGACCGGAGTGAAACAAGGTCTGTCCGAGTTGCCCAACATATTTACCCAAGCATCCAAGCAAATTATCATCTAAAATAGAAGACAAATTTTCGGCTGCCCGAGGAAGTGAAAAATTTGTTCTAGGATTATCATTCTTAGGTTTTGAAAATATTGGAAATGAATTAGATCTTTTCAAAGTCGGAAGTGAATCCTCATCCTCAACCCATGATGAAGTAATTGTGAATTCTTTAATTATGGATGTGGGATATAAGTAATGGAAGAAAATTCAATGTTTGAATTTTGGAAATAATGACGGGTGACTTGTAGAGGATATTTGCTAAGGTCCACCACATTTGATTCCTCCTATTCGGCCACTTGGCCATCTAGCAAAGCTGAGACCACCACACGTGAAGACTCCGAACTGTGGATGTAACCATGGCCCTCATTAGGGAAATTGTGAGCTCTTGCACCATGTGTAACAAGCCTTTCTTCTACCAACTCACCCTCTATCATTAATGTAGAAACATTTGCATGTGACATTTTAATTTCTTTGCTGAATTGTGGGTCCACGAGCTGCTCATCATCAACACCATGCACGCCTCCAACAAATACAGATGAACTTAAATTATGGGTAGAAACATTACTAGGTAGGACATCCTCCACCAACAAGCGATTGCTAAAATCAACCATCTCCATCTCATCACTCCTCTTCCCATCAATGCATGCATCCTGGTAGGGTTTTTTTTCCGGAATATCATGCACTCCCACGTGATCTGAGCGATACCGCTCATCCATGCACTCTACAATAGCCGAACCGTTCCAACCTTGGTCCAACTCGGCTGATGGAATAGCCACCTCCGATTCAGACTGTAGCACGTGGACAACCCCCTCCATATCAACAAGAAAAGTCTTATCTCTGCTAAGTAACCCAATTGCTCTTCTACATGCATCTTGAGAGATTTGTTCGGCTTAGATCTATCTTCTTTGTATCCACGGCGCTCTGAACTTCCTTGCTCGATTTGTCTAAGTCAATATTAAACACTTGTAACAATTCCTTATTAACTAGTTTCTGCTTCGATTTTCATATATGGACATCATGCCCAAGCACACAACAATGCGAGCAATGGCGGGGAATTCTTTCATACTCAGTATTTTGAATAAAAGTCCGATTGTCATGAAAGATTTCCACCGTATCGAGACGATCTTTAAGCATGTCTAATTCAACACAAAAACGAGCCACACTTTGTCGAGACCTACGAATGGTAGCATTGTCTACACTAATTGGCTTCCCAATCATGTGAGCAATGGAATATAAGGCATTAGACTCAAAGAGATGAAGTCGGAAGTTTGGTAAACTGCCCACACCGGAGAAGAAGATGGTTCGACCTTGAAATCAAAGTCCGGTGTCCATTTCAAGATTTTCATCGGAGCACCTGCAACTTTCCATATACGAGAAGACCATAGGTATTTGAAGTCGTCGATGTTATCCAATGTAATGAGCACAAACCCGGATCTGAGATGGCCAATGGAGACCGAACTTCGGAGTTTGATAGCTGCAAATGTCTTCCTCACTGCTTCAAGTTTAGGCCGATGAAGGAAGAATTTGCCCACTAAACATAGCACAAAAGGCTTGGCCAGCAGCTCTATCTCCTCCTTCGTAAAATGAATACTCTTTACACCATTAACAATGGTAGGCATGCCAAAAGGGATCAATGGCTTCGGAGATGAAAGCAAAGATTGCTTGTTTTGGAGAGGTTTAAGTAGTCCAGCGTATGATTTGAAAATTTGAGGTATATGATGATCATGTTGACGGCTATCTCCTCGTTGCGAGGAAAAAGGGATTTTTGGTTGAGAAGGGATCCGGCGGCGCCTCAAGAAGAGAAGGTTGAGACACCGCCGGCGATGGCAGTGGAGGTGGGCATTAACGTTGCCGGAGACGAAGCAAGAGGGAGGAAAGAGATGAGAGCATTTTTTAAGAATCCATCATGACAGCCTTGTAACTATGAAAAGTTCTTATACACGTACTTTCACATAGCTACAGGCAACTTAGCATAAACATTCCTTTGTGTTATTTTATTATTATATTTAAGATATGTTTTATTAAAAATTTTAAAATTGAAAAAATACTATATAGTTCACTTAAGTATATATGTGAGTGTGAGATGTCTCTGCAATGATATGTATCACTATTATATGTATTGTTGTATGTCCAAAGCTATGGAAAATGAGTAGGGTAGCGCTGAGCATATGACAACCAAATGAAAAAAGCTATACATCTTATGTCATGAGCCTAATTTTGCTGGAGTGTTTCCTACTCAACGGCGCTCTGTATCGGAGTTCGGATATAGTGGTAAGTAGGAAGGGTTGATAAGTTGTCGCCCGAAAGCTGTGTGCCACATCACCACCTGGGTGTGGTGTTAAATGAGCAACATTCCCCTTCACCTCGAGCCATTGTGGGTAAAGAGGTTAGCTCAAAACAATGAACATAAGATTCATTTAGCCGCATGGAATGTAGGTTCTATGACCGAAAGATTAGCAGAGTTAGTGAAAACAATGAGTATGAGACATATTAGTATTTTGTGTGCGCACGAAACCAAATGGATTGGTGAAAAATCAAGAACCATAGCCCCTTGGGATTTTAAACGTTGGTATATGTAAGGACATAACTCACAATATAATGGGTATAATCGTAAACAATAACTGCTTGAGGACACAGTTGAAGTTAGAATTAAGGAATATAATTAATATTAGTTAACTAATCATATGCAATGATATTTAAATCTCATTAGTTTCTATGTACCACAAATTGGTCTAGATGATATTAATCAACGTGACTTTGGAAAGATTTAGATGATGTGGTGCAAGGAATACCTTTTAACAATAAGATATTCAAGTGGTTGGGCTTTCAATGGGGCCATAGGTTCTGATTGGGATGTGCATGAGAATGTCCATGGAGGTTGTGGCTTTGGGGAGAGGAATGCCATATGTACTTTTTTTGGATTTTGTCACGTCATATGACTTAATCCTAGTGAATATCTGGTGTAGGAAGAGGTATTCTCATCTTTAGAAGTGGGTCGAGTGCCACCCAAATAGATTTCTTTCTTACTAGAAGGCTAGATAAAGCTAAATTCTTAGACTCTCAAAGTAATTCCAATAGAGAGTGTAATTACACAATACCGACTTTAATTCTAGATGCTAGGGTTAAGAAGATGGTTGCTAGAACTATATATAAGTTAGAACATAGAATCAAGTTGGGAAGTTAAAAGAAGGTAATCTTGGAGCTTTGAGAGAGTAGTCGAAGCAACAAATTGGTCGCCAAAAGATGCTATATATAAGTTAGAACCTAGAATCAAGTTGGGAAGTTAAAAGAAGGTAATCTTGGAGCTTTGAGAGAGTAGTCGAAGCAACAAATTGGTCGCCAAAAGATGATCTGATACCACCATGGAACAAAATGGCCCACTGCATTAAGGTGATTAGAGGTGTCAAAGCGGGTCAGCCCAATACAAATGGGCTGGCCCGGGCAACCAGCCAAACCAAACGGGTTGGCTTATTTAGGCACACCTCCAGGCAGGTTGGAAAACCTCCAAACCAACCCAACCCGCGACGGGTTGCGGGTTATACGGACCAACCAGCCAAAAAACAAAAGAAAAATATAATTTTATCAAATTTTAGTGTTAACAATTAAATTATCACTAAATCATACTTTAATTAATTAATTCAAGTTTTATTATAAAACATGAATTCACATTTTATTATAAATTATTTAATTGACCCAACCCGATGGCCAACCCGTCCCAACCAGCCAACACTAATGGGATGGCCAGGCGGGCCTAAAAAACCTTGGCCCAACCTCCTTTTTCGGTAGGTCAGGTTGGGCCAACTCGAGTGGCTCAAATTTTGACAGCTCTAAAGGTGGTGGCTAAGAAGCTGTTGGTGAGTCGAGAGAATGTGCTCCGCCACGTAAGAACGAAGCACGGTGAAATGAAGAAGTAAAGAAAGCCATTAACATCAAGAGGGATGTTTATAGAGAGCTGAAGAAGAATAATAGTGAGATGGGCTTTAAAAAGTATATAAGCTCCCCAAAAAAGAAGTGAAGACAGCGGGTAAGGATGCTAGAGCTAATGTCAACAAAAAATGTATGATAAATTGGACATCAAAGAGGCGGAATAAGATATCTACGGGGTTACTTGGGCTAGAAAGAGAAAGACAAAAAACTTATGTGCAGTGAGATGTATAAAAGATGAGGACCATAATATCTTGGTTAGAAACTAAGACATCAAAGCAAGATTGAAGAATTATTTTAACAACTTGCTCAGTCCGGATTTAGGTGTTTTGACATACCATAGCATGATATAAACAATTAGTTTACTCGCAAAATTCGAGATATGATGTTAAACAAGCCTTGCACAAAATGAAAGTCCGGAATTGGTCGTGGTTAAATCTCTATTGAAGTTGGATATGCTTAGTGATGTCATAGGATGACTTAGTTTCTTCGGTAAAATCACATGCAAGCGGCGAGCAAGAGATATCCCGAGCAAAAAGCCCCGAACACCAATTGCCCGAAGAGCATCAAAACCTGCTCGGCATACTGGTCAAAGGCTAACGAAAGACCTTGCCATAACTGACAAATCAACCGGTGCAAACAAACTTGTAATAATGGAATGCGGACTTCTTGGACACGTTTTGAGCCAATAATGTCACTATCAGAGGAGATCGTGTTCTGAATTTATCGCATGCCAACCACCGAGATCAACATTATAAATACACGCCTATGGTCTAATTGTAGGGGTTGACCTTTCTAAGTAAGAAAAGACTCCGAAGAGAGCACATCATAATCTGTTCGGTCTTTTACTCTTATGCTGTTTTTCGGAAGTTCTTGTTTTGTGTCTAAGTCCTATAAATCTGTGGGGTCCTCGTTACTTTATCCTTTATGTATCATTCATTACATAATTATGAAGTAGGATTAAGTAATAAGTCACACTGATTAAACATCATACTATGTCAGTTATTACATTATTCTAAAAAACCGTGAGATAATATACATCATGTACATATGAACAATCCTAACATATTCATGACCTAATCAGTGGTTCATCTCGCAGCAGAAGTCGACTCACAATCCCGGCCTCCCCCGTCTATGAATTCTTACAGAAACCACACATCATGAGTATTGATATATACCATCTCAATTCCATATCAATATGAATGCACAATACGATAAATAAACATCGTAACATCTCAACTGTGATTATTTATGTATCATACACCACAATATGCAAATATGTCATGACACTCATTCATCATCCTGTTATAACGAGACGTATCTGATATGTGTGATATCCCCGAAATAATTAATTGCAATTTGGGCATTAATTATGTTCATATGATTAATTATGGTGATAATTGATTTATGTGCTGGATTTAATTATCATGTTGAAATGCTTAGTCACATGGTAGGCGTGACCTGAGGGTTGCATTTCAGGGTGTATGTTAAGCATGTGGGGAAATGAGGTGTTAACATGATTTAATTGTATTGGTGGTTAATTATGAGAAAAGTATGGATTTAATGAAGTTTGGTGCATTTTTGTAAAATGCTTTTAAAATACCATGCTGGGGTATTTTATACATCATGCTCATTGTTGGGTACATGTTTAAATTAAACTATGTCCACCACCTCTCTTTTCACTTCACATCACTCCTTATCACCTTTTTGTAATCTCTCCCAAACTCTCTCTCTTTCCTTCCATTTTCGTTTCTAACACAAAGTGGAGCAAGAAAACCTTGGCTAAAGCCTGCTGTGGTGATTTCTTGTCAATCTTTGAAGCCAAAAAGGGTAAGGATCCACCCTTGTTAAGTTTTCTTTGATGTTAGTAAGATTTTTAGTTATGGTTTGGGAAAAATGGGTTGGGTTTGTATGTTATCATGTTTTATTTTGTTGGTTGTGGTCATTGTCGGGTGGTAAGGTGGTCTTACATGATGTTTTGGTGGTTTAATGATGTGTTGGGTGGTTGATCTTTGAAATATATGAGTTTAGGTGTTGGTTGAAGCTCTTACATGGAGTTTTCTCGATGGAACAGAGCTGCTCGATCGATCGAAAATATGTCTCGATCGATCGAGCAGGGCAGAGCCTAACCAAGGCATGGAATGAGCTTACCGATCGATCGGGGAAAAGTTTCGATCGATCGGTGTGAAGTCTCGATCGATCGAGACAAAGTCTCGATCGATCGGAAGAGGCAGAACTTGGATGCCACTTTTGCTTAACTTAGCGATCGATCGGGGCTTGGAGACCGATCGATCGCAAGGCATAAAAATGTGGGTTTTGTGATTATGTCCTATATGATGATAATTTTGGTAATGGTTCATTTATTGGCTTCTAATATGGATTCATATGATTGTGTAGAACCATCCCAGGTACCAACGACATCAAGGAGATAAAGTTCTTCAACTTCTCCACTTTTGAAAAGGTACGTAGATGACGTACAGGCACCTAACGGTACATGTATCTATTATACTCATTGATTATGCATTGTGGATGCGAGTATATATGGAACTATGCATTGTGGATGCAAATACATGTGGAATTATGCATGATGATTGTATAGCATATGATGATTATTGGTGCACATCCCATGAGTCATGGTCATCCCCTTGATGATTTTAATGATTGCCGCTATTTTTATTTGGTGCCGCTAAATGTGAAGCGAGGGGTGGGAGTGCCGCATGTCACATTGAAGCGTGGTTATCATATGAGGCGAGGAAAGAATATTTGCCGCTAAAATGTGAAGCGAGGGGTGGGAGTACCGCATGTCCATTGAAGCGAGGTTATTCTATGCCGCCTATATGTGAAGCGAGGGGCATTAAAATACATTGTGATGAACAGACTAGGGATTGGTAATTGGTGATAATGGAATGGTGTTATGTCATGACATGTGTGAACCATTAAATAATCTATTGATTATACTCATGAGTTATGGTACAGAGACAACAAAAAAGGAAGCGTTTAAAATGCATGGGAAAAACAGGAAGTGTTTTATTATGCTTTATGCATTTACGCGTTATATTCATATTGTGTTGGATATGAATAATGTTATGTTCATGTTTTGGGGGTTGTCCTTGTAGGTACATTTTGGCATGATAGAAAGGGGCTAAAGCGGGTTGAGGCGGTGAGCTTGTGAAGAATGCTTTCGATAGATGAAGGATAGGGTTACTTTTGTATATTGTCTACTCTAGGAGTAGTGTAAAGCTATAGTGAATAACATTCATTTGATTGAGAATGTAATTAAACCATTTGATAGTCCTTAACCTTTCATGTAATTCTTAAGGCTCATAGTCTCAACATGAACATTTATACTCTGATAATGTATGTTAGCTCTAATTATGCCTTTAATCCGCACTTAAGGAACTAGGGTCCTTACAATATGCCTCTCAGCTCAATATGTCAGTGGCTCAGCCTTCACGTCCCATATTAGCAGCACATATCATATTTTCATCCTCACACGTTATAACAGCTAAAACGTATGCCCAACGTAGCACACCTCTCATGGCATCAACTATATGCCTCAACAACATGAATGTACAACAATATGACTACAACAATCATATTTCTCAATCTCAACACATGTAATCAAGATAACATCAACAATAAGATCAATACTCGTACGTCAACACATACATGTCATGCGTTACAAATATATAATTTCAGGAGTCAATGTTTAACCGCCTCTCTGTACTGTCCTCTGTGATGATGCTACATGAATACCAACAATGTTCAAACCCTAGCGATTGATCACCCATTATCACCGATCGATCGCCAAAACGTTCTGTCTCATCGAGATCGATCACCACTCTCTCGCGATCGATCGCCAAAAAGTTCTGTTCACTCGCGATCGATCACCAAGTTTCACCGATCGATTGCCAAGTCATTTCACCGCCTTATATCTTTTGCCCTATTTCGGCGATCGATCACCATATGGCTCGCGATCAATTACCGATGTCTGAAAAATTCAGAACATGGCAATTTTCAAGCTTATCTCCATGGTTTCATTTCTACACTTGAAATTACACCACCAAAACTTCATAAAAGTTCTACCAAGACATCATATGTACTTCTTTTCTATGCAACTCAAGATTAGTTCTTGCTACTTCAAGTTGTACCGAAGCAATAGATATCAAAAATCCCTTCTATCATGCTCATATGTTTAACTACTAAACATATACATCACATGCTAAGGAAATCTTATCAAGAAGCTATGAATTCACTTCACACAACTTTCTATCTTGATTTCCAAGTTGAAATCTAAGAAAAGAAGCAAGAACAATCAAGGAGATGAGGAGGAGCTTGTGTAGAGATTTTGTAGATGTTGGAAGGTGAAGTGTGTATTGGACAAGCTGATATGAACTTCTTATAGTCATTCTTAGCAAATTGAAATGCAAATTCACATGAAAGGCATATCAAATTTATATATGCTTGTTGTCCAACTATATGTGATTTCCTACACACATAACATGAATATGGTTCTCTTGCTACATATGTATCAACCATGTATCACCACTTCAAGTAAAAACATAAGTTGATGTATATGTCCTCAACTAGTAACTAAACATTGTTTCCATTTCACATAAAATGAAAGCTCATATATTTTCATATTCTTATCATACTCAGTTCAACCCGAACCTGAGTCCACATTATTTTGTACTTATCTCATAAGTACTCCATAATCACAGCAACATGTATGATCATCATATCGAGGCGTTACAATTCTCCACCACTAATTGAATTTCATCATCGGAACAAAAACATATACTCAACATTGTAGTAAGATGAATTCTCACCTGCAGTATAATCAAAACGTAAACAACATACCAGAAAATAACTCATGATACTGGTGCATCATATGTTGCTCCGTCTCCAACATTACCTTCTCGACACCCTGCCTGTCCCACTGTACCTTCACCATTGGTATCACTTTACTTCTCAATTTTTGCTCTGCTTTATCTAAGATCCTGACTGGTCGTTCCACGTACAACACATCTATTTCCAACTGTACTTCAGACGGTTGCAATACATAACTCGGATCTGGTTCATACTTTCTTAACATGGAAACAAGACATCGTGAATACAAATCAAAGATGTCGGCAATGCCATTCTATATGCCAACGTGCCAATACGTTGCAACACTTCATACGGACCTACATATCGTGGTGACAACTTCCCATGCATACCAAATCGTATTACAACTCTGAAAGGTGAGATTTTCAAGAATACTTTGTCACCAACTTGGAATTCAAGAGGTCTACGTCGTTTATTGGCATAAGCGGCTTGTCTATCCCGAGCAGCTTTTAATCTCAATCTGATCGGCTTCACTTTCTCTTCCATTTCTTGTAACATATCCGGTCCATTTATGGAAGACTGATCAACATCATCCCAAGACAATGGCGATCTACATCGTCGCACATACAATGCCTCAAACAGTGCCATCTATATACTAGTCTGATAACTATTATTGTACGAGAATTCAAGTAATGGCAACGACTCTTGCCAAGAGTTATCAAACTCTAAGATACTTGCACACAACATATCTCAAGCGTCTGTATTGTACGTTCTGTCTGACCATCTGTTTGAGGATGATAAGTTGTACTTAATCGTACTTCAGTCCCCATCGCTGACTGTAATTCTTCCCAAAAATGAGAAGCAAACCTCGGATCTCGGTCAGATACAATTGAAACAGGTATACCATGTAGTCTCACTACCTCACGAATGTACAATTGAGCCATCCTCAAGTAGGTAAACGTCATATTGTACCGTATGAAGTGTGCTACTTTCGTCAATCTGTCAACTATCACCCAAATAACATCAGAACCAGAAGAAGTCCTTGTCAAATGAGTCACAAAATCCATCGTAATATGTTCCCATTTCCATTGAGAAATCTCTAAACTCGTCAATTCACATCCTGGTCTTTGTCTCTCTGCCTTAACCTGTTGATAGATCATACATTTCTCACAAACTCCAGTACATCATGTTTCATGCGTTTCCACCAAAACTATGTACGCAAATATTTGTAAATTTTCTTTCCTCCGGAATGTATACTATATCTACTACAATGGACATGTTCTAGTAGTTCTTGGCGTAGTCCCGATGTTGCAGGAACAATGCTTTTCATATATCAAACTCCCATCATATGCTATTACAAACTTAGATGTTTTCCCTTGACTTATCATCTCTTTCCAGTGTTATACTTCATCATCAGTGTTTAGTGTCGTTCTGATATTCTCAAAGATGTAGGGTTCAACCAACAATGTTGATACCCTTACTGGCACTGTCACTGTGTCAAACTCATATATCAAAGTACAACAAGAAGTCATCAAGGCTGACAAGGAATCATATCATTTGCAGCGTAGTGTACCTTTCAACTTAATGCATCAGCTGTCAGATTGGCTTTTCCTAGATGATATTCGATCTCACAATCATAATCTTTTAAAAGATACATCAATCTCCTTTGTCTCATGTTCAACTCTGCTTGAGTGAACACAAATTTCAAACTCTTATGGTCAGTTGATCGCTATTATTTTAAACAATATTTTTCAGTGTAGCGATTGTGTACCGCAAGTGCACCACTGTCAAGTTTTAGTATAGATAGGAAGAATACGGATTGTCGAATCCACAGGGACTAACAGGCAAGTACCAAATAAGATGTTTTTAACTATATTTAACCTACAAAATTGAATTAATAATTAAACTACTAATTAATTAAATTAACTACTAATCCAACCAAGTCAATAAAAGTAAACGAGAAAAATCCACTAGAGAAGATTATCGATACTTTGGCTCACCAATGCAATCCCCTACAATTCTCGATTGAATATCCAAATATTTCTAAGGTGACGAGTTTTCCCAATGCATTCGTTATACTTTGGTCCAGTTATAACAAGTCTACTATTAATGTTGCAGTAAACCACTCCCGTGTCCTTATTGCACAATTAATATCGAATAAAGATCTATGAAAACTACTAGCCTTCGATTTTGGTAAATCTATTGCTATCACACGTGTGCTAGATTTTACTTGGTCCGTCTCAACCTAAAACGCACGGTATAATTTACTCTATCGTATTGCAATATCCTATGGTCAATTCAATCGCAATATAACAATCATTCAAGGGTGATCAATCCCTCAAAAGCATGAAGATCAATAAATTATACTCAAAGAATTAAAGGAATTCAATCAAATAAATCATCAAATCATAGGTTCATGACAAAGGATTCACCTAGCCTCGATAAATAAAATTAGTTCCTCATAACAAATCAAAACACAACAAAACTAAGAATTAAAGACAAAGAAAAACTCCCAGCGTCGACTCCGGTTGTAGATCTTCGCTCCTTCTCTTGCTTCCTTCTCGATCGTTGATGTGACTAGAAATAGACACATCTTTAGTGCTTAATTGTCTACGATTTGGTAGGTTTTGATGGATAAATTGATACGTTTGCCACCTAATCGTATGTTTGTGTAATTGTAGGTACAATCGAAGAAAACGAGCTAAAAATGATGTGTAAAGACCAAGAAAAGACATGGACATGACAAGGACTCAAAGTTGATCAAGAAAAGGGCAAAAACGTAATTTTAGAGGTGGCGATCGATCGCATGGAAGAGGCAATCGATCGCCTATCGACAGAAACTTTTGCATCAAATTTGAAGAAGCAGCGATCGATCGCCATATTCAGCGATCGATCGCCAGAGTCCACTGGAGCCAAGCGATCGATCTCCACTTTGTAGCGATCGATCGCCTCAAGCATTTTACCGAAAAAAAATAACGCAGCGATCGATCGCCACATTTGTAGCGATCGATCGCAGCAGAGTCCGAGAATATGGAAAGTGGGTCTTTTACCATGTTTAAAAGAATGTAACCTAAACTTCAGCCTCCATAACCTCAATACTCGATTTTTACATCAGTTGTGAGAGAGATTCCAGACTTTAGATTTATTTGAGGTTTTTAGAATAATTTTCTTTCAAGTTTTCTTCAAGAACAACGAAGAACGGAACCGGAATCGACAAGCCGGAATCGTGAATCATCTCAGTAATTCCTTTTCCTTCATTTAATTCAATGTTTTCGGTACAATTTTCTATGTTTTTAGATTTGAATATGATAGGCTAAAACCCTTTGATTCTTGGTTGAAGGGATACCTACTTTTGGATTTGAATCTTTTATGAGAATTCGGTTTGATTGTTGAATTAGATTTTGATTTCAATGTGTTTCTCAGATTTTGAATTCCATGATTGTTGTGTTTGTGTATTAGATTGATCACCTAATATTCAATTGCATAATCGATAGTTTGTTAAGAAACAACTAAGATTAATAATTAACCGGCTGTAGGTGTTATTGAATTCTTAGGAGAAACGATTGAGTAATCGATTTTAACGGTTGTAGTTTTCATTGATTAGATTTATCGAACTCATTAGTTTTGAAAAACTATCATTGATTTAATCATTAACGGCTGTAGTGGCGATTAGAGATTTGGTAAGGGTTGAATTGAATGCTGTTTTCTCTTTGACTACGAATAAGATGAGTAGGAATTGAGTTCCAATCGATAGATAATCGAAAGAATTCGAATGTTTTGATTTGATGACCAAAAGATAATTTTCCAAAAGTACGGTTACCTGAAAACCAAGAATCGCTTCACTCTCATAAGTTTAAATCATCATAGTTAATCTCGTTAATTAGTTTAATTCTATAATTTGCTTAGTAGTAATCATTCTTCCCAAAACCCCTTTTTACTATTTGTTTTTAATTTGACACGAAAAAGTACTACCTTCCCTGTGGGATCGATCCCTACTCTCGCTACTACATACTTTTGTTATTAACTTGAGAAGGGTTAATTTGGGCGTACGCGATAAGCGCTACCAAATTTTGGCGCCGTTGCCGGGGAAGGCATTGGTATTATTTTGTGTCGATTTTTTTTTTATTATTTGTTATCCCGCATTACTACTTTGGTTTGTTGATGAGTACAGGTGTATCGTTTAATCACGAAGATAACTTTCACTATGATCCTGAGATCGAGAAGACGCTACATCAGAGGAGACGAGAAGCACGAAGGATTATAGAACAAGAACAAGAAGAGAGGTCCATGATGGATGCAAATCAAAGCTTGAGGCAGCTGGCGAATCCTAACTTGGATCAACAACCGCTCTGCATCAGTTTCCCTGCTCTGGCCAATAACGTAAACTTCGAACTTAAGTCTGGTTTAATTCACTTATTGCCAGCTTTCCATGGTCTTGCAGGTGAAAACCCGCATAAGCATCTGATGGAGTTCCACGTGGTGTGCACTACCATGAAGCCGACCGGAATCACTGAGGATCAAATAAAGCTAAGAGCATTCCCGTTCTCTCTAAAGGACGCTGACTGGCTCTTCTACAAAGAGTATTCCTAGAAAAATACTTCCCAGCTTCAAGGGCAACGAACTTGAGGAAAGAGATATATGGTGTGAAGCAACTCCACGAGGAATCACTACACGAGTACTGGGAGAGATTCAAAGCGCAAGTTGTCCACAACACCAGATAAGTGAACACCTTCTAATCCAATACTTCTATGAAGGTTTACTTTCTTCTGACAGGAACATAGTGAATGTGGCAAGCGGAGGAGCATTTATCGACAAGACAGCGGAGGAGGCAAGGAGCTTGATAGCTAACATGGCGGCCAACTCCCAACAGTTTGGACATGTTCGCCATGGACAACCGCAAAGAAAAGAGGTAAACGTATCAAACCTGGAACAACAACTGATAGACCTAACTTTTCTTGTGCGTGGTCTTGCAAGTGGAAATGTAGGGAAGATAAAACCGTGTGGAATCTGTCTGGCTGCGAACCATCCCACGGACGCATGCCCCTCACTACAAGAGACAGTCACTGAGAACGTGAATGCTGCGGGAGGATTCCCAGGACCACCACAAAGGGGCTATGACAATCCCTCAAGTAATTACAGTCAAGGGTGGAGGGACCATCCGAACCAAGGTTATGGGAACCCACAGATGCACCAACTTCAACCCTATAGACCGCCATATCAGAGACCTCCACCACTTCCAATGCACCCTCCTTCTGACAGGTTAGAACATAGTATTAAAGTTATTGCTGAAAATAGCTTACAATTTTAACAGGAGACGAAGGCGAGCATCTAGAGCTTGACGACGCAGATGGGACAATTGGCGACTTCAAATCAGCAAGATCGAAGCAAGGATTTCAAATGGACTACCGTCACAACCAGAGATGAACCCCCGGGAAAATGTGAGTGCTATCACAGTGAATGTGAATGAAGATGCAGCTGAAGAGAAGGTGGTACTGACGCCACCCCAGAAAGAAGAGATGACGGAGACAGAGACAGACGTTGAAGAGCCAATGCAAGGGGAGGAACCACGAGGTGAGTTCCCTAAACTTTCTGAATATAAAGTACCACCCCCTTTCCCCCAAGCATTGAAGGACAATAGGAAAGGTGCCGGACTCAAAGACCTCTACGAGATGAGTCCACGCTGCAAAGAGCAAGCCCCATTGCATGAGACCATGAAGAAGAAACCGCAACATGCTAACCCCTTAAAGGAGACCGTGAAAGAGGATCAAAGCAAGGAACACAAAGGGCAGCCCAAGGTCGAGCTCAATGACAATGTTTCGGCGGACAACCAAAGAAGCATCCCCATTAAATGCAAGGACCCAGGTATGTTCTTTATCCCATGTGAGATTAGTGCTATTAGGATTGAGAAGGCTATGCTCGATTTAGGATCGTCCATAAATGTCATGCCTTACTCAATGTACTCTCAACTGAAAATGGGACCTTTAAAAAGAAATAGCGCAGTTATTCACTTAGCTGATAAATCCACGGTCATACCTAAGGGGATAGTAGAGGACGTAGTTGTGCATGTAGAGAACTTGGTTTTCCCAGCCGATTTCTATGTCTTAGACATGGAAAATGGCGATCCATCTAGTCTAATCCTTTTAGGGAGGCCATTCTTGAAAACATCAAAATCAGTAATCAATATGAATAGCAGTATGATAACATTGGAGTCTAATGGTAAAGTTGCAAAATTCAACATCTATGAACCCATTAAGACTCTTGAACATTCTAGTTACGCTATTGGCATACATGATGATTATGATTCGGATTTTGATAATGATGAGTTGTGGGAAATGGGAAAGGCTACTGATGGCCTTGACGAGAAGAGAGGTATGGATTCTAACTTAGTGCATACTGTTCATACTATTGCTGCGTTATCTACTCACGATACTGCTGACCCTCTTATTTCTCACTTGCAGGATCATACCGTTGAAAAGAAGCACCCTCCGGATCGACCATGTCAATCAAGTGACGAAGGAGCAAAGACTGGGGACGACCACTCAAAGAGCAACAAGCCGAGATACCGAGGAGTGAAGAAGATATTGAGGTGGTTAAGGAAGGATAGAGCAACACTGCATCAACCACCTTGATAGAGGATTGGCGTCGGGCCACCGACGTTAAACAGAGGCGCTGCTTGGGAGGCAACCCAAGGGGAGTTATTTCTTTTCTCCCTTTTATTTTTTTAATTTTTGCTTTAGTAGTTAGACTATTCTATTTTCTTGTATTTTTGCCTTACATTGGGGACAATGTAAGATTTAAGTATGGGGGAGGGATTAGTGGTGTGTTATTGTTTTTCTTATTTCAAAAATACAAAAAAAATCGAAAAATTTGAAAATTTTGAGCTCATAGCTAGTAATGAACACATGCTTAGAATCACTAGCCCATGATGAAACCTAATTGATATCATGCATGCTTTTGAACATAGGTGAATTGTTAACTTTGGAACACTTTGAACTCTAATGCAAAGTTTACTTTAACATAGTAGTGAATATTTTGAGCACATTATTGTCATGGCTTGAGAAATGTGCATAACTTAGTGAAGATTGTGTGAATTTTGTGATAGTCTTAAGAAGTCTCTAATACATGCTAGAACTTAACTACATGCTCTTTGAGGCGTATGTCTAGACTACTGCAAACATGAAAGTGATATAGGCAATCTTTGATGCGTTTGAGCCTTTCAAGCCTACCATGTAAACAAAATCAATCTCTAGTACCCTTTTTGAGCCTTAATATAAAAGAATGGTAGTATGCTAAACATACTAAAGACCCCCATTCAACATTCCTTGACTAGCTTATCATCCTACCCTTTTAGCCTAAATATGATTTCAATCCATACCTTTTAAGGGAGTATGATGTATTTCATTCAAATGCACTTAGGAATCATTGAAGTATATTTGTGAACTTGATTGTCAAAAGAATGAAATACATGAAAGAAAAGGAATGCCTTGAGAAATTTGAGAAAAAAATATGACTCCAAGGGGAGCCAAGGCACAAAAGAAGAAAAAAATGTCGAAATAAACCTTGAAAAAAATTGAACAAGGTTTGAGAAAAATTCATGCAAGAAGGGAAGTCTTAGTGTGCATTTCATCATACTCTCTTGTTTGATATATCTTTATCCTTTCTTCATAAGCCAATACCTAGGCCAAACTACAAGCTAATAAAGACCTACTTGATTTATGTTTGCAAAGTGGCTAAGATAGTGGAGAAGAGTGTGCAAGTAAGCTTAAACTTGTGTTAGTGCATGACTTGAACTATTGTGAATTTGCATCTTTTGGATCTATAATTTGTACACAACACTTGTTTATGACCACACACGCACATTTACTACTTTGTTAAGTATGAAATGTCTAGGGATTAAACTTGTTCCACTGTTAATTTTTCACCGCCTTTCATTACTATGCATGTTTAAAATTGTTGAGGCATTAAAGTAAGGACAAGTTGCTTTGTTATGAACCTATGAGCTAACAAAAAATATTGTAGTTTTTATTTGTTTACTCGAGGTCGAGTAAAGAGTAAGTATGGGGGAGTTTGATGTGACTAGAAATAGACACATCTTTAGTGCTTAATTGTCTACGATTTGGTAGGTTTTGATGGGTAAATTGATACGTATGCTACCTAATCGTATGTTTGTGTAATTGTAGGTACAATCGAAGAAAACGAGCTAAAAATGATGTGTAAAGACCAAGAAAAGACATGGACATGACAAGGACTCAAAGTTGATCAAGAAAAGGGCAAAAACGTAATTTTAGAGGTGGCGATCGATCGCATGGAAGAGGCAATCGATCGCCTATGGACAGAAACTTTTGCATCAAATTTGAAGAAGCAGCGATCGATCGCCATATTCAGCGATCGATCGCCAGAGTCCACTGGAGCCAAGCGATCGATCGCCACTTTGTAGCGATCGATCGCCTCAAGCATTTTACCAAAAAAAATAACACAGCGATCGATCGCCAGATT
This sequence comes from Haberlea rhodopensis, assembly GCA_907163345.1. Taxonomy (NCBI): domain Eukaryota; kingdom Viridiplantae; phylum Streptophyta; class Magnoliopsida; order Lamiales; family Gesneriaceae; genus Haberlea; species Haberlea rhodopensis. The sequence goes on from CAJQUN010000220.1 coordinate 881,118, forward strand.
TGTAGCGATCGATCGCCGCAGAGTCCGAGAATATGGAAAGTGGGTCTTTTACCATGTTTAAAAGATTGTAACCTAAACTTTAGCCTCCATAACCTCAATACTCGATTTTTACATCAGTTGTGAGAGAGATTCCAGACTTTAGATTTATTTGAGGTTTTTAGAATAATTTTCTTTCAAGTTTTCTTCAAGAACAACGAAGAACGAAACCGGAATCGACAAGCCGGAATCGTGAATCATCTCAGTAATTCCTTTTCCTTCATTTAATTCAATGTTTTCGGTACAATTTTCTATGTTTTTAGATTTGAATATGATAGGCTAAAACCCTTCGATTCTTGGTTGAAGGGATACCTACTTTTGGATTTGAATCTTTTATGAGAATTCGGTTTGATTGTTGAATTAGATTTCGATTTCAATGTGTTTCTCAGATTTCGAATTCCATGATTGTTGTGTTTGTGTATTAGATTGATCACCTAATATTCAGTTGCATAATCGATAGTTTGTTAAGAAACAACTAAGATTAATAATTAACCGGCTGTAGGTGTTATTGAATTCTTAGGAGAAACGATTGAGTAATCGATTTTAACGGTTGTAGTTTTCATTGATTAGATTTATCGAACTCATTAGTTTTGAAAAACTATCATTGATTTAATCATTAACGGCTGTAGTGGTGATTAGAGATTTGGTAAGGGTTGAATTGAATGCTGTTTTCTCTTTGACTACGAATAAGATGAGTAGGAATTGAGTTCCAATCGATAGATAATCGAAAGAATTCGAATGTTTTGATTTGATGACCAAAAGATAATTTTCCAAAAGTACGGTTACCTGAAACCAAGAATCGCTTCACTCTCATAAGTTTAAATCATCTTAGTTAATCTCGTTAATTAGTTTAATTCTATAATTTGCTTAGTACTAATCATTCTTCCCAAAACCCCTTTTTACTATTTGTTTTTAATTTGACACGAAAAAGTACTACCTTCCCTGTGGGATCGATCCCTACTCTCGCTACTACATACTTTTGTTATTAACTTGAGAAGGGTTAATTTGGGCGTACGCGATAAGCGCTACCAATCGTCTCTTGAATTGCCTTGTTGAAGGTGTTCCAAAATCCTAGGATGGTTGATGGATGGAGGTGAATGATGGTGATATGGAGGATGAGAGGATGGATGGAGGCTATTCCTAGGGTGTAAAATCTGATAAAAAAGTCCTTATTTTCGTCCAAGACCTAATATATATTGTGGTGAAGGAGTTTGGTAAAGTTTGGACACAAAATAACCAAGTAGGAAACAAAAGCTCAAAAGTTTCGGGTTTGGCGATCGATCTTCGTCATTTGGCGATCGATCGCGGAAACATTCTGGACAAAATAACCAAATTTTTCATCTCCGCGATCGATCTTCGTCATTTTCCGATCGATCGCGGAAATCCGGCGATCGATCTTCGTAAGTTGGCGATCGATCGCGGATCTCAAACTTCAATCTTGCGATTTGGTCCCTCCTTTTCCATATTTGCTCAGTTTGGTCCTTTTCAGCATTTTAAGCCCATTTCATCCACTTTTATGCATTTCAACATTGATTCCTGAAATATAGAAATATATACCATATACCGTAAAATAATCCAAGAATCAACACGAAAACATATACATATCATAGCATAAAAACGCGTAATATTCAACCCTATCAACTCCCCCAAACTTATCACTTAATCATCCTCGTTTAAGCATTAAAATCATAAGGTAGAGTTCATTCTTGATATTTGAAACAATTATTTCATGACTTGCTTATTCTCAGAAATCTCATGCATATATACAAAAGTTGAGAAGACATGTTTTCTCTTAATTCAAGCAACACATCTCAAAATCGGAACGTGTGTGTGTGCTATAGTCAATCTCAAGTTTCATGCACATATTCAAGTTCAAATCATGTTAATCAACTCAAAGTCAAGATTATCATCAATCATTCCGTAGGCCTATTTTCAAACAACTTCTCCACTAATGATAGTTACTCCCTAGACTTGGATCAATATGACTTTTTAAGCTTGTATCGTAAGGCCTTTGGTGTTGGCTTCAAAGAAAAGATAGGGTTACACAAAGAAGAGAGTATAATCATGTAAAATTCAAATTCTTTAGCACAAGTTTGAGCTCCTCTTCTTTTTTCTTTTATAGCCTTCGCCACTTTGGGTCTTATTTAGTCATTTTTTTCTCAAGGCTTTATATATATCATTTTCTTTTCTCATTCATCATTTTTTTTCAACTATAGCTCATCAAAATATAGCAAATTATGTGCATCTAATGAGAATCATTATACTCCCTTTAGGTAAAGATAATTCTTTCAATTTAGGCTCATAAAGGTGGGTATAATGAGTTTGCCAAAGAATGTTGAATGGGGGCTAATAGTATGTTAAACATACTCCATTCTTTTGCAATTAGGCTCAAAATGGGATACTAGAGATTGATATTTTCATGGTAAGCTTGAAAGGCTCAAACGATCCAAAAATTGCCTAGATCATTTCCAAGTCAAGTTTGTAACTATAAACTTTCGCCTCAAAGTGTCATCATCAAATAGTTTCTAAGGTACTCTAAGATGCTCAAGAAAAATCATTGAGTTCACAACAATTATCACTATTCAACATGCAATCCACAAGATCACGACTCATTGTGCTCAATATATTCCTCATTCTTGACATGCTAACTCAAATTAGGATATTCATGTACAAGTCAATAATCATCAACAATCAAGTTCATATGCATATTGAGATCAAAATCCTCATTGAATAGTCACTACTATAATTCATTCTTTTCTCAAGTTTGAACTCATAAAAAAAAAAATTAGCTATAATAATCGGACGATTCAAGTGTTATTTGAGCACACAACATGTGGTTAAAAACAAGTAAAACATGCAAGCCACTCCCCCAAACTTAAATCAAACATTGCCCTCAATGTTCAAATGAATCAAAAGGGAAAAAGTAAACTCCCCTGATCAAGACGCTTGTATGATGGTTGAGGAAGATTTGCTCTTGAAAATTCCACTGTTGTAGGGGTTCATTGCTCCAACTGAGTACCTATCAAGAGAAGAATGCAAATGATAAAATATTCGACTCGAGAGATAAACAAACTAAAATGCAAAAACTGAAAAATAAAGCAAAACTAAATAACAAAAGGATATGCTTGGGTTGCCTCCCAAGAAGCGCTGATTTCTAGTCGTCGGCTTGACCATTAGAAGCAACCATCAAAGAGCGGCTGCCGCCCATAGTAAGTATTGTATGATACCACTAATGGGTCTTCATTCAGTATGCCCTCAAGATTGGCATGAATATAACAGTGTATGCTCGTTGCTCCAACAACATTCGTCTTAAAATGGCAGGAATGGGAGAATGATTCTTGACTTGGCTTCATATCTTGGAGGATGTAGTGCGGTGAAGTTGGCATCGTTGGAAAATACGGATCCACATATGGCATAGAACATGTCTCCATCGATGGGCTCAAATCAGAATCTTCGAAAGTCTCTTCCTTCTCCAACATCACACTCGACTCCTCTTCACATGGGAACCCCTCGGATGACATCTCTGAAGTAGTCTCAATCTCTTGAAGAGGCCCAAGTTCCCTTGACTCTTCCACACTAGTAGGATCACTTTCCCAAACTTGGTTGGTTTAGTGATCGTCATCATATAACCAAACTCGATTCGTCGCCTCTTGATTTGTAGCCCTCATCTCTTCCTCTTGGCAGCTAGTTGAAATTGTTTCCATGAGGACCGCCATTTGCTGCTCCAGGTGACGCATAGAGTTGGTTTGGCACTCCAAACTGTTCTCGGTTGATGCTAAGAATCTTACTAAGGTATCCTCTAACTGAGTCGTGACATCTGCCGAACTATCTCTCTTCTCTCCTTGATGCTCAAATGGTTGGTGAGTATCATTAGGGTAGTGAGGCTCCGGTGGGTATTGGTGACTCCAACCTTGTAGTGAAGGATCACAATGCCAGTGGTAATCAAAGTCCGCCATATCATTGAACAGGTGCAACACACTGTCCTCATCTCTATCCACCAGGGGACTCCCAGTCACCAGTGTTCCGCTGAATACCCATCCTCGTGTCTCTGCATCCAAACCTTTGAAGAAATATTGCAGAAGATTATAGTTCGAAAAGTTGTGATATCGGAATGTGTCTGACAATTCATTGAATCTCCCCCACGCTGCATTAAATGGCTCTGAATATTGTTGGACAAATCTTGTGAAGACTTGTTGATGAATCATCACAAGTACCTCGCAAGAAAAACAAATAAAACAATTTATTTTTATTTTTTTCTTCGAATTAAATATATACAAAAGAAAAAAAATGGTTAAATTACAGTCAAAACTTCTTGTATGATATTACTAAAATTAGTCCCCGGCAACGGCGCCAAAAACTTGATCGCTATTATTTTAAACAATATTTTTCAGTGTAGCGATTATGTACCGCAAGTGCAAGGTGTCAAGTTTTAGTATAGGTAGGAAGAATAGGGATTGTCGAACCCACGAGGACTAACAAGCAAGTACCAAATAAGATGCTTTTAACATATTTAACCTACGAAATTGAATTAATAATTAAACTACTAATTAATTAAATTAACTACTAATCCAACCAAGTCAATAAAAGTAAACGAGAAAAATCCACTAGAGAAGATTATCGAGACTTTGGCTCACCAATGCAATCCCCTACAAATCTCGATTGAATATCCAAATATTTCTAAGATGACGAGTTTCCCAATGCATTCGTTATACTTTGGTCCAGTTAGAAAAAGTCTAATATTAATGTTGCAGTAAACCACTCCCGTGCCCTTATTGCATAATTAATATCGAATAAAGATCTATGAAAACTACTAGCCTTCGATTTTGGTAAATCTATTGCTATCACACGTGTGCTAGATTTTACTTGGTCCGTCTCAACCTAAAACCCACGGTATAATTTACTCTATCGTATTGCAATATCCTATGGTCAATTCAATCGCAATATAACAATCATTCAAGGGTGATCAATCCCTCAAAAGCATGAAGATCAATAAATTATACTCAAAGAATTAAAGGAATTCAATCAAATAAATCATCAAATCATAGGTTCATGACAAAGGATTCACCTAGCCTCGATAAATAAAATTAGTTCCTCATAATAAATCAAAAGACAACAAAACTAAGAATTAAAGACAAAGAAAAACTCCCAGCGTCGACTCCGATTGTAGATCTTCGCTCCTTCTCTTGCTTCCTTCTCGATCGTCTCTTGAATTGCCTTGTTGAAGGTGTTCCAAAATCCTAGGATGGTTGGTGGATGGAGGTGAATGATGGTGATATGGAGGATGAGAGGATGGATGGAGGCACTTCCTAGGGTGTAAAATCTGATAAAAAAGTCCCTATTTTTGTCCAAGACCTAATATATATAGTGGTGAAGGAGTTTGGTAAAGTTTGGACACAAAATAACCAAGAAGGAAACAAAATCTCAAAATTTTCGGGTTTGGCGATCGATCTTTGTCATTTGGCGATCGATCGCAGAAACATTCTGGACAAAATAACCAAATTTTTCATATCCGCGATCGATCTTCGTCATTTGCCGATCGATCGCGGAAATCCGGCGATCGATCTTCGTAAGTTGGCGATCGATCGCGGATCTCAAATCTTCAACCTTGCGATTTGGTCCCTCCTTTTCCATATTTGCTCAGTTTGGTCATTTTTCAGCATTTTAAGCCCATTTCATCCACTTTTATGCATTTCAACATTGATTCCTGAAATATAGAAATATATACCATAAACCGTAAAATAATCCAAGAATCAACACAAAAACATATACATATCATAGCATAAAAACGTGTAATATTCAACCCTATCATCAGTATATATGGTAAAGAACGTACCATATAAGTAGTGACGCAATATCTTCAAGCCATATCTTCAAGGCAAAGACTATGGCTGCCAACTCTAGATCGTGCACTGGATACTTCATTTCATGTGGCTTCAATTGTCTTGATGCATATACCACAACATGTTTCTCCTGCATCAATACACAACCCAAACCAAGTAAATATGCATCAGTATAGAGTGCAAATCTTTTATGTTCTGATGGAATGATCAACACCGGAGCAGTGGTCAACCGGTGTTTCAATTCCTGAAAACTATGGTCACACGCATTCGACCATATGAAAGGTACTCCTTTCTATGTCAGCCGTGTCAGTGGTTTAGCAATTTTTAAAAATGCTTCAACAAACCGTCTGTAATATCTTGCCAAATCCAAGAAACTACGATCTCTGGAACAGAAGTAGGTGCTGACCAGTTCAATACCGCTTCTATCTTTTTAGGATCCACTGATATACCATCTTTGGAAATCAAATGTCCCAAAAATACTACATTGTTCAACCAAAACTCACACTTGCTGAATTTGGCATACGATTGGTTCTTTCTCAAAATTTGCAATACCATATGCAGATGTTGGACATGCTCTGCTTCACTCCGAGAATAGATCAGTACATCGATAAACACAATGACAAATTCATCAAGGTATTCTGAAAAACTCGATTCATCAAACTCATGAAGACAGCTAGAGCATTAGTAACACCAAATGGCATAACTATGAACTCGTAAGGTCCATAGCGAGTTCTGAATGATGTCTTCTGCACATCTCCTTCCCTCACACGTATTTATGATATCCAGATCTCAAATCAATATTAGAATAGATCATCGACCCACTGATCAAACAAACCATCAATACGGGGAAGATGATATTTTTTCTTAATCGTTAACTAGTTCAATTGTATGTAGTCAATGCGCCATCGCACTGATCCATCCTTCTTCTTTACAAAGAATATCGGAGCACCCCAAGGCGACACACTAGAACGTATATATCTCTTGTCAAGTAATTCTTGCAACTGAGTTTTCAACTCTCTCAATTTAGTTGGTGCCATTCGATATGGTGCTCGTGAAATTGCAGAGGTGCCAGGTAGCAACTCAATTCCAAATTCCACTTCACGACTTGGTGGAAATCCAGGAATCTCTCTGGAAAGATATCTACATACTCTGCTACTATACCGTCCTCTCCACTTTCTTCTTAGTTACATCAATTGCATATATCAAACATCCTGTATGTCCACGTTCTAACAAACGTGACATCCGAATAGCAGATATCAAAGGAATCTTTGCACGAGATCCCTATCCAAGGAAGATCAACTGGTTTCCATTTTCATACTGAAACCAAACCGTCTTCTGACAACAATCCACAATAGTTTGATATCTACTCAACACATCAATTCCCAGAATACAGTCAAAATCAGTCATATCCAACACAATCAAATCTGCATGTATTCCATAGACATCATCAAACTGAATAGAGCAAGCATACACAATCTGACAAGTCATAACAGTTGTTCCCATGGGTGTCGAGACATATAGAGGTATCAACAGTGGGGACGAGCATATATGATACCGATCAAGAAAATTTTGTACAATGAACGAATGAGATGCACCAGTATCAATCAATAAGAAAGCAGGATAAGTAAATAAACAACACTTACCCGCTATAACATCATCAGGAGCTGCCTCTGCTTGCCCATTGTTCAGTGCATACACCTGAACATGGGGCGACCCTCGTATTTGTCCCCAAACAGTCCAAGGTACAAACTGTGGTATATGTTGTACTGTACTTTCTGACACATTCCCTCTGGTCTGTTGTCCTCCAGCTTGAGGACAATCTAGTATCACGTGCTCTGTCCTACCACAACCAAAGCAAACTGGACCATCAGTATGTGGACACTCTCTCCTATAGTGTGGTTCTACACAATTGAAACATCTCAAGACTCTACTATTGCTTCCTTGTGACTGTCCCTTGGTGACTCGTTCACCCCCCTTTTTGATTATCCAATCTCCTAACACCAAATCTCGAGGATGATGGACCTCCCCGTGATGGTTTAAACTGATCACCTCTGGGTCTCATACTATCTGATGTAGGTTTTTGCATTTGTCCTCCATCCTTATATGCTCCAATGCTGATCTCCGCCATCACTGCCCTAGTCAGTGCCTCCTCAAACGAAGTAGAAATCACCTTATCAAACAACTCATGTCGCAATCCCTTTATAAACTGTCTGATTTTGGCCTTGGTATTGGCAGTTATATGAGGCACATACCTCAACAAAGAGGAATACTGCAGAGCATAGTCAGCTACCTTCATGATTCCCTGTTTCAGATTGGTAAATTCATTTTCTTTCAATTGCCTTGCCGCCACAGAAAAATAGTGATCCAGGAATCGGTGTCTAAACACGTCCCATTCTACAACCTGTCCTTGAGCTCTCAACTCAATCAGTTTCGCCTTCCACCACATCATTGCTTTCTTTGCCAACTAGAATTTAGCCAATCTCAACCAGATTGACTTTGCACACAGCGCTGATACAAATATATGTTCAATGTGCTCTAACCATTCCTCAGCCTGTTCACCAGATTTAGTACCCTCAAATCGAGGTGGCTGATAACTGAGAAATTGAGTCAATGTCAACTCCCCCAGTAACAATACATGTTCCACTGGTCCTTGGCATACTGGTGGTGGTGGCACAGGAATTATACCAACACTGGCATTCATACTCATCACATACCCAACTTCTTCTTGAGGATGCCCCGGTATTATGGCTGCCATGCTGCACTACAAGGGTTAACAATAATATTCAACATAGAAAGCATGTTAGTATTACATCATATACTACACAACTACATAAACATGCTTTTCAAGTGAATATGCAACTCCATAATTCACTTCATCTACCCTTGTTCACCCAGTTCTCGAACCACTCCTCTGATACCACTAATGTGGGGGTCCTCGCTACTTAATCCTTTATGTATAATTCATTACACAATTATGAAGTAGGATTAAGTAATAAGTCACACTGATTAAACTTCATATAATGTCAATTATTACATTATTCTCAAAAATCGTGACATAATACACATCATGTACATACATATGAACAATCCTAACATATTCATGACCTAATCCGTTGTTCATCTTGAAACAGAAGTCGACTCACAATCTCGGTCTCCCCCGTCTATGAATTCCTACAAAAACAACCACACATCATGAGTATTGATATATACCATCTCAATTCCATATCAATATGAATACACAATACGATAAATAAACATCGTAACATCTCAACTATGATTATTTATGTATCATACTCCATAATATGCAAATATGTCATGACTTATCTCATTCATCATACTGTTATAACGGGACATATCTGATATGCCTCTCAGGTCAATATGTCAGTGGCTCAGCATTCACGCCCCATATTAGGAGCACATATCATATTTCCGTCCTCACATCTTATAACATCTAAATCGTATGCCCAACAGTAGCATACCTCTCATGGCATCAACTATATGCATCAACAATATGAATGTACAACAATATGATTACAACAATCATATATCTCAATCTCAACACATGTAATCAACATAACATCAACAATAAGATCAATACTCGTACGCCAACACGTGCTTGTAGTGCGATACAAATATATAATTTCAGGCGTCAATGTTTAACCGCCTCTCTGTCCTGTCCCCTGTGATGATTCTACATGAATACCAACAATGTACAATGTTATAATAGGCATCACCAACAAATTCCACAAAAATATAACATTTTTCAAAATTAAAACCCTAGCGATCGATCGCCCATTATCACTGATCGATGGCCAAAAAGTTTTGTCTCATCGAGATCGATCGCCACTCTCTCGCGATCGATCGCCAAAAAGTTCTGTTCACTCGCGATCGATCGTCATGGTTCACCGATCGATCGCCAAGTCATTTCACCGCCTTATATTTTTTGCCCTATTTCGGCGATCGATCGCCATATGGCTGGAGATCGATCGCCGATGTCTGAAAAATTCAGAACAAGTCGATTTTCAAGCTTATCTCCATGGTTTCATTTCTACACTTGAAATTACACCACCAAAACTTGATAAAAGTGCTACCCAGACATCACATGTACTTCTTTTCTACACAACTCAAGATTAATTCTTGCTACTTCAAGTTGTACCAAAGCAATAGATATCGAAAATCCCTTCTATCATGCTCATATGTTTAACTACTAAATATACACATCACATGCTAAGGAAATCTTACCAAGAAGGTATGAATTCACTTCACACAACTTTCTATCTTGATTTCCAAGTTGAAATCCAAGAAAAGAAGCAAGAACAATCAAGCAGATGAGAGGAGCTTGTGTAAAGATTTTGTAGGTGTTGGAAGGTGAAGTGTGTATTGGACAAGCTGATATGAACTTCTTATGGTCATTCGTAGTTACCAAATTGAAATGCAAATTCACATGAAAGGCATATCAAATTTATATATGCTTGTTGTCCAACTATATGTGATTTCCTACACACAAATTCATTAATGACCTTTCCAATCATATATGAGAAGAAAGTAATAAAACTTTGCATCATCAGATGGAGGATCTGAAAGATGAGTTGCAGCAGATGCACAACAAGATGGAGGGGCGTATCTATCCAGTACGGAGGAGCACACCATTTGCTCCTGAGGTACTCGATGATCCCTTGCCATCTAACTTCAAAACTTTGAATTTGGGAAACTATGATGGCACAGCAGATCCCGAGGAGTATTTGTCACGATTTGAAAACGCTTCACTCCTTCATCAACTTACAGATGGGGTGAAGTGTTGGGTTTTTCTGACTATCCTAGCAGGAGCTGCTCAATCTTGGTTTAATCAATTGCCACTGGGGATCATAAATACATTCCCGAAGTTCAGCTAGTTGTTTTTACATCAATTCACGAGCAGCAAAAGTTGCAAAAAAATAGCCCTCAGCATGTTCGATCTTAAACAGATGGAAAAGGAGTCTTTTCGGGACTTTCTAAAATAGATTGAATCAAGCATGCCTCGATGTTCCTCATATCACATTAGAGATACTCATCATTTTCTTTACTCAAGGGCTACGAGGAGATCTGTTCAGATCTCTAGCCAAAAAACCGCCCTCTGATTACGACGAGTTGCTGGGAAGAGCTTCTAAGTATATCAACTTGGAAAAAGCCCAGAAAATGAAACAAAGAAAATATGTGAAAAAGAAAATGAGCCAAATCGGAGGGATAAACACCTAGAACAACCGAAAAGGATTTTCGAGCAGTACCTCCCGATGAGACCTCCCCGAGAGGTGGCCATGAATCAAAGAGGGCCGAAGAGAGGTCGAGGATGACATTTCCAAGGAGGACAGTTCCGAGAAGGATATTTCCGAGGAAGAGGGAGGAAGAGGAGTTAACAGATCTTGGGGAAGGCAAAAACCTCGTGATGGACCAGTCTTCAATAATCCACCCCCTTTGAATAATGAAAATATCGGAAGGGGAGCCCCCAAGCCGGTACCATGGGCAAACAGAGGAGAAAGACAGGGAAAAAATGTTGTCCAAGCAGTAGGTGAACCTGCCCCAGTTAACATTCCAAACCGAGGGACCATACACGTGATCTCTGGGGGAGTGTCGAGAGGAGATTCTAACCAAGCAAGAAAGAGCTATGCTCAGAAATTGGAGGTTATGCCAATCACACCGGGGAATGCCCCAGCAGGGCCTTCCATTGCCTTTGGACCCGAGGATCTATAGGGGTTGCAATTTCCCCATGATGATGCACTAGTTATATCAGCCACAGTGGCTAATTGCAACATGCAGAGAATTTTTATCGATAATGAAGTTCAGCCGATGTGCTATTTTTAAACACGTTGACCAAATAGAGCTGGGAAGCTTACCTATGCAAAGAGTAAATACTTCTTTGCATGTATTTACTGGATAAGTCATAAGTCCGGTGGGGCAAGTTTTGTTGCCAGTCACGATGGGAGAAGAACCAAGGACGAAGACGAAGACGATTAATTTCTGGTGGTGGACGCTCCTTCTTCGGGTTTTTTTTAAATTATTTAACCCAAAAAAGAATTATATTTATCAAAATAATCTAATTTTTATTTTATGAAAGTAACCGAAGTCGACATCTGAGATGACGACTTCAATATAAAAATAATTTTTATACTGAATGGCGACTTCAATATAATTTTTTTTATAAATATATATATTTTATATGGAAGTTGCCATCTGAGATGGTGGCTTCCGTATATGACAGCTTCTATGTTGTTAAGCAATTACATTAATTTTGGAATGATAAAAAAAATATTTCTAATATAAGTGTACGTTAATATAGTAGGAAATAAAACAAATTAATTTATGGAGTATTGGATAATTTATGGAAGTTTTGGATATGATTAATTATCTATGTTTTAAAAAAAATTCAACCTTGTTGTATTAAAACTCACTCATCCGTTTGAACTAATCAACTTAAAGGTACAATTTTGGATATCTATTGTATAATTATAATATAAATATTTTTACTATAAAAATTAAAATAGAGTTAGTAATAAAATGAAGTATTAGGAAAGTTTGACTATATCCTTGACTTAACTGAAAAGCATAATATTGCTGCTATTTGAATCATATGCTTCAAAATCCTCGAAAAATCTTTTAATGCAAGTACATTCTTAACAAAAAAGTAATAAATTTAAAGGTCGATCATAAAATATCAACATAATTTTTTGTACTCATATTGATGAACGTTGTGCTCTAGGGTGGAAGCATTGGATACGTTATAAAATAGCGGAACAAATAAACAATCATGGATTATTTAAGTCAAAATTCCTTGTTAGGATCGATTCTCGGGGGTGGGTTGCCATTCCACACCCGAGTTCAACCAACTTGAGCTTCAATAGCTCGTGTTCTTGAAATAATTGCACCGAGAGATTATATCGAGTTCGGTTACAAAACCGAGCGGAAGACACTCGACATAACCCGCTCTAAAACCGATTAAACATTTGAAAGGCATTTTAAAGATATGCAAGAAAGTATGTAAAAACAGTAAGGTAAATAAATGCAGTAAAGTAAATAACACAAGCATTTGTTTCTGGAAGTTCGAAGCACAACGCTTCTACATCTCTCCTTCTTCCATCTCATGGACGGATACACTAGAAGACTTTGATTTATACAACTCTTTGTACAAACCCGGTTCAGTTGGGCATTCCCCATCCAACTAGAACTCCTAGCAACTTAACTATGTAGTTCTTTAATGTCCCACATACAAAGACCTCTCAATCGGTTGTTATGAATCATCAACCGTTACAATGATATTCACTCTTCTATTTTGGCTCACAAATACAATGAATGGAGTGAATACAAAGGCACAAATGATTCCATAAAATCTGATACAGCAAGGTAAGAGGTGCCAAAGGTTTAAGGAGTGCTCTCTATTTAGCAGCTTTTGTCTTTAAAGTTCCTCAATTGAATCCCAAATGGGTTTGCTTTGGAAGGCTTGGATTGATCTTCAATCAGCTGTTATTGAGCTTCCAAATCATGTATATATAGCCCCAAGTAATGATATATACGTTAGATACAAGAATATAACCGTTGGGACAATTTTGGTAAGCTTTCAAACATTGCAACGGTCATATTCTGCTTCTGGGCTATTTTTGGAAGTCAGCTGGTCTGGTCAGCTGGTATGGTCAGCTGGTCTGAGGTCTGCTGGTTCAGCATCAGCTGGCCTGGGGTCTGCTGGTTCAGCATCAGCTGGCCTGGGGTCTGCTGATAGTCTGCTGGTCCAACATCAGCTGGCCAAGGTCTGCTGGTCCAACATCAGCTGGCCAAGGTCTGCTGGTACATCATCAGCTGGCCTGGGGTCTGCTGGTTCAGCATTAGCTGGCCTGGGGTCTGTTGGTAGTCTGCTGGTCCAACATTAGCAGGCCAAGGTCTGCTGGTCCAACATCAGCTGGCCAAGGTCTGCTGGTACCCTACTGCCCAACATCTGCTGTTCTGTTTTCTTGGTTATGTCTCTTGATTCGTTGATTTTTGGGCAAAGTGATATTCATGAAAGTTGTAGCCCTTTCTCTTAGCTTTCCACGGAATCAAGAATCGCTCGTTTTTGAGTTTTTATGAGAGAGTTATGCTCGAAATACGAGGCAATGGTCCTGCTGTATGTTTGCTGGATGCAGCAGCACATGGCGTGACTTGCAGAAGATTTTTGGCCATCTTAACGTCCGGTTCAGTATTTCACTTCCAAAGATGACTTGTAGAACTTTGTTTTAGCTTTCCAACCTATACTGAATCATCTCGTTTTAATAAGCGAGCTGAGTGTTATGGCCGATATACCACAGATGCTACAATCTGTCCGCTGCTGTTTCAGCTTTGACCAGCAAGCTCTTGCATACATGTTTTCGTCATGTAAACCTTCGAATCTAGTCTGCTGGACTGAAATCTGACTTGTAGATAATTGAGTTGGCTATCCAAGCCCTTGGAATCAGGTCGTTTTGATATCCGAGCTATGAGATAAGATCAATTTAGTCAGCAGCGCTCGGGGTCTACTGGATGCTGAATTCTCATTTCAGCAACTAAACTCAAGGCCATTTCTTAGCAGATCATCAAGCTGTAAAATATCATCTATGAACTGCACACTTGATGAAATATGTTAGCAACACAATAACAAGTTTTGTTAACATCAAAACTAAGATTATCCGGTTTTCCAAAACCCAACAATCTCCCCCTTTTTGATGATCACAAAACTTGAATAAAAATATAAACATTAAAGCACAATGTTGCATAAAAGAAAAAACCATATTTTTTTTTAAACAACATATTTCTCCCCCTTTTTGTGTGAATCAAAAAGGAAGACAAATAAAATTTGCTCCCCCTCAAGGATTGAGATTAAACTCTCCCCCTTAATTTTAAAAAGTTTGAAAATTTGAGCAAGTGACGTTACATCTACCCATTATCTTTTAACCGCCTTATCCTCCGTAGAATCAGTTTACTTCCTTAAACACTTATGAAAATCTCAAAACCCTAATAGAATTTTTTTCACAGGATTTCAAATCTTCAGCATGTCAAAGACAACGCAGCCAAGTTTTCTCACCAACGCTATTCATGTAGATTTTCACTCTATTTATTCGTCAGACGATGAAGCCATGAAAGCAGTGTTCCAAAAGTTGGACACCTCTGGCTTACTGTTGATTTTAAGCCAAACACCTACTTACTATCCGGCGGCTATTCAGGAGTTCTTCGCCAATGCCAGGATAGTTGGCGAAGCCGTTGTGTCCTCTATCACTGGACAACATATCACTATTACTCTGGAAGACTTTGCCACTCAGATGTGTCTTCCAATGTCTGGGATAACAAATGCCCTCTCCGTAACTGTGCCAGTCCTAGAGGCGATGTGAAAGGGTTTTTCTGACTCACATGAACGTCTCCCCAAACCACCCTTCAAAAAGATATTGATTAAGAGCCACTTTCGCCAACTGGCAGATGTCATATCCAAAGGGCTGTTATGCAAAGCTGGATCTTTCGACGTCATCACACCTGAGAAATTTGCACTGATGAGTGCAATCGTAAATAACGTTGAAGTTAACTGGTCAGTAATGTTGTTTCAAGTGCTATCTGTTGGGATATGCCCTAAGACAAGTCATTAGATGATTGTTTAAGACATACAATGTTTATGGATTTATGAATGGCAATTCATTATTATATATTATTCTTTTAACTGTGCATTGTGAATTAATATATATGTTAATGTCCTTAGAATAATATTGTATCATTCTTAAAGATGTTCCTAGTCAAGTATTATCATGAATGGGATAATGATAATACGTAGAGACTAGTATATGTTGATCGATGAATTGTTCATTGATATGAGATATCAAATCAACATATGGGTACATGTTAGAGAACGATGTACTGAACAGACCCACCATGAGAATGCAACATGGATAGTTATATGATCGTCATATGCAATTCTCATAGTGATAATAATGTATGTAATCCTTACGACTTGTGATCATCAGAGATCCCAACATAAGGAGTTATGTATCTTGATATCGTCAAACGTTACCCGTAACAGGGTATACTATAAAGGCGACTATTGGATACACTACGAATTATGTAGAGGGATGTTGACTGATCGAGATAGGATTTGTCCCTCCTATATAACAGGAGATGTGTTTGGCCCTTGATCAAGTGAGAACTAAAATGCATGGCCATGCTCGAATGAGTCGATATGAGATATCGAGCTTATTCGTTTATTCTAGTTCTACTTGGGGATCAAGAAATAGAGATTGAATATACGAGTATGACTATTCCATGACTCGTGTTCAATCTAAACACAAAGGACAAAGGGATTAAGTTACATGGTTAATATTATCACAAGTTCTAAAGGTTATGTCGAGTCATTGACATTCTCGTAATTTGGGTAGCATCGATGTGTTGCTAGATACCGCTCGATGCTTGCGACATAAAATGAGATTTTATGTCACTGCCAACATTACGAGATCCTATCGGGTCGCACAAAAGATTAAATCGAGAAGGGAAATTAAATTCATGGGATGAATTAAATAATTAAGAGGAGTCTTAATTAATAATCATAAGGATTAATTAAATCATGGGCTTAAGCCCATGAAGCTTTAAGAAAGCCTTTAATTAATTATATTTAATATGATTGCAAGGTGATAAATGGTAAGACAACTTTCATATCACACTAACCTAAATCAAGAAGGAAGCACACGGCCTCCACAACCAAAAGGGCTCTCGGTTTTCTCATCATAGCCGAGGAGATTTTTGAGTTTGGTGCGAGCCATTCGATTGAGAATCGAGTGTTCTTTCTTGTTCCGATTTAATAACTTGTCTAGCAACTTGTTATTAAATCATCCCTTCACTCGATTTGATCGTGTGGATACCGTTGAGGCAAAACCATTCGAGTTTTGCTATTGACTCTGAGAAGGCGTAAGACGTGGTGCAGCTCCGTGGATTCGGCTTCAAACGCGCTACAAGGGTAAGACACTTGTAATTCTCTAATCCGATATGAATCCCTATGTATAGATCACTGGTTTGTAATCCCAAAATTTTATTCCGCTGCGTTGTATGCTCATGGGGTTACTTACAGTGGTATCAGAGCCGTGTACAAGGCTCATATCGGATTTTATGTGGTTAAATAGTTTAATCATGTTAGAATTAATATTGCATGCTATTTAAAACTGTATTTTCATATATGATATGGAAAAATCGATTTTGTGAAGATCATCGTATGATAATATATATGATATAATTGACGGATCGAAATATATGATAATTCGTGATCAAAAACCGGAACATGGCTCGTGTAGGCTCACGGCCGAGGCCACCTAGGTGCTAGGGTTTCGAACCCTAGTCACCATGGCTCGGCCGCCGCTACAAAGTGGCTAGGGTTTTGAACCCTAGTCAAATTGGCCTCTCGGCCGCCGCCTAAGAGCTAGGGTTCGGACCCTGGCTCGAGCATGGGTCAAGCCGTCGCACTATCTAGGGTTTTGAACTCTTTTGGCTCGATAAAGTATTGAGAAGGTGCAAGTTGGCTCGATAGAATCAAGATGGTGCAAGGCGGCTAGGGTTTTGAACCCTAGCAGCGCCGCACCCAAGCCGCCGCATGGACCATGGCTCGGCCATGGGCTAGGGTTTCGAACCCTAGGCCCACTATTGGTCCAGCCGTGGGTCTTGGTTCGAATCATGGTGGTTCGTGTTTTAGTCGCTTTAGTTCGTGGCATGTGATGTCCCGAGCGTACGATAATTTTTCAAAAATTATTTTACAGTTTTAATTAAAATTAAATTTAAAATGTTTAGAATTTAATTAATTAAATGTTAATGCATGCTTTATGTGTTGTTTGAGCATGGTGCGTGGTTATAGCCCTTTGACCTATTAGATAGGATTTGTGAATGATTGTAATTTATAATACGACCTGCGTGTCGTGCCTTTCTCTATTTCATTCTAAATGTTATCCCTCCCCTATGTTCCCCTCGAATGTGAATCGAGGAATTCTATATCTTGTAAAATAGTGTAGTTTATTTTATTGATGGTGATCAATGAAGATGGAGCATCGTGCCGGGATGAGGAGGCCATTCACAAATTGGAGCCAAAGGAAGGTGCTTATGAAGTTACCTTAGGTTGACTCATAGGAGTTTCTCATTGGCTTGAGAAACTCATTAGTAGGGGCTATAACCATGTCACGTTTTAATTATGTATGTTGATGCATGATTTATCTTATGTTTTAGTTTGATAATAGTATTACACATATATGTAGATATGTATACAACTATATGTAGTGGACATATTTTAAATTATCAAATTAATCATGAGATCAATAAATCCCTCTAAAATATTAAGTTTTAGATGCCTTCCAAATAAAAGTACTCGTCAATAACTTCGATTGTACATGTGTGGGTTTGCCAAAGCAAAGCACCGTGGCAATCTTAGTAAGGCGCGAAAGGATAAAAGTGATATCCGTCATACTTTAATTGGGTACGACTTAACTAGGTTATCTCAATAGGATTGGAAACCTAGAGGCATGTGTTGGATTATAATTCATTTGATGAATTGAACAAAGTGTTGTTCGTCCAACTATCCAAGAATTATATGTGATGTAATTGACAAAGTGTTGTCTACCTAAATAACCGAGTCTTGGGCGATTAGCCAAAGCTAACTCAAGATTAGGCGAAATATGGATCTTGGCCCACTAAAAGTTTCGAGGGTTGATATTTTTCAAATAAAATAGTGGGAGTATCATTTAATATAAGACCATGTTAAATGATTTAAATCATAAACTTATTTTGCATATTTATATTGTAGATATCCATGGCAACTACAAACGTTACTAGCACTTTATCACTGCGATCGGTCCTTGAGAAGGACAAACTAAATGGGACGAATTTCCTAGACTGGCATAGGAACTTGAGGATAGTCCTCAAACAAGAAAAGAAACAATATGTTCTAGAGGAACCCTTGCTCGCTGAGGAACCTCCCCTAACAGCTACAAGAGCTGAAAAAGATGCTTACAAGAAGCATCAGAGTGACGCACTTGATGTTGGGTGCCTCATGCTTGCCACTATGAACTCTGAGCTTCAGAAGCAACATGAGGAAATGGAGGCGTTCGATATGATCGAACACTTAAAGCAGTTGTACCAACAGCAAGCTAGACAAGAGAGGTATGACGTCTCTAAAGCGTTATTCCAGTGCAGGATGGTAGAAGGAAGCTTAGTTGGAACTCATGTGCTCAAGATGATTGGGTACATTGAGAATCTGGATAAGCTAGGTTTTCCATTGGACCAAGAGTTGGCCACCGATGTATGCAATCGTTGCCGGAGAGCTTCAGTCAATTTGTAGTAAATTACAATATGACTGATATGGAAAAGACTCTGCCCCAGTTGCTTGGTATGTTGAGAACATATGAAGCAAATACTAAGAAGACTAAGGCCACAAATGTCCTTATTGTGAATAAGGGCAAAGGAAGGGCCAAAGCCAAAGGCAACAAGAAAGCAAAGAAGGTCTTTGCTAAATCTAAGCCAAAGTCTTCTGCACTGAAGCCAAAGGGAGGGATAGCAAAGGAAGGGAACTGTTTCCATTGCGGTGAGACCGGCCATTGGAAAAGGAACTGCAAAGTATATCTGGAAGATCTAAAGAAAGGAAGTGTGACTTCCGCTTCAGGTATTTTTGTTATAGAAGTCAATTTATCTACTTCTTCATCATGGGTATTAGATACTGGATGTGGATCTCACATTTGTGTAAATGTGCAGGATCTCAAAAGGAGTAGGACATTGGCAAAAGGTGAAGTTGATCTCCGAGTTGGAAATGGAGCAAGAGTTGCTGCATTAGCTATAGGAGATTATCATTTAGCTTTACCTTCTGGTTTATCGTTGATTTTAAAAGACTGTTATTTTGTGCCTTCAATTACTAAAAACATTATATCTATTTCTTGTTTAGACAAGTATGGTTTTTCATTTATAATAAAGGACAATTGTTGTTCTATTTATTTAAATGATATGTTTTATGCTGATGCACAAATGGTGAATGGTCTTTATGTATTAAATCTTGATATGCCTATCTATAACATAAATACTAAAAGGATTAAAAATAATGATTGTAATCCGACTTATCTCTGGCACTGTCGCTTGGGCCACATAAACGAGAACCGCATATCTAAACTTCATAAGGATGGAGTATTAGATTCATTTGATTTTGAATCATATGAAACATGCGAATCTTGTTTAATGGGCAAGATGACTAAAGCCCCTTTCAAGGGACATGTTGAAAGGGCAAATATTTTATTCGGACTAATACATAGTGATGTATGTGGACCAATAAGTACACAAGCTAGAGGTGGTTTTCAATACTTCGTTACATTTACTGATGACCTCAGTAGATATGGGTATGTGTACCTAATGAAACATAAACATGAAACCTTTGAAAAGTTCAAAGATTTCAAGAATGAAGTACAAAACCAACTTGGCAAAAGTATCAAAATCCTTCGATCAGATCGAGGAGGAGAATACTTAAGCCAAGTGTTTCATGACTATCTAAAGGAGTGTGGGATAGTCCCACAACTCACTCCTCCGTATACTCCACAATGGAATGGTGTATCCGAGAGGAGAAATCGAACCTTGTTAGACATGGTTAGATCAATGATGAGTCATGCAGATCTTCCGATATCATTTTGGGGACACGCTCTAGAAACAACAATTTTCTTACTGAACCGTATTCCATCTAAATCAGTGGAAAAGACACCATATGAGATATGGACTGGGAAGCGTCCTAGTATGTCTTTTATGAAGATTTGGGGTTGTGAGGCTTTCGTTAGACGTCACGCCACTAACAAACTTGGACCCAAATCTGATAAGTGTTTATTTGTGGGGTATCCTAAGGAAACAAAAGGATACTATTTCTATTATCCCACTGAGAACAAAATAGTTGTTGCTCGGACTGGTGTATTTCTTGAAAGGGAATTTATTTCTAGAAAAACCAGTGGGAGAAAAATAGAACTTAGTGAAGTTCAACCACAAGAAAACACTGAACCTGAGATTGAGATGGAAACAGAGCAGGCACCACAAGCTGTTGTGGAAGAAGTACCTGCTCAAGAGACACAAGCCCAGCGTAGGTCTATAAGAGAACACCGGGAGCCACAGAGATATGGATTTCTTGTGACTCAACAAGGTGACTTACTACTTATTGATGAGGATGAGCCGTCATCTTATCAACAAGCTATTATGGGCAATGATTCTGAGAAATGGCAAGAGGCCATGAAATCTGAAATGGAATCCATGTATGCAAACCAAGTATGGACTTTGGTTGATCCACCTGAAGGGGTACGACCCATAGGGTGCAAATGGATTTTCAAGAAAAAGACCGATATGGATGGTAACGTACAAACCTATAAAGGTCGGCTGGTTGCAAAAGGATTCAAACAAATTCATGGTATTGACTATGATGAAACCTTTTCACCAGTGGCCATGGTTAAATCCATAAGGATCTTACTTGCAATAGCTGCATTTCATGATTATGAAATCTGGCAGATGGATGTCAAAACAGCTTTCCTTAATGGAAATCTGCTCGAGGATGTGTACATGACACAGCCCGAGGGTTTTGTCGATCCAAAGGATGCTGGAAAGATATGCAAGCTACAACGATCCATTTATGGATTGAAGCAAGCTTCTCGGAGTTGGAACCTTCGTTTTGATGATGCAATCAAAGAGTTTGGTTTTATCAAAAATGAAGATGAACCTTGTGTCTACAAGAAGGTCAGTGGGAGCGTAATCATTTTCCTAGTGTTGTATGTAGATGACATACTTCTTATTGGAAATGATATCCCTGCCTTGCAATCTGTAAAGATTTGGCTAGGGAACTGCTTTTCGATGAAAGACTTAGGAGAAGCTACCTATGTGTTAGGAATCAAGATCTATAGAGATAGATCGAGAAGGCTTCTTGGTCTAAGTCAAAGTACATACATAGACAAGGTGCTTAAAAGGTTTAGCATGCAAGAATCCAAGAAAGGATTCGTGCCTATGACACATGGTATTTATCTCTCGAAGGAACAGTGTCCTTCAACACCAGATGAGAGACAACGCATGAGTAAGATTCCATACGCGTCAGCTATTGGATCTATCATGTATGCCATGATATGTACTCGTCCCGATGTATCGTATGCTTTGAGCATGACGAGCAGATATCAAGTTGATCCAGGTGAAGGTCACTGGATTGCTGTCAAGAATATCCTGAAGTACTTGAGAAGGACTAAGGATACATTCTTGATTTATGGAGGTGAGGAAGAGCTCAATGTAATGGGTTACACTGATGCAAGCTTCCAAACCGACAAAGATGATTTTCGATCGCAATCTGGATATGTGTATTGCCTAAATGGAGGTGCTGTGAGCTGGAAGAGTTCAAAGCAAGAAACAGTAGCCGATTCTACAACGGAAGCTGAGTATATTGCTGCCTCGGATGCAGCAAAGGAAGCTGTTTGGATGAGGAAGTTCATTTCTGAACTGGGAGTGGTGCCTAGCATTAAAGATCCGATAGAACTCTATTGTGACAACAATGGAGCGATCGCATTGGCTAAGGAACCAAGATCTCACCAAAGATCCAAGCACATACTTAGGCGTTTCCATTTCATTCGAGAAATCGTTGAAAGGGGAGATGTTAAAATATGCAAAGTACCAACAGATGATAATGTATCTGACCCATTGACGAAGCCGCTGTCACAGCAGAAGCATGATCGTCATACTAGATCTCTAGGCATTAGGTATATGTCTGAGTGGTCTTAGTGCAAGTGGGAGATTTGTTGGGATATGCCCTAAGACAAGTCATTAGATGATTGTTTAAGACATACAATGTTTATGGATTTATGAATGGCAATTCATTATTATATATTATTCTTTTAACTGTGCATTGTGAATTAATATATATGTTAATGTCCTTAGAATAATATTGTATTATTCTAAAAGATGTTCCTAGTCAAGTATTATCATGAATGGGATAATGATAATACGTAGAGACTAGTATATGTTGATCGATGAATTGTTCATTGATATGAGATATCAAATCAACATATGGGTACATGTTAGAGAACGATGTACTGAACAGACCCACCATGAGAATGCAACATGGATAGTTATATGATCGTCATATGCAATTCTCATAGTGATAATAATGTATGTAATCCTTACGACTTGTGATCATCAGAGATCCCAACATAAGGAGTTATGTATCTTGATATCGTCAAACGTTACCCGTAACAGGGTATACTATAAAGGCGACTATTGGATACACTACGAATTATGTAGAGGGATGTTGACTGATCGAGATAGGATTTGTCCCTCCTATATAACAGGAGATGTGTTTGGCCCTTGATCAAGTGAGAACTAAAATGCATGGCCATGCTCGAATGAGTCGATATGAGATATCGAGCTTATTCGTTTATTCTAGTTCTACTTGGGGATCAAGAAATAGAGATTGAATATACGAGTATGACTATTCCATGACTCGTGTTCAATCTAAACACAAAGGACAAAGGGATTAAGTTACATGGTTAATATTATCACAAGTTCTAAAGGTTATGTCGAGTCATTGACATTCTCGTAATTTGGGTAGCATCGATGTGTTGCTAGATACCGCTCGATGCTTGCGACATAAAATGAGATTTTATGTCACTGCCAACATTACGAGATCCTATCGGGTCGCACAAAAGATTAAATCGAGAAGGGAAATTAAATTCATGGGATGAATTAAATAATTAAGAGGAGTCTTAATTAATAATCATAAGGATTAATTAAATCATGGGCTTAAGCCCATGAAGCTTTAAGAAAGCCTTTAATTAATTATATTTAATATGATTGCAAGGTGATAAATGGTAAGACAACTTTCATATCACACTAACCTAAATCAAGAAGGAAGCACACGGCCTCCACAACCAAAAGGGCTCTCGGTTTTCTCATCATAGCCGAGGAGATTTTTGAGTTTGGTGCGAGCCATTCGATTGAGAATCGAGTGTTCTTTCTTGTTCCGATTTAATAACTTGTCTAGCAACTTGTTATTAAATCATCCCTTCACTCGATTCGATCGTGTGGATACCGTTGAGGCAAAACCATTCGAGTTTTGCTATTGACTCTGAGAAGGCGTAAGACGTGGTGCAGCTCCGTGGATTCGGCTTCAAACGCGCTACAAGGGTAAGACACTTGTAATTCTCTAATCCGATATGAATCCCTATGTATAGATCACTGGTTTGTAATCCCAAAATTTTATTCCGCTGCGTTGTATGCTCATGGGGTTACTTACACTATCAAACTTAGTGCTCTCCGGAAAAGGTCAATCGGGATTTGCTCTCCCTCTTAGTCGTATCTTTGAGAGCAAAAATATTCAGACCGGAGACTCTTCTTCTCTCCACCCAGGGCGACTCATAACTGCCAGATATCTAGAGATCAATAAGAAACGAGTCGGTGGAGAGACTAAGACCAGCAAACCAGCAGCGGTCAAGAGGAGACAACCTCTGATAGTCAGTGACTCTGAGCATACAAACTCAGAATCTGATGAAACTTCACCTATTCCACCAGCGAAAAGGCCAAGAACAAAAAGATGAGGACCAGCTGCAGCCAAGCTTAAAGTATCAGCAGCCATGTTTGAGGCTGTGATCCCAACGTTGGAAGTAGAGCCAGTGAGCTCCGTTGCCCCGCTGGCCATGATCCCATTTAACCCAACCTCTTCTGCAGCCAACACATCAACCAACCCCAGTACCCTTCAACAACCAGGCTCAATTTCTTTCAGAACACCCAAATCCCTTTGCCCATATTGCCATCCCAAGACCACCACCACTGAAAGAGGAAAAGCTTCCATGATCCCTTCATCCACTCCAGTGGCATATGAGATTGAATTAGTCATGAGCACAGTCGAGGCAAACATGCAGCCTCAACTTGAAGTATTTGATAGATGGGAGCAAGCACGTTTGAAAACTCGCCTTGATGATTTTCTTCTAATTCTGGAACAGGCTAGGCACGATGAGAATCAAGTGATGGCCTTCCTCCAAGCTCAAAACGTAAAGAAAGCTCTCCAGCTTCGGGATGTGTTCCGCCTAATGATTTATGTGGGTGAACTCCAGACCCTGATCATATCCCGACAGAATGAATTCAATGCTACAGCTGGGACTGCCAATCATGACCGAGCTTTGCTAAATGCTCTTGGTCCCAAGCTTGAACTGGCAGAGACTGCTTTACATGACTTAAGAATCAGTACTGGTCTGCACTCATGCTCAACTGTACCAGGTGATGATGACTCCGCTCCTACTGACTTAAGCTTAGCCTCAAGCATCCCTGATGTTCCTAGTGCCGTAGTGCTGGTTCCACAAGTTGAACCAATAGTGGATGATGACTTTGATCTGACTTTCTCAAGCTTAGCTCCAACAATCCCACCTATTCCAAGTATCGTGGAAACGGTTCCCGTAGGTGAAACCACTTTGGATGATGCTTCACCTCAACCAGATATGGACATTGATTCTATAGACGTTGACAGCGTCATTCATAAGGTAATTACCCAGGTTACCTCATCCATACCTATCCCTTCCTCAACTCATACAGAAACACCTATCCATTCCTCTGATACCTCTGCCCATGCTGCACTCCCTGATGATTGCCAAATCACACATCCAGTTGAACCCCTTGTACCTCCGACTCACCCTGAAACCCAACTCTCCCCACAAATTGAACCTCCTGATCACCCAACAACTTCTGAACTTAATCCTTCAATCTCACAAATTCATCCTGCTGCTACCTCCCCTGGACGCTGCGTGTCCTCAACTGCAGCTGATGCTCATACCAGCCCTCAACGTGCTCTTACTGGCTCGTATCCTGCACCTGCTGCCACTCCACCTGAGGCATTGGAACAATCAGTAGGAAATGAACCTTCTGCTGATTTTTTTGATTTTGTTGACCCTTTGTCCATTGAAGGCCCCTCTGCTCTAACAGTACAACTTGGCAATATGACAACATTGATCTCCGGGCTGGTCAGTGAGATAAATAAACTCAAGTCTGAAGAACGCAATGCCAGCAATGCTATTGGTAGTCATCAGCTTCATACAGATCATCAGTTTGGGCATATAAATCGAGACCTCGACAGACTTCAAACTGCCGTTGACAGAAATCATCAATTCATTCTTGATGCCTTTGCCGATGTATTCTCGAGGATAGCCCAAACTAATCTCCAGTTGAAGCAGCAGAATGACTCTCTCCATGCTGCCTCTACACTTGCCTTGGAGGAGAAAATTGAAGACACCAAGAAGCATTTATCTGAGCAGCTGGCTACTATGCAGGAGGCCTTTGCCTCACAGCTTCAGGATTTAAGTGCTGGCTTTCCAAAGCCTATCCACTACCTGTCCAAGTCCACTGCATCTGCTCCTCCACCAAGAAGAGAATCAGGTCCAGCTCAGCGCGCACCTGCTGCCCCTGAAGGTGGACATCACTCCAGGTCCGCCTCCCAGCCAAGGTCTCGAAGTCCGCGCCAACCGACTACCGAAAAGCGCGACTATTCCAAACATTGGTTCGGGCGCAAATAGTATCATTTTCTGTTCCCCTCTTAATTACTCTTATCTTTTTACTGCTTTCATTAAATTTTCTCCATGTTTATCATAACGTTTTTTTTGTGTTCACACTTATTGGAATTCTTCTATAAATAGAGTCTCATTTTTGTTTACACAACATACATTCACTCATCATGTTTCTTTTCACCTTCTATGCCTTGAAAATTCCTTGGTTTCATCTACGAAATTGCGTATGCTCATGGGTTTATTACTTATCTAAATCAACCCCTCATGGGTTGATTACTTATCTAACCCAGCTCCGTTAAGCTTCAGCGTTTGGATCCTGCTCTGATGCTCATCATCAGTCAGGAACTGTAATCGGGAGTTATCTGGGTGCTGAGGACAAAAAGGGGGAAGAAAGAGATAGAGTACTCTCAATAGAGATAGAGTATTTTCATTAGGTGAATCCATAAACCATGGAGGCCAGATGAATATACATTTGACTCTTCCCGACTTCCTCTCTGAAACAAGGTGGATCGAGCTCTTCCTCTCTGAAAATTAGGTGGATCGAAGCTCTCCGGTCCATTGCTTGTTTAAAAATTTGTCATGTATCAGCTATAATCTGTAAAAATAGACTTGTCTTAAATTTTATCCAGTTATCAGAATTCATCTTAAATAAAGATGAATCTCTCTCAATTGTCCAGTTTGATTACAACTTGTAATCTGCTTATATTTATAACAAATGAAAATTTCCTTTCATTATGTCTTCAATTCTTTTCAGGATTCACCGATTATTGCTTAGTTTTGTCATCACCAAAAAGGGGGAAATTGTTGGGAAACGATTCCTAAGTTTTGGTGATTACAGACACCTACCGGATAAAGACATCCACTGGGTGAAGACATCCACCGGATGAAGACATCGACCGGATGAAGACACCTACCGGATAAAGACATCTACCGGATAAAGACATCCACCGGGTGAAGACATCCACCGGGTAAAGACATCCACCGAATAAAGACATCTACCGGATGAAGACATCTACCGGATGAAGGCACCTACCGGATGAAGACATCTACCGGACTGAGATACTCACTGGATAAAAACATATACTGCATGAAGTCTTTCATCAAGTCTAACCAACATCTACTAAGCTAAAAAGTACGACTGGATACTGAAGTTACAAAACCAGTAGAAGTGAATCCTGCAGCGAGAGTACAATTCCATTTTACAAAGGTACAACAGAGCGACAAGCACTACAAAATCATCGCCATCAATTCCGTCAGATTGAAAGAGCCGTTGCTGAATAAAAATGGAAGGAAAATAAAATAGAGAAGAAAATAGATTCTACGCTGAACCTTCCATACCAAGAAAGTTTACCGTTGGAAATGAACTCTATAAATACAGATGCTGAATGAATGAAGAAGAAGTTGAATCCACTGCCAATCGAATATTCTATACATTCAAACAGAGAAATTTATCAAGTGATAATTATCTGTAGATTCAGCCAGAGCAAGGAACACCTAATGATATATAAAAGATCAAGTTAAACTGGTGTACTGCTCAAAGATCATTAAAAACGCTCAAAGCTTACAAGTGTAAAAGTCATTCAAAGGAGTGTTAGATAGTTTACTTTGTAAACAAATCATATACATTGTGTTGCTAGGAGTTTAGGCATAGCTGTGTGAAAGCCTAAGGAGGTTGTATACTGTAAAGTGTAAACCAAAGTCTTCTAGTGTATCCTTCCTGCAAAGGAAGAAGGGGAGACATAGAAGCGTTGTGCTTCGAACTTCCAGAAACAATCCTTGTGTTCTTTACTTTTTTTTATTGTTTGCTTTAGTTAACTCACAAGTACAGCAGACGTTTTCCGCACTTCACTTAGTGTCTACTGACTTGCTTAATTGATTGAGAAGCTACTGCATCACTTAACAGTTTGCAGTAATTAGTCGAAGATCAGAATTTGAGAGCAGTGTTTATTCAACCCCCCCTTCTAAACACGCCTCCGATCCTAACAAGTGGTATCCGAGCTATGAGATAAGATCAATTTAGTAAGCAGCGCTCGGGGTCTACTGGATGCTGAATTCTCATTTCAGCAACTAAACTCAAGGCCATTTCTTAGCAGATCATCAAGCTGTAAAATATCATCTATGAACTGCACACTTGATGAAATATGTTACACCACAATAACAAGTTTTGTTAACATCAAAACTAAGATTATTCGGTTGTCCAAAACCCAACATTCCTTAACTAATCCTTTAAATTAGTAATCATTTTGTAATAAATAAAATTTGAATGTAGTGACAATAATCTATGTTAGAATTTAAATCCTTCCAAATAAGGAAACAATAATCAAACCGTACCTTACATTTGTTAGAATTTAAGTTATTCCAAATAATTTTGCCAATTACAAAAATTGGCAAATTCTTCTAAATAAGAAACGGTAATAAAATCAAATCTATTTTATTAATATTTCTTGATAGTTGATAAATCCTTCCAAATTTGAATGTAATGACAATAATATCTTATCAATCTCAGATGGCAACTTTCATATAAAAAATATAAATATATATATGGAAGTCGCCATAAACACAAATTACATTGAAGTAAACATCGTAGATGTCGACTTCGGTTACTTTGATAAAAAAAGTTTTAGGTTATTTTGAAAAATATATATTTTTTGGGTTAAATAATTAAAAAAAAACCCCTCATTGTTCATATGACATAATTTTTGGTCGACCAGCTCTGAGTGCGTTTCAAGCAGTGGCATCCACTTATCATTTGACAATGAAATTCCCTGTGGGTAAGGAGGTCGGACAAGTTCGAGGAAATCAGACTTCCTCAAGGAAGTGTTATGTCCAGGAGCTGAAGCATGAAAAGTTAAAAAAGAAGAAAGAGGAGAACCTTGTATCACGTGGTAAAACAATGAGAGATGAGGTTGATATGGCCGAGGAGAGAATAGCCCCAGTGGAGGAGTTCCTTACTATTGAGCTGGGTCACCCAACCAAAACTACAAAAGTGGGTTCCCAATTGGAACAATAAAGAAACCAGACAGAAGCCTATAGCTGTTGGGGAACAGTTGGCTGAGCAAAACAGTAAAATAATTCGCAACAGCGAGGAAGAAGGCAGGAATGAGAAAACGTAAACCCCACCGAAGTTGGTCTAGATAAAAAGGATAATAACCCTCGTGGGTAAATGGGGGCATGATTCCGTAGAGGGAGTAATAAGGAAGGTGTTTTCAGGGATCTCCATTTCTCTCGGATGCATGAGAGTTGTTGACTGGTGCGAATCCTCGACTCAAAGACTTTGTATGTAAGACCCCGATGTCCCATCATGTCAATAATGAATTTATGACATCATGTGTATATGTAAACTATCAGTCTTTAAAACACGCACTACATGCTTCATAATTATTGTGTGGGATTTATAAAAATTTGGGCGGAGTCTCCCTGTAAACTTGGAATAAAATATATCCATACCACATATTCCTCAGTCAATATCCAACAACGTAATCAACTTTCCGATACTTAATTCATAAAGCTAATCTCCTCAACATAACATGCATCTACAACACTAGAATGAAAGGAGAATATGTGATATCCCCGAAATAATTATATGCATTTGGGTATTAATTATGTTTATGTGATTATTATGGTGTAAATTAATTTTGTGTTGAATTAATCATTATGGTGAAATGCTTAGTCATGCGGTGGACATGACCTGGTAATGCATTTCAGGGTGCATGTGATGCATGTTGGGAAATTGGGTGTTGGTATGGTTTATTTGTGGTCGGTAATGTTTATTTTGGATAAAGCATGTTTTAATTGGAGTTTTGGTGCATTCTCGGGAAATGGTTTTAAAATATCGAGTTGGAGATATTTTATACATCATGCTAATTATTGTGGTACCATTTTATTTTAAACCTCCCACTTATACCCCATTACCCTCCTAACCCACCACTCTTAATTAAAACTCACTCTCAACCTTCAATCCCCAAAACCCATCTCATCGACAAGAGGAGAAGATAAAAGAGAGGGATTTCCAAAAACCTTGGTTGCTTGATTTCTTGGTGAGATTTGAAGCCTAAAAGTGGTATAAATCCCTCCTTGTTTGGTTTATTATGTTTTGGTTTTGAAATAGGTTTGTATTAGGGATTTGAAAGGGGTTTGGTTTTGAAATGTGTTGTATGTGGTTGGGTGTTGGATTTTTGGTGGTACTAAGGTTTATATTGAAGGTTTATTGTGTTTTGATGTTGTTGTGGGATGGGTATTTGTGTTTGTGTGGATTGGGGAAGAAGAATGGTATACAAATGGTGAATTTAAGGTTACATGTAGCGGCGATCGATCGCCCGGCTTTGGCGATCGATCGCCCGTTTTTGGTACCGGGCAGAAGCCTTTGGCGATCGATCGGCATGTTTGGGCGATCAATCGGTGGGTCTTGCGATCGATCGCGCCAAACTTGGCGATCGATCGCCGAGGACAGAAATTTGTTGGCTATGGCAGTGTGATCTCGCGATCGATCGGGGCAATGTAGCGATCGATCGCGAGTCACCAAAAATGTGTATTTTGTTTATTTTTTTGTGAGATTTTTGGTATCGGACTATTATTGGCTTCGAATATTGGTTTGTGTGAATGTGTAGAACATCCCAGGTGGCAACACAACAAAGGAGATAAAGTCCTACGACATCTCCACTTTTGGAAGAAAGGTACGTACTGAGACGTACGAGCAATTTGTGATGCAATTATGCTATTGGGTTTATGCAATGTGCATTGTTATGTGTTTGAGAATGATTGGATGTTCCGGTGGTTGTTATATTCGAGCGAAGAATATGGTACTTGCTGCTGTCATATGAAGCGATGGAATTATTATATTTGCCGCTATCATGTCGAAGCGATGATTACGTCGTTGTCATGTCAAAGCGAGGGGTATCATATGATGCCGCTATATGTCGAAGCGAGGGGTGCTAAAATACCGCTGTTATAACAAGACCGGAATAGTTGCGTTAGATAAGTGATTATCGATGGGTATCGTTGCATATAAATGAAACATGGAGTCGATCACTTATATTATGAACTAATGATTATGTACATGAGTTATGGAACAGGAACGACCGATGAAAGTATGTTAATGCGGCAATTCAGGGAGTATACATGATAAATGCTTCATGCAATTACTTATATTATTGTTCTTGAGTTTTGTTGATGAATTATGTATATGCTCATGGTGGGGTTGTTCCTGTAGGTACATTTTGGCTTGGAGGGCTAGGGACCGGGTTGATGCGGTGAGCTTGTGAGGAGTGCCATTAGAATAGGAAGACATGATTATTTTGTATAGTCTCTACTCTAGGAGTAGTGTAAAGCTATAGCCTTAGTATTCATTTTGATGGGAATGTAATTAATCCCTTTTTGGAATTTTACTTTGGCACTGTAAACCTTAAAGCTCAAAGCCTCAACACGAATTTTATACTCTGATTTATACATGTTAGCTCTACTTATGCCTTTAAACTACACTTAAGGTATCTGGGTCCCTACGTTAGTGGTATCATAGCAGTGGTTAGAGAACCCGGGAATGAGTGAAGGGTAGCCTTAGCAACTTGTTGGCTAGGTGTTCACTTATGAGCATGTTTATGCATGTGGTGCATATTAGTGTATATAATTGTTATTCTAACATGCTTATTGTTATTCATGTTATCGAACGGTGTAACATATGTATTGTTTCTGGTATGGTTGTTAACCTTTGTATTACAGCATGGCAGCAAACATTGAGATAAGCGATGAAGTAAGTGTTAATGCAAGTGTTGGGCATACCAATCCGCTACCACCGCCAGCCTTGCGTCAAGAACCGGCTGAACAGCAATTGTTGCCAGGAGAACTGAGCTTGACCCAATTACTTGGATTCCGACCGCGATGTTTGAGGGGACTGAAATGGGGGAACAGGCCGAAGAATGGTTGGAAAGAATGGAACAGATCTTTGTAGCAGCCCCTTGTGCAAAGTCGGCTTGGATCAGATTAGCAGAGTTCCAACTTGCCAAAAAGGCGTTGATGTGGTGGAAGACAACAGTAATGGAACAATAGGCTCAAAGACACGAAATAAGTTGGGGATTATTTAGGACTCGGTTCCTAACCCGATATTTCTCAGCTGCTGCACGACAAATTAAAGAGGATGAATTCCCATTTTGAAACAGGGCAACATGGCAGTATCAGATTATGCTCTTCACTACTCTTCGTTACTAAGATATGTGTCTCATATCGCCACTAACACTCAAGCAAAGATGAGGCACTTCTCGAAGGGTTTGAGGCCCGAGCTATATGATAGGGTGATCACTAATGGCCCTACTTCCTTTGACGACGCTCTCACACGAGCCGAATTATCAGAGTTGGGAGTGGGTGCTTATGCAGACTCAATACCACCACCAGCCCCCATAGAAGTCAACCCTTGATAGTCTGAAACCAAGATGTGATCAATTTAAGCCAAGATGAGCTTCGTCATCTTCTAGATTTAGTGGTCGACGACCTGATTTTTGTTGCCTGGGGGATCGCAGGAGTAATATCCAATCAAATAGAGGACAGACGCAAGTAAGTAGGTTTGGGGAAATCAAATGCTATCATTGTGGAGGGCCTCATCCGATAAGGGAACGTCCTGCTTGTTATGAATGTGGCAAAAAGGGCCACTTTGCTCGGGAATGTCCTAACCGGGGAGGACAGCAAGACACTATAGGGAGTTGGTAGCGCTTATCGCGTACGCCCAAATTCCCACAGGGAAGGTGAATTTATTTCGTGCCAATTATCAAACAAATAGTGACAATGGGAGTTTGGATTGGATTACTACTGCTTAGCGAATATCAAACTAATAAACGAGTTTGACTAAAACGATTAAAACTTATGGGATTAAAGCGATTCTTGGTTTTCAGGTAACCGTACTTTTGGAAAATTATCTTTTAGTCATCAAATCAAAACATTCGAATTCTTTCGATTATCTATCGATTGGAAATTCAATTCCTACTCATCTTATTCATGATCGAAGAGAAAACAGCATTCAATTCCACCCTTACCAAATCTCTAATCACCACTACAGCTGTTAATGATTAAATCAATGATAGTTTTCAAAACTAATGAGTTCGATAAAATGAAAACTACAGCAGTTAAAATTGATGTGATATCCCCGAAATGATTATGTGATTTTAATCATTAATTAAATTATGATGATTTGGGTGTTAATTCATGGGATTGAATTAATATTATTGAGGAGATACATTTCAGGGTGCATGTGATATATGTTGGGTTTTTGGGGTAGTGGCATGTTTATTTAGGGTGTGTGTTATTTGTTTTGGTAAAGCATGTTTAAATGGGAATTGAAGTATTTTATTGAGAAAATACTATAAATATCATGTGAGGATATTTTAATACATCGTGCTAAATACCGGGACCAAAACATAACACATCATACCACCCAAACCCAACCACCCCCCCAACCTATGCCAATCAAACTGTACATAGGCTGATTTCCCACCCCACTTGGCTCAATCATTCAGCCTCCTTCTTCCTTCCCAAATCTCGAGCCTTCTCTCCCAAACAAACACCATCATCTGCTAAGCATAATCTTGTGGAGCCTTGCCTTTTTCATTCCTTGGAAGCCTCTCAAAAATCGGAGCAAAGTAGGGTGAGAAACCATGCCCTGTTTTTCCTTTAAACTTGTTTAAGTTCTGCTTTTGAGTAGTGTGTAAATGGCATGTTAGCTTAGGTTTCTTGAAACCTTTGATTTAAATGCTTACATGGTGTTATTATTAAGCTCTCTGTATTTTTCCTTGAGCATGTTGCATGTTTTATGTGAAGGATTAAAGCATGTAAAGTATAGTGTTCGGAAATCTGGGTAGGTGTATGCCCTGTTTTTCTGGAAAATGTGGATTGGGAGTGATTTTGAGGAGGTGATATTATGCATGTTAGATGGGTTTTGGGTGAACCTTCGATTTGAGTACATGCATGGTATTTTGGTAAAGCCCAGGACGTTTTGAGCATGTTTTATGAGATATGTTGTAGTTTTTATAGCATGAAATGAAGTACTCAAGAAATCTGGAAATGAAATATGTTGCCCTGTTTCCGGAAAAGTTGATCGAGTACTTGTATAAATGGACGACGTTTATGCATGTGGATTTATGTTTGGGGTGTAAATTTGATTTGAATACACTCAGGGTAGTGTAGTGCAACTGCTAGCATGTTGGTTTTGACATGTTGTATGTCTTACATGTTAGATTTAAGGGTATGAATATCGGTGTTAGGGAATTCTGGAAAACCTGGGTTGAAACAGAGCGACCGATCGATCGGTGAAGAACACCGATCGATCGGCAAAAGCCGTAGCTTTTTCCATAATTCGAACAGTTCACCGATCGATCAGTGATGATGGCCGATCGATCGGTAGTGCCTATTTTTTTTAAAATGTGGAAATTGTTTAATTTTGATATTGGATTGTAATGAGACATCTAATATTGTGTTGTACACTGGTGTAGAGCCTTCACAGACAGCTACACAGCGCAGGGGATAGAGTCCCACAACACACTACATTTTGGAAAGGTACGTAAGCGACGTACGGGCATCCCAACGGTAACATGTACTTTATGTTTGTCTTTTTGACACATGATGAATGCAATGTGATGCATTAAGAGTATGATACATGTTATTATGCATTGTTGTTGCATATTGTGATGTGGAATAAAGAGGTGTATTCCACGAGTCAAGAGAGATCACAGTGTATGTTTAATGCTTATGCTTGTTCTGTAGTAATGATGCGGGGAGGATTATACCGCTCATTATGAGGTTCTGTAGTAATGAAGCAGGGAGGATTGTACCGCTCATTATGAGATTCTGTAGTAATGAAGCGGGGAGGATTGTACCGTTCATTATGAGGTTCTGTAGTAATGAAGCGGGGAGGATTGTACCGCTCATTATGAGTTGTGGAAGCATGAAGCATTAACATAACTGTTGATATATGACTCAAAAGATATGTAAAGAAAGAGGTGATATGTCATGACATTATTAAAGGATCCATAATTTCATATAATGTGTTTTATTATGAGTTATGGTACAGGGACAACCAATGGGCGTTATAAATGCTAGAAATACATGAAGTGCTTTGTATTTATGATTGTGCATTTATGCTTTACTTTCATATTAAGTTGAATATGAATCGGTATGCTCATGTGTTGGGGGTTGTCTTTGTAGGTGCTTTTGATGATGAGAACCAGGGTCGGGGTTGAAATGCTGAGCTATAAGGAGTGCTACAGGATTAGCATGTTAGAGAAATTTTTGTATAGCTTCTACACGCAGTAGAGTAAGACTATAGTGTAGTACCTTTTGGTAGGAATATGTGTAATTCCTTTTAACTTTTTGGTACTGTAATCTCTTAAGCTCAGGTTGATCAACACGACACTATTACTCTGATATATGCACATGAATGTTTAGTTCTCTTATCACACCTAAATATCTTGATTAATAACGGGGTCTCACATTTAGTGGTACCAGAGCAGTGGTTAGATAACCAGGGAAGAGTGAAGGGTAGCCTTTAGAGACAAGTTGGCTAGGTATTCATTGTTGGGCATGTTATGCATGTGATGCATATTGTTGTATAAGTGATATACTAACATGCTTTTGAATATGATACTCTTGTTATCTAACGGCTTATATTATGAACTGCTTTTGTTATTGTTGTTAACTCTTGTGTTACAGCATGGCGGCTATTAACCCGGAGAACCTCAATGAAGAGGTAGGGGATATGGGTATGAACGCTAGTATTGCTCAGACGAATCCATTACTGCCACCTGCTGTATGCTTGGAGCCTGTAGCACAGATACTGCTACCAGGGGAGATAAGTCTGACCCAGTTCTTGAGTTATCATCCACCGCTATTTGAAGGGACAGAGACTGGGGAAGCAGCCGAGGAATGGCTTGAGCGACTGGAACAGATATTCGTATCGGCACCCTGTGCACGGACTGCTTGGCTGAGGTTGGCAGAGTTCCAGTTATCGAAGAAGTCTTCCATGTGGTGGAAGACAACAGTCATGGAGCTGAGAGCTCAGGGTATGACAGTGGATTGGACTGTATTCAGGACCCGGTTCCTTAACCGGTACTTTTCGGCAGCTGCCAGACTGTTGAAGGAAGATGAATTCAATAGTTTGAAGCAGAGCAGCCTGTCAGTGTCAGACTACGCTATGTAGTATTCCTCACTACTGAGGTATGTACCTCATATTGCTGTCAGCAGTCATGCCAAGATGAGGAACTTTCTGAAGGGACTGAGGCCAGAGCTATTTGATCGGGTTGTCTCCAACAACCCCAGCTCATTTGATGACGCCCTGACACGGGCGGAGTTGGCAGAGATTGCAGTGGGCGCGTACAAGGATGTTGTACCCCCTTTCGTACCACCACAAAGGCCTGTTGCTGATAGTCTGAGGCCACGAGGAGATCAGTTCAAGGCTCGTGGGGCCTCATCATCTTCCAGATTTAGTGGGAAGAAGTCTCAAGGTCAGAAACAAAACAATCGGGGACCCACACAGGGGAGCAAGGCAGGGGGAAATCGATGTAACAACTGTGGACGATGGCACTCATCACGTGACTGCCAGGGTTGCTATGTTTGTGGCAAGGTGGGCCACTTGGCTCGAGGTTGCCCCGATCGGAGAGCACCACAGAGACAGGCAGACTCTGGGCCGAATAGGCCAAGGTTTGATGCTGGGAGGGCACCACAGAGACAGCAGTTCGCACCTCAACCGCAGGGTCAGGTGTATGCACTGACTAGGGAGCAGACTGAGGCAGCCCCAGAGGAGGTCATTGCTGGTACGTGCCATTTATTTACGTACCCTCCACTTATATTGATAGATACAGGTGCTTCCCATTCTTTTGTATCTACTGCTTTTGTGGAGATACACCGCTTGTGCTCGTCTCTGTTACCCATGCCTCTCATGGTCTCGACACCCATGGGAAAGCATGTGATTGCAGACCGCTTGTTACCTGATTGCCTCATTTATTTTGAGGGCAATGATCTGAGGGCCGATCTGATTCAGTTAGAGATGGTAGATTTTGACTACATTATCGGCATTGATGTGTTGAGCAGATACCGAGCTGTGGTAGATTGCCAACAGAGGATTGTTCATTTTCTAGCTGATCAGGGGTTCCAGTGGACTTTTTATGGGGACGGCTCTTGTCCAAAGATTCCAATAATCTCAGCGGTTAAGATGTTGCGATTATTGGAACGCGGCCACAAGGGCTACCTTATTTATGCCGTGGATGTATCAGAAGAGAAGGAAGTGAGAGCCGAGGACATTCCGGTCGTGGCGGAGTTGCTATTGAACTGCTGCCAGGGACTTCTGCAATTTCTCGTGCTCCTTATAGGATGGCACCGGCAGAGCTGAGGGAGCTGAAGGTACAGTTACAGGAGCTCCTTGACAAGGGATACATTCGTCCTAGTGTATCGCCTTGGGGTGCACCAGTCTTGTTCGTGAAAAAGAAGGATGGATCAATGCGTCTGTGCATTGACTACAGGCAATTGAACAAGGCTACAGTGAAGAACAGGTATCCACTTCCGAGGATTGATGATCAGTTCGACCAGTTTCAGGGTACAGAGGTGTACTCCAAGATAGACTTGAGGTCAGGCTATCACCAGGTACGGGTTAGAGCTGGTGATGTCCAAAAGACGGCTTTTAGAACTCGGTATGGACACTATGAGTTCTTGGTGATGCCATTCAGGGTGACGAATGCCCCAGCTGTGTTTATGAGCGTGATGAACAGAGTATTTCAGGAGTACCTCGATCAGTTTGTGATCGTATTCATTGATGACATCCTTGTCTATTCAAGGAGTGAGGAGGATCATGCCGATCATCTGAGGATAGTACTCCAGATCCTCAGAGTTCATCAGTTGTACGCCAAACTCAGCAAGTGTGAGTTTTGGCTGAGCAGTGTAGCCTTCTTGGGCCATATCATATCACGAGAGGGGATATCAGTAGACCCGAGGAAGATAGAGGCAGTTATGGATTGGTCTGCCCCTACTTCAGTCAGTGAGATTCGGAGTTTTCTTGGGTTGGCTGGCTATTATCGACGTTTCGTCGAGGGTTTCTCTAAGATCGCCAAGCCACTTACACAGCTGACTCAGAAGGGAGTCCCATTTTGTTGGACAGAGGCTTGTGAGCAGAGTTTCCGGGAATTAAAGCACAGACTGACTACTGCACCAGTTCTAGTGATTCCTAGGGAGAACAAAGGATTTGTTCTCTATACGGACGCATCGTTACAGGGCCTAGGATGCGTACTGATGCAGGACATACATGTAGTGGCTTATGCTTCGAGACAGTTAAAGCCACACGAGACGAGGTATCCAGTCCACGATTTGGAGTTAGCAGCTATAGTGTTTGCCTTGAAGATATGGCGACACTACTTATATGGTACCTCATTTACCATTTTCACTGATCACAAGAGCCTGAAGTTCTTGTTTACACAGGCTGAACTGAACATGAGACAGAGGAGATGGATGGATCTGCTGAAGGATTACGATTGTGAAATCCTATACCATCCCGGGAAAGCAAATCTGACCGCTGACGCTTTGAGTCGAAAGGTGAGGAGCACAGCAGAGGATGCCATGTGTCTATCAGCTATGTTGGGCTCCTACTGTCAGTTGGGTTTGATTATGATGTGTCTGCTTCACCGGTACAGGTTTTGACCTTGTTAGCTGAGCCTGTCATTTATGATCACATCAGGAAGGCTCAGGGGACCAACACAGAGGTTCAGAGATGGATGTTAGTGGTTCATTCAGGTCAGCCATCGAGATTCAGAGTGGCTGAGGACGGTTCTCTGAGACTTGGTGACAGATGGGTGGTTCCAGATACACCCGAGTTGCGTCAGGGTATTTTACAGCGAGCTCATTGCAGCAGGATGAGTGTCCACCCGGGCGGGAAGAAGATGTATAAGGATCTACGCAGCCAGTTCTGGTGGAGGCGTATGAAACAATGTAATGCCTCGATTTGTTTTATATACGTGTGATATGATTATGGTGTAATTATATCACTTGGCAGTATGATAATTGGGGGTTCGGGTGGAACCAAGAATGAATGAATACATGTATGGAATGATATATGGTAAAGAATGAAACATGATGGTGTATAATAAATTAAATAATAACATATCAAGCAACATGAACTAGTAGGCATTTGATTATGCATGTGACTTTAATTTGAATTGGAGTTGTATTTGAATTTGAATTTCATTTCATGTACATGTTACATAACATGTCATTAACTCCAAATGATATGATAACAAGTAATTTAGGGAACTAATGACCTTATATCAAGGTGATTTAGGGAGGAGAATCACATAGTTCTCATTTTACACCTACTAAAACACTACACAAGCTCCTCTCCATCGCTTTCAAGTTCTTGTTGGTTTGAGCTTGGGCTTCACTTGTAAATTGAGCTAGGAGGGTGTGTGAAGTGAAATTGTACCATCTTGGTAAGAAATTCATGGTTTTATACTTGATTTATGTCATTGGTGTTGATGTATGAGAAGTAGCATATCAAATGTTCATTTGAAGAATCATAACATGTTTATATGCTAGTGATCGGATTGTAAGATGGGGGAAACATGTTGTTATAGTATTAGAGAATGCATGAAACTTATTTACATGTTAAATTTCGAGTTGTAGGAGAAGAGTTAGGAAGATAAGCTCAAAATCGCCATGTTCTGAACTTTCTGGACATCGTCGATCGATCGCAAGCTTTGTGGCGATCGATCGCCGAGACAGGGCAAAATATAAGGCGGTTTATACATGTAGCGATCGATCGGTGAAATGTGGCGATCGATCGCGAGCAACAGAACATTTTGGCGATCGATCGCGAGGTTGTGGCGATCGATCGCGATGGAACAGAATAGTATAGCGATCGATCGGTGAGATGTGGCGATCGATCGCCAAGGGCAGAAACTTGAAAAATGTTATATTTTTGTAGAATTTGATTTTAATGCCTATGATAACATGATATATTATTGGCATTGTTGTAGCACCATCACAGGGGACAGGACAACGAGGCAATTAGCCAGTGACGACTGATTTATCTCGTTTGTGTCGCAATACAGGTACGTGTTGACGTACGGAGTATAGATATTATGCGATGATGATGTTATGGTTTTGTTATCATATGATTTATGTTATCGGTATGTCATATGATTGGTAGTAGCATATGCATATGCATACATGGATTTCATATGATTGGGATGGATGCCTTGATAGATATGTGTATATGCTTTGGTAAGATCAATGCCTTGATAGATATGCCTGGTGTGGTATATGCTTTGGCTGGGATCGTTGCCACGATAGATATACTACATATGCTTTGGCTTGAGAGATATACGCCTGGTTTGGGTATATGCTCTGGCTATTATCACAGATGAGTATGGTACTATGATATGTGCTGCTAATATGAAGATGTGATGTGGTTCCACTGACATATTGAGCTGAATAGGCATATCATATGGGGCTCGTGATAATAGGGTAATTGTTGAGACATGTCATGACATAGTGCATTTGTGGATGCATGATACAGAACATTCACGTTAGATGATTTATTGTGCTTTATCATTGATATTGATATTGTGTTTTGATATTGCACTGAGATAGTTGTTTATCTATACTCACGTTTTGTGAATGTTTCTGTAGGGACTCATAGATGTGGGGAGACGGGATGTGAGTCATTTTCCACTGCGAGCTGAACCACTGCTTAGGAGTTAT
The DNA here is from genome assembly GCA_907163345.1 of Haberlea rhodopensis. NCBI lineage: Eukaryota > Viridiplantae > Streptophyta > Magnoliopsida > Lamiales > Gesneriaceae > Haberlea > Haberlea rhodopensis. The sequence continues at coordinate 922,237 of CAJQUN010000220.1, forward strand.
CTTGTAGTAGGTTTTTGTTTGTACATATGATGTATAGTTGGTTAGGTTTTGTAACAACTTAACTAGTAAGATACTCGTAATCAGTGCATGTGTTTACTTAATTCAGACTCACGTATGTATACTTAATTGATACATAATGGATTAAGTAAAGAGGACCCCACATTAGTGGTATCAGAGCAGTGGTTCGAGAACGGGATAAACATGGGTAGAGGAAGTGTATTAGGGAGTTACCTAAACATTTGAAAACATGTTGAGAATGGTAATATCATGTTAGGATTTGGAATATGATGTTATTCTAACATGTTATATACTTGTGAATGTTATTGTTAACCCTTGATCTACAGCTATGACAGACAGAGGGTATCATGAGGATGTTGGGGATGCCATGAGTGGCAATGCTAGTGTAAGAATGGCGCCTGTGCCACCACCACCGATTGAGCAAGGGCCAGTAGAACAGGTACTGTTGCCTGGAGAATTGACTTTGACGCAGTTTCTGAGTTATCAGCCACCCAGGTTTGAGGGGACTGAATCAGGGGAACTGTCAGAGGAGTGGCTGGAACGTGTGGAACAGATATTTGTATCAGCACTGTGTGCCAAGACTGCTTGGTTACAATTAGCTGAATTCCAGTTAGCTAAGAAAGCTATGATGTGGTGGAAATCCACAGTACTTGAGTTGAGGGCTCAAGGACAGACAGTTAACTGGGATGTGTTTAGAACGAAGTTCTTGGAGCATTATTTTTCTGTTCCTGCAAGGCAGAGGAAAGAGGATGAATTTACAAATTTGAGACAGGGAGCAATGACAGTATCGGACTATGCTGTACATTATTCTTCTTTGCTCCGGTATGTGCCACATATTGCTGTTAATGTAAGTAACCCCATGAGCATACAACGCAGCGGAATGAAATTTTGGGATTACAAACCAGCGATCTATACATAGGGATTCATATCGGATTAGAGAATTACAAGTGTCTTACCCTTGTAGCGTGTTTGAAGCCGAATCCACGGAGCTGCACCACGTCCTACGCCTTCTCCGAGTCAATAGCAAAACACGAATGGTTTTGCCTCAACGGTATCCACACGATCGAATCGAACGAAGGGATGGTTTAATAACAAGTTGCTAGACTTGTTATTAATCCTATACACGAAACAAACTCGATTCACAATCGAAACAACCACCAAACCACCAAGAACCCCTCGACTTTGAAGGAGGCCGAGAGCTCTTGTGATGATGCGGCCGTTTTGCTCTTGCTTGTGTAGGGGTTTGAGTGTTATGAATTGTCTTCCAATTAATCACCTTGCAATCATATTAAATATAATTAATTAAAGGCTTTCTTAAAGCTTCATGGGCTTAAGCCCATGATTTAATTAATCCTTATGATTATTAATTAAGACTCCTCTTAATTATTTAATTCATCCCATGAATTTAATTTCCCTTCTCGATTTAATCTTTTGTGCGACCCGATAGGATCTCGTAATGTTGGGAGTGACATAAAATCTCATTTTATGTCGCAAGCATCGAGCGGTATCTAGCAACACATCGATGCTACCCAAATTACGAGAATGTCAATGACTCGACATAACCTTTAGAACTTGTGACAATATTAATCATGTAACTTAATCCCTTTGTCCTTTGTGTTTAGATTGAACACGAGTCATGGAATAGTCATACTCGTATATTCAATCTCTATTTCTTGATCCCCAAGTAGAACTAGAATAAACGAATAAGCTCGATATCTCATATCGACTCATTCGAGCATGGCCATGCATTTTAGTTCTCACTTGATCAAGGGCCAAACACATCTCCTGTTATATAGGAGGGACAAATCCTATCTCGATCAGTCAACATCCCTCTACATAATTCGTAGTGTATCCAATAGTCGCCTTTATAGTATACCCTGTTACGGGTAACGTTTGACGATATCAAGATACATAACTCCTTATGTTGGGATCTCTGATGATCACAAGTCGTAAGGATTACATACATTATTATCACTATGAGAATTGCATATGACGATCATATAACTATCCATGTTGCATTCTCATGGTGGGTCTGTTCAGTACATCGTTCTCTAACATGTACCCATATGTTGATTTGATATCTCATATCAATGAACAATTCATCGATCAACATATACTAGTCTCTACGTATTATCATTATCCCATTCACGATAATACTTGACTAGGAACATCTTTAAGAATAATACAATATTATTCTAAGGACATTAACATATATATTAATTCACAATGCACAGTTAAAAGAATAATATATAATAATGAATTGCCATTCATAAATCCATAAACATTGTATGTCTTAAACAATCATCTAATGACTTGTCTTAGGGCATATCCCAACAAATCTCCCACTTGCACTAAGACCACTCAGACATATACCTAATGCCTAGAGATCTAGTATGACGATCATGCTTCTGCTGTGACAGCGGCTTCGTCAATGGGTCAGATACATTATCATCTGTTGGTACTTTGCATATTTTAACATCTCCCCTTTCAACGATTTCTCGAATGAAATGGAACGCCTAAGTATGTGCTTGGATCTTTGGTGAGATCTTGGTTCCTTAGCCAATGCGATCGCTCCATTGTTGTCACAATAGAGTTCTATCGGATCTTTAATGCTAGGCACCACTCCAAGTTCAGAAATGAACTTCCTCATCCAAACAGCTTCCTTTGCTGCATCCGAGGCAGCAATATACTCAGCTTCCGTTGTAGAATCGGCTACTGTTTCTTGCTTTGAACTCTTCCAGCTCACGGCACCTCCATTCAGGCAATACACATATCCAGATTGCGATCGAAAATCATCTTTGTCGGTTTGGAAGCTCGCATCAGTGTAACCCATTACATTGAGCTCTTCCTCACCTCCATAAATCAAGAATGTATCCTTAGTCCTTCTCAAGTACTTCAGGATGTTCTTGACAGCAATCGAGTGACCTTCACCTGGATCAACTTGATATCTGCTCGTCATGCTCAAAGCATACGATACATCGGGACGAGTACATATCATGGCATACATGATAGATCCAATAGCTGATGCGTATGGAATCTTACTCATGAGTTGTCTCTCATCTGGTGTTGAAGGACACTGTTCCTTCGAGAGATAAATACCATGTGTCATAGGCACGAATCCTTTCTTGGATTCTTGCATGCTAAACCTTTTAAGCACCTTGTCTATGTATGTACTTTGACTTAGACCAAGAAGCCTTCTCGATCTATCTCTATAGATCTTGATTCCTAACACATAGGTAGCTTCTCCTAAGTCTTTCATCGAAAAGCAATTCCCTAGCCAAATCTTTACAGATTGCAAGGCAGGGATATCATTTCCAATAAGAAGTATGTCATCTACATACAACACTAGGAAAATGATTACGCTCACACTGACCTTCTTGTAGACACAAGGTTCATCTTCATTTTTGATAAAACCAAACTCTTTGATTGCATCATCAAAACGAAGATTCCAACTCCGAGAAGCTTGCTTCAATCCATAAATGGATCGTTGTAGCTTGCATATCTTTCCAGCATCCTTTGGATCGACAAAACCCTCGGGCTGTGTCATGTACACATCCTCGAGCAGATTTCCATTAAGGAAAGCTGTTTTGACATCCATCTGCCAGATTTCATAATCATGAAATGCAGCTATTGCAAGTAAGATCCTTATGGATTTAACCATGGCCACTGGTGAAAAGGTTTCATCATAGTCAATACCATGAATTTGTTTGAATCCTTTTGCAACCAGCCGACCTTTATAGGTTTGTACATTACCATCCATATCGGTCTTTTTCTTGAAAATCCATTTGCACCCTATGGGTCGTACCCCTTCAGGTGGATCAACCAAAGTCCATACTTGGTTTGCATACATGGATTCCATCTCAGATTTCATGGCTTCTTGCCATTTCTCAGAATCATTGCCCATTATAGCTTGTTGATAAGATGACGGCTCATCCTCATCAATAAGTAGTAAGTCACCTTGTTGAGTCACAAGAAATCCATATCTCTCTGGCTCCCGGTGTACTCTTACAGACCTACGCTGGGCTTGTGTCTCTTGAGCAGGTGCTTCTTCCACAACAGTTTGTGGTGCCTGCTCTGTTTCCATCTCAATTTCAGGTTCAGTGTTTTCTTGTGGTTGAACTTCACTAAGTTCTATTTTTCTCCCACTGGTTTTTCTAGAAATAAATTCTCTTTCAAGAAATACACCAGTCCGAGCAACAACTATTTTGTTCTCGGTGGGATAATAGAAATAGTATCCTTTCGTTTCCTTAGGATACCCCACAAATAAACACTTATCAGATTTGGGTCCAAGTTTGTTAGTGGCGTGACGTCTAACGAAAGCCTCACAACCCCAAATCTTCATAAAAGACATACTAGGACGCTTCCCAGTCCATATCTCATATGGTGTCTTTTCCACTGATTTAGATGGAACACGGTTCAGTAAGAAAATCGCTGTTTCTAGAGCGTGTCCCCAAAATGATATCGGAAGATCTGCATGACTCATCATTGATCTAACCATGTCTAACAAGGTTCGATTTCTCCTCTCGGATACACCATTCCATTGTGGAGTATACGGAGGAGTGAGTTGTGGGACTATCCCACACTCCTTTAGATAGTCATGAAACTCTTGGCTTAAGTATTCTCCTCCTCGATCTGATCGAAGGATTTTGATACTTTTGCCAAGTTGGTTTTGTACTTCATTCTTGAAATCTTTGAACTTTTCAAAGGTTTCATGCTTATGTTTCATTAGGTACACATACCCATATCTACTGACGTCATCAGTAAATGTAACGAAGTATTGAAAACCACCTCTAGCTTGTGTACTTATTGGTCCACATACATCACTATGTATTAGTCCCAATAAAACATTTGCCCTTTCAACATGTCCCTTGAAAGGGGCTTTAGTCATCTTGCCCATTAAACAAGATTCGCATGTTTCATATGATTCAAAATCAAATGAATCTAATACTCCATCCTTATGAAGTTTAGATATGCGGTTCTCGTTTATGTGGCCCAAGCGACAGTGCCAGAGATAAGTCGGATTACAATCATTATTTTTAATCCTTTAGTATTTATGTTATAGATAGGCATATCAAGATTTAATACATAAAGACCATTCACCATTTGTGCATTAGCATAAAACATATCATTTAAATAAATAGAACAACAATTGTCCTTTATTATAAATGAAAAACCATACTTGTCCAAACAAGAAATAGATATAATGTTTTTAGTAATTGAAGGCACAAAATAACAGTCTTTTAAAATCAACGATAAACCAGAAGGTAAAACTAAATGATAATCTCCTATAGCTAATGCAGCAACTCTTGCTCCATTTCCAACTCGGAGATCAACTTCACCTTTTGCCAATGCCCTACTCCTTTTGAGATCCTGCACATTTACACAAATGTGAGATCCACATCCAGTATCTAATACCCAAGATGAAGAAGTAGATAAATTGACTTCTATAACAAAAATACCTGAAGCGGAAGTCACACTTCCTTTCTTTAGATCCTCCAGATATACTTTGCAGTTTCTTTTCCAATGGCCGGTCTCACCGCAATGGAAACAGTTCCCTTCCTTTGCTATCCCTCCCTTTGGCTTTAGTGCAGAAGACTTTGGCTTAGATTTAGCAAAGACCTTCTTTGCTTTCTTGTTGCCTTTAGTTTTGGCCCTTCCTTTGCCCTTATTCACAATAAGGACATTTGTGGCCTTAGTCTTCTTAGTATTTGCTTCATATGTTCTCAACATGCCAAGCAACTGGGGTAGAGTCTTTTCCATATCAGTCATATTGTAATTTACTACAAATTGACTGAAGCTCTCCGGCAACGATTGCAAGATTACATCAGTGGCCAACTCTTGGTCCAATGGAAAACCTAGCTTATCCAGATTCTCAATGTACCCAATCATCTTGAGCACATGAGTTCCAACTAAGCTTCCTTCTACCATCCTGCACTGGAATAACGCCTTAGAGACGTCATACCTCTCTTGTCTAGCCTGCTGTTGGTACAACTGCTTTAAGTGTTCGATCATATCGAACGCCTCCATTTCCTCATGTTGCTTCTGAAGCTCAGAGTTCATGGTGGCAAGCATGAGGCACCCAACATCAAGTGCGTCACTCTGATGCTTCTTGTAAGCATCTTTTTCAGTTCTAGTAGCCGTTAGGGGAGGTTCCTCAGCGGGTAAGGGTTCCTCTAGGACATATTGTTTCTTTTCTTGTTTGAGGACTATCCTCAAGTTCCTATGCCAGTCTAGGAAATTTGTCCCATTTAATTTGTCCTTCTCAAGGACCGATCGCAGTGATAAAGTGCTAGTAACGTTTGTAGTTGCCATGGATATCTACAATATAAATATGCAAAATAAGTTTATGATTTAAATCATTTAACATGGTCTTATATTAAATGACACTCCCACTATTTTGTTTGAAAAATATCAACCCTCGAAACCTTTAGTGGGCCAAGATCCATATTTTACTTAATCTTGAGTTAGCTTTGGCTAATCGCCCAAGACTCGGTTATTTAGGTAGACAACACTTTGTCAATTACATCACATATAATTCTTGGATAGTTGGACGAACAACACTTTGTTCAATTCATCAAATGAATTATAATCCAACCCATGCCTCTAGGTTCCCAATCCTATTGAGATAACCTAGTTAAGTCGTACCCAATTAAAGTATGACGGATATCACTTTTATCCTTTCGCGCCTTACTAAGATTGCCACGGTGCTTTGCTTTGGCAAACCCACACATGTACAATCGAAGTTATTGACGAGTACTTTTATTTGGAAGGCATCTAAAACTTAATATTTTAGAGGGATTTATTGATCTCATGATTAATTTGATAATTTAAAATATGTCCACTACATATAGTTGTATACATATCTACATATATGTGTAATACTATTATCAAACTAAAACATAAGATAAATCATGCATCAACATACATAATTAAACGTGACATGGTTATAGCCCCTACTAATGAGTTTCTCAAGCCAATGAGAAACTCCTATGAGTCAACCTAAGGTAACTTCATAAGCACCTTCCTTTGGCTCCAATTTGTGAATGGCCTCCTCATCCCGGCACGATGCTCCATCTTCATTGATCACCATCAATAAAATAAACTACACTATTTTACAAGATATAGAATTCCTCGATTCACATTCGAGGGGAACATAGGGGAGGGATAACATTTAGAATGAAATAGAGAAAGGCACGACACGCAGGTCGTATTATAAATTACAATCATTCACAAATCCTATCTAATAGGTCAAAGGGCTATAACCACGCACCATGCTCAAACAACACATAAAGCATGCATTAACATTTAATTAATTAAATTCTAAACAATTTAAATTTAATTCTAATTAAAACTGTAAAATAATTTTTGAAAAATTATCGTACGCTCGGGACATCACATGCCACGAACTAAAGCGACTAAAACACGAACCACCATGATTCGAACCAAGACCCACGGCTGGACCAATAGTGGGCCTAGGGTTCGAAACCCTAGCCCATGGCCGAGCCATGGTCCATGCGGCGGCTTGGGTGCGGCGCTGCTAGGGTTCAAAACCCTAGCCGCCTTGCACCATCTTGATTCTATCGAGCCAACTTGCACCTTCTCAATACTTTATCGAGCCAAAAGAGTTCAAAACCCTAGATAGTGCGACGGCTTGACCCATGCTCGAGCCAGGGTCCGAACCCTAGCTCTTAGGCGGCGGCCGAGAGGCCAATTTGACTAGGGTTCAAAACCCTAGCCACTTTGTAGCGGCGGCCGAGCCATGGTGACTAGGGTTCGAAACCCTAGCACCTAGGTGGCCTCGGCCGTGAGCCTACACGAGCCATGTTCCGGTTTTTGATCACGAATTATCATATATTTCGATCCGTCAATTATATCATATATATTATCATACGATGATCTTCACAAAATCGATTTTTCCATATCATATATGAAAATACAGTTTTAAATAGCATGCAATATTAATTCTAACATGATTAAACTATTTAACCACATAAAATCCGATATGAGCCTTGTACACGGCTCTGATACCACTGTAAGTAACCCCATGAGCATACAACGCAGCGGAATGAAATTTTGGGATTACAAACCAGCGATCTATACATAGGGATTCATATCGGATTAGAGAATTACAAGTGTCTTACCCTTGTAGCGTGTTTGAAGCCGAATCCACGGAGCTTCACCACGTCCTACGCCTTCTCCGAGTCAATAGCAAAACACGAATGGTTTTGCCTCAACGGTATCCACACGATCGAATCGAACGAAGGGATGGTTTAATAACAAGTTGCTAGACTTGTTATTAATCCTATACACGAAACAAACTCGATTCACAATCGAAACAACCACCAAACCACCAAGAACCCCTCGACTTTGAAGGAGGCCGAGAGCTCTTGTGATGATGCGGCCGTTTTGCTCTTGCTTGTGTAGGGTTTTGAGTGTTATGAATTGTCTTCCAATTAATCACCTTGCAATCATATTAAATATAATTAATTAAAGGCTTTCTTAAAGCTTCATGGGCTTAAGCCCATGATTTAATTAATCCTTATGATTATTAATTAAGACTCCTCTTAATTATTTAATTCATCCCATGAATTTAATTTCCCTTCTCGATTTAATCTTTTGTGCGACCCGATAGGATCTCGTAATGTTGGCAGTGACATAAAATCTCATTTTATGTCGCAAGCATCGAGCGGTATCTAGCAACACATCGATGCTACCCAAATTACGAGAATGTCAATGACTCGACATAACCTTTAGAACTTGTGACAATATTAATCATGTAACTTAATCCCTTTGTCCTTTGTGTTTAGATTGAACACGAGTCATGGAATAGTCATACTCGTATATTCAATCTCTATTTCTTGATCCCCAAGTAGAACTAGAATAAACGAATAAGCTCGATATCTCATATCGACTCATTCGAGCATGGCCATGCATTTTAGTTCTCACTTGATCAAGGGCCAAACACATCTCCTGTTATATAGGAGGGACAAATCCTATCTCGATCAGTCAACATCCCTCTACATAATTCGTAGTGTATCCAATAGTCGCCTTTATAGTATACCCTGTTACGGGTAACGTTTGACGATATCAAGATACATAACTCCTTATGTTGGGATCTCTGATGATCACAAGTCGTAAGGATTACATACATTATTATCACTATGAGAATTGCATATGACGATCATATAACTATCCATGTTGCATTCTCATGGTGGGTCTGTTCAGTACATCGTTCTCTAACATGTACCCATATGTTGATTTGATATCTCATATCAATGAACAATTCATCGATCAACATATACTAGTCTCTACGTATTATCATTATCCCATTCACGATAATACTTGACTAGGAACATCTTTAAGAATAATACAATATTATTCTAAGGACATTAACATATATATTAATTCACAATGCACAGTTAAAAGAATAATATATAATAATGAATTGCCATTCATAAATCCATAAACATTGTATGTCTTAAACAATCATCTAATGACTTGTCTTAGGGCATATCCCAACAGTTAACACAAAGGCAAAGATCAGACAATTTATGAAAGGTTTGAGGCCTGAATTGTTTGATAAGGTCATGTCCAATAACCCTACATCACATGAAGAAGCATTGACTAGGGCTGAGATGACTGAGATTGCCGTAGGGGTATACAAAGATGTTGGACAAGCCCAACAACCTACATCTGACAGTATGAGACCTAGAGGGGAACCATTTAAATCACCACGAGGTGGTGCATCTTCATCTCGGTTTAGTGGGAAACGTTTTGGACCACGGAAAGGGGATGACCGAAAATCTAAGGGACAGTCTCAAGGGAGTAGTAGTAGTAGTGGACGAGGACTACAATGTTTTAAATGTGGAGGGCCACATTTTCAAAGAAATTGTCCACAGTTTGATACAGTGGTTTGTTTCCGTTGTGGGAAGCCAGGACATGTGATCCGTGATTGTCCTCAAGTGGGTGGACAACAGAGGAGAGGACCCATGTCAGAGAATACAGTGCAGCGGAGACCACAGGGTGTACCACAGTCTGGTGGAGGACAGAGGACAGGACCACCTCAGGCTCAGGTGTATGCACTGAATAGGGAGGAAGCAGAGGCAGCTCCTGATGATGTGATAGCGGGTAAGTGTACTTTGTTTACTTATCCTGCTTTACTGTTGATTGATACTGGTGCATCACATTCTTTTATTGCACAAGCTTTTATTGATCAGTATCATATATGCTCGTCTCCACTGTTGATGCCTCTTTATGTCTCGACACCCATGGGAACTACTGTGATGACTTGTCAGAGTGTGTCTGATTGTGATATTCAGTTTGAGACTGAGTATGGACTACAAGATGATTTGATTTTGTTAGATATGACAGATTTTGATTGCATCCTTGGAATTGATGTTTTGAGTAAATATCAATCTGTTGTGGATTGTTGTCAGATGATAGTGAGATTTCAGTCTGATACTGGAAATCAATGGTTCTTCTATGACCAAGGATCGAGGGCGAGGATTCCTTTGATATCAGCAATCCGAATGTCGCGTTTGTTAGAGCATGGACATGCGGGTTATTTGATTTATGCCCTTGATGTAACGGAACAGAAAAGAGAAAGGAAAATGGAGGAGATACCAGTGGTTGCAGAATATGCGGATGTGTTTCCAGATGAGATACCTGGATTCCCACCGAGTCGAGAAGTGGAATTTGGTATTGATTTGAAACCTGGTACTTCTGCAATTTCACGAGCTCCTTATCGGATGGCACCAACTGAATTGAAAGAATTAAAAACTCAATTGCAAGATTTATTGGACAAGGGGTACATACGTCCTAGTGTATCGCCTTGGGGTGCTCCGGTTTTATTTGTTAAGAAGAAGGATGGGACAATGCGACTGTGTATTGACTATCGACAATTGAACAAGGTAACAATAAAGAATAAATATCCTCTTCCACGTATTGATGATTTGTTTGATCAGTTGCAGGGATCAAGGATTTATTCTAAGATTGATTTGAGGTCAGGATATCATCAAATACGTGTGAGGGAAGGAGATATACAGAAGACAGCATTCAGGACTCGTTATGAACATTATGAGTTTCTGGTGATGCCATTTGGAGTGACAAATGCTCCAGCTGTCTTTATGAGTTTAATGAATCGGGTTTTCCAGGAATACCTTGATCGCTTTGTCATGGTCTTTATCGATGATATACTGATCTATTCACAGAGTGAAGCAGAACATGTTCAACATATGCATATGGTATTGCAATTGTTGAGGACACATCGTTATATGCCAAACTCAGTAAGTGTGAGTTTTGGTTGACTAGTGTCGGCTTTTTGGGGCATGTAATTTCAGAAGAAGGTATATCAGTTGATCCAAAGAAAGTGGAAGCAGTGTTGAATTGGTCAGCACCTACTTCTGTGCCAGAGATTCGTAGTTTCTTAGGTCTGGCCGGATATTATAGACGGTTTGTTGAAGGATTTTCAGCGATCGCCAAACCATTGACACATTTGACACAGAAGGGAGTATCATTTCAATGGTCAGAGACTTGTGAGCGTAGTTTTCAGGAATTGAAACATCGATTGACTACAGCTCCAGTCTTGATCATTCCATCGGAGCATGACAGGTTTGCATTATATACTGATGCATCTTTACTTGGTTTGGGTTGTGTATTGATGCAGGACAAACATGTAGTGGCTTATGCATCACGACAGTTGAAGCCACATGAAATGCGATATCCAGTACATGATCTGGAATTGGCTGTCATTGTCTTTGCATTGAAGATATGGCGACATTATTTATATGGTACGTCGTTTACCATATATACAGATCATAAGAGTTTAAAATTTCTATTCACTCAAGCAGAGTTGAATATGAGGCAAAGGAGATGGATGGATCTGTTGAAAGATTATGATTGTGAGATTGAATATCATCCATGAAAAGCTAATCTTACAGCAGATGCCTTGAGTCGAAAAGTACATCATACGGCTGATGAGGTGATTCATTTATCTGCTTTGATGACTTCTTGTTGTACTTTGGGTTATGATTTTGATGTAGACACAGTGTCAGTACGGGTATCAACATTGTTGGTTGAACCCGACATTTTTGAGAAAATCAGAACAGCACAAATGACTGATGATGAAGTACAACGTTGGAAAGAAATGATAAGTCAAGGACAAACATCACAGTTTGTACTTGCAAATGATGGAATTCTAAAATACAAGACTTGTTGGGTAGTACCTGCGATATTAGGACTACGCCAAGAACTACTACAACGTGCTCATTGTAGTAGATACAGTATACATCCTGGAGGGAAGAAAATGTATCATGATTTACGTACACAATTTTGGTGGAAACGTATGAAACAGGATGTGTTGAGCTTTGTGAAACGATGTTTGATCTGTCAACAAGTGAAAGCGGAAAGACAGAGACCAGGAGGTGAATTACATAGTTTGGAAATTCCTCAGTGGAAATGAGAACATATCACAATGGATTTTGTGACTCATTTGCCACGGACGTCTTCTGGTTGCGATGCTATTTGGGTGATCGTTGACCGACTCACCAAAGTATCTCATTTATTGCCATATTGTATGACATTTACATATCTGAGAATGGCACAGTTGTACATTCAACGTGGTGAGACTACATGGTATACCAGTTTCCATTGTATCGGATAGGGATCCAAGATTTACTTCTCATTTCTGGGAAGGGTTACAGACAGCGTTGGGAACTGAAGTGCGGTTGAGTACAGCATATCATCCTCAGACAGATGGACAAACAGAGCGTACGATACAGACGCTTGAGGATATGTTACATGCCTGTGTATTAGAGTTTGATACCTCTTGGCAAGAGTCGTTGCCATTAGTGGAATTTTCATATAACAACAGTTATCAGTCTAGTATACAGATGGCACCATTTGAGGCTTTGTATGGGCGACGATGTAGATCGCCATTGTATTGGGATGATGTGGATCAATCTTCTTTACATGGACTGGATATGATTCATGAAATGGAAGAAAAAGTAAAGTTAATTCGATTGAAACTTCAAGCTGCTCAGGACAGACAGGCTGCGTATGCCAATAAGCGACGTAGACCACTTGAATTTCAAGTTGGTGACCGTGTGTTCTTGAAAATCTCACCTTTTAAAGGTGTAGTACGGTTTGGTAAGCGTGGAAAATTGTCTCCACGGTATGTTGGTCCATATGAGGTGTTACAACGTATTGGTACGTTGGCATATCGCTTGGCACTATCGCCGGCATTGAGTAGTATTCAAGATGTTTTTCATGTTTCACTGTTGAGGAAATATGAACCAGATCCGAGTCATGTATTACAGTTACCTGATGTATAGTTGGATACAGATGTGTCGTATGAGGAACGACCGGTTATGATCTTGGATCGAGCTGAACGCAGGTTGCGTAATAAAGTGATTCCTATGGTTAAGGTACAGTGGGACAAACGGGGGTGTCGAAGAGGCAACGTGGGAGACGGAGCAGCATATGATGCAACGGTATCCGGATTTGTTTTCTGGTATGTTGATATGTTCTTTATCTTATGTTGTATATCTCATATGCATGTATTATGTTTGGATATGCAATTTCGAGGACGAAATTCATTGAGTGGGGGAGAATTGTAATGCCTCGATTTGTTTTATATACGTGTGATATGATTATGGTGTAATTATATCACTTGGCAGTATGATAATTGGGGGTTCGGGTGGAACCAAGAATGAATGAATACATGTATGGAATGATATATGGTAAAGAATGAAACATGATGGTGTATAATAAATTAAATATTAACATATCAAGCAACATGAACTAGTAGGCATTTGATTATGCATGTGACTTTAATTTGAATTGGAGTTGTATTTGAATTTGAATTTCATTTCATGTACATGTTACATAACATGTCATTAACTCCAAATGATATGATAACAAGTAATTTAGGGAACTAATGACCTTATATCAAGGTGATTTAGGGAGGAGAATCACATAGTTCTCATTTTACACCTACTAAAACACTACACAAGCTCCTCTCCATCTCTTTCAAGTTCTTGTTGGTTTGAGCTTGGGCTTCACTTGTAAATTGAGCTAGGAGGGTGTGTGAAGTGAAATTGTACCATCTTGGTAAGAAATTCATGGTTTTATACTTGATTTATGTCATTGGTGTTGATGTATGAGAAGTAGCATATCAAATGTTCATTTGAAGAATCATAACATGTTTATATGCTAGTAATTGGATTGTAAGATGGGGGAAACATGTTGTTATAGTATTAGAGAATGCATGAAACTTATTTACATGTTAAATTTCGAGTTGTAGGAGAAGAGTTAGGAAGATAAGCTCAAAATCGCCATGTTCTGAACTTTCTGGACATCGGCGATCGATCTCAAGCTTTGTGGCGATCGATCGCCGAGACAGGGCAAAATATAAGGCGGTTTATACATGTAGCGATCGATCGGTGAAAATGTGGCGATCGATTGCGAGCAACAGAACATTTTGGCGATCGATCGCGAGGTTGTGGCGATCGATCGCGATGGAACAGAATAGTATAGCGATCGATCGGTGAGATGTGGCGATCGATCGCCAAGGGCAGAAACTTGAAAAATGTTATATTTTTGTAGAATTTGATTTTAATGCCTATGATAACATGATATTTTATTGGCATTGTTGTAGCACCATCACAGGGGACAGGACAACGAGGCAATTAGCCAGTGACGACTGATTTATCTCGTTTGTGTCGCAATACAGGTACGTGTTGACGTACGGAGTATAGATATTATTGGATGATGATGTTATGGTTTTGTTATCATATGATTTATGTTATCGGTATGTCATATGATTGGTAGTAGCATATGCATATACATACATGGATTTCATATGATTGGGATGGATGCCTTGATAGATATGTGTATATGATTTGGTAGGATCAATGCCTTGATAGATATGCCTGGTGTTGTATATGCTTTGGCTGGGATAGTTGCCACGATAGATGTAAGGACCCCAAGCCCTTAACCCTTAATTAGTGTATTAACCATTATGTGTGGCACATGCTTTCAATAAAAAGTCAATCGGGAAGCTCAAATGATGCTTACAAAATTCCTTTAATATTCAACGTTATAAGATCATCTCTACTAACATATAGACTCATAGAGTTGCCCATTACCATCCCCATTTTGCCACTTTTCACATTGTGGACTTTTATAAAAATTTGGGCAGAGTCTCCCCGTAAATTGAGCTATCCCAAAACAAAAGCACATCATATAATATAATTCCCGGCCAGGGAATACACAATACCCAACAGAATACTGAACACAAAGTAAATTCCCAGCCAGGGAAGACACCACACATAAGACGACAAAAGTGGGTTTCAACACCCACATAATACACTAACGACTCTCATATCATTAGCAATTCTACCACAATTGCATGCAACATATAATGAAAGAGAGAAAGGCTCATGCCTTTATATACAACCCATATACAAGAATATCCATGCTCACAAGCGAGCATCATAAATGTGTATATAAACCTCGGGTGTATATAAGTACTCTATACGATACCGTGCTCCATCAAGCCCTGGTACCACGATCCTGTGAGTGCATCCAATCAACAGCTCGAGCCCAGCTCCATAGCCATCGATGCACCTGTTCACCTGCCCCAACAGAGACAGCCCCCAACGGGGTGAGCATACCAATACACAAAATCTCATAATCACAATAATGAAATTCATAATTTACAACACAAGTAAATATTAATGAATTTTAAATGATACTCCCTGGATGGCAACATCCTCATCCGGGATTCCGTGTACTGTCCCTATTCTCACAATCATCAAACTCATCAAATCTCATAAATCAGTAAATCAACACATTGATTTAACTCATAGCATGCCTGATTCTCAAGTATCAATAATCAATGATTCCAAGTTCATTATACATACAAGTATAGATATCTCAATATCTAGTACTGATTTCTCAATTTCGCTATCAATCATAGATAGCTCAAATGCCTAGCATTATTTTACCAATTTTCCATTATACCTAGACATCTCACATGTCTTATAATGAGTACATGATCCCACGATCATTCTCAGGCATCTCAAATGCCGTACAATAGTCATATAGGCCCAGTACCCCATATATATCAACACATAAATATAGCCATGCGCACAACCATCGATGAAGTCAATATACATTATGCATTTCACAAATGCTCTCATATAAAGTAATGCTCGTACGTCGCACGTACCTTAAATCTCCGAAGTCCGAGCCAAACCTTGCTCGAGTTCCATGCTCCGAGGAACGATGTGCTAACACGATAAATTAATTCACAATTAATTACGAACATGCAACCCATGCTCAAGCACACCCATAACCCTCAAAAATATTGTCAACACACGACAATAAACCAATATCAAAAATTGCTCAAGAATTCCCCACAAATTTTCGAACCTTCACAACACAAATCGAACCCAATTAAACACCAGAATAATCGTACCAAAAACATACCAAAATCGAGCCCCAAAAATCGGATGAACTCTAGTTTTCGAACCCTACGCTTTCTGCAGAAATCCGAGCTCAAATCGCGACCAAACTTCAAATTGATGGTATGGGTAGGAGCGCCTGGAAGAGACGAATCCAACGGCGGGTGGCACGCGCCGAACGGCGGCCGGACGGCGGCGGCCGAAGCACTTTTGTGCGCGGGGGTCAAAGGGGATCGGGAGTGGTCACGGGCGAGGAGAGAGAAACGGGTGAGGAGAAATGGTTCCGATAATTAAAATCTCGGGTTTAACTGGTATTTATATCAAAAATACCCCGAAATACTAATAGCCCCACAAATACATCATGATTCATTAAAAATCATCTGTTTTCAAAAATTCTATCTCTAACTCAAAAACTCCCTACCGGTGCCCACACAAAGCACCCGAGATTCTGAGTCACACTAAAAACCCAACTCACAGGTTTTCACCGAAATGAGAATACGATCTCAACCTCGGGATCCAACGATCCCAACTACTCAAATAAATGAGCCCAGAAGGCCCAACACCGCGATTAAACTCCAACTCGCCACGTAAAACAACTTTACGGGTTATTAACACTCCGGGATTAACATCCCTAATCTCTGGTCATCACAATATCCCCCACTAAAAGAATTTCGTCCTCGAAATTAGCACCGTTGTATCACGTAACACCCAGGCTACACAACAACATGAAGTCATAACCTCGATTCTTGACCATATCAGGATCGTCTTAAAAACCGCGAGGATACTTACCTCTCTTCAAACTCTGAAACAGAGCGACTTACCAAAACCAACATAACACCCAAGAGGCAAAACGTACCTCGATGCGGGTCATCTCAAAAGTCAGTCCCTCATGACTGCAAAACAACCAATATTTACGACCGTAGATCGGACAGTCATCCTTCGTTCTAATACCACTTGTAAGAACGCATCATGAATGACACCTCAACCGTGACAACGTTGACTTCGTGTCAAACTCTGGAGTGGAATAGACTTCCAAATCCATCATAACGTCAAAGAGCGTCAGTACCACTCAACGCTAACAACCCAAAAGCAGTTAGTCAACTGAAACTGCAAGTATTCGAATTGTTCCCGATTCCATCGTAGATATCATTCAAAGACATCTCTATCATGACTCACGATGTCTAACATACATCGTTACGAGGGAAACATTAGCATACCACGGTGTACACATACCAAACCTGGTTTCCACTTCCAAACCTCCTCCATCAAATGAGCAGTCGCATTATTGCAACTCAATTTGGGCAACTCACGGCCACAGATTCACACAAAAGACATCTCACAAGATGTCCACCTCCGGATATTCCAAGGATCACATCCTGATCATAAATAAACCATCGAGACTCCACAGAGTTCAAATCTTGGAAGGACATGCAATAAACACATTGCATCCTCAACGCTTGTGTCGACAGCGACACCCAATAAATCCGAATTCCTGCCATCCCTTGATAATCCTAGGATTTAACAATCCAAACTTGGGAAGGCTATCTCATAACTCGGAGGAAAGCACCAATAAGGAAATACCTTAACCCACACAAGATAACCCCTCCTCAAAGGGAGTCAACTAACTCCACGATTGTTTCTCATAAATATCGTGCCATAGAGATTCCCAATCTCAAGGTGTTCCATATCTCTCATCAGAGATTTAACCATCCAAAAATAGCATAACTCTATGCTTGTCAAAAGGAAATCAATAACTGGCATCCGTACACTCACCGGTATACCTGCCTAGGCATGGACATCACATGCATACTCAATACACTTGGTTCGGGTATCTACAACATACCCCTTAGCCCCAAACACAACTGTCAATACTGAGTCATTCCATTGCAGTGGAGAATGATAATCGACGATCAACAACACAGCGTGATTCCCAAAATCGACACCACACGTACCAACTTACCGAATCCTTCAAAGATTCCCAAATAGGTATAATACTACCTCCTTCCCCACAAGGGAAGTGCTATCGAACTCGAGATCCGCTAGTCTCGAACCACCGTTCGGAAAAACTGGATACAATAACACCCATGGCATCCCAAATGCACGGATTCCCCAGATCGAGTCAACAACGACTTGATGACTCTCTTGTTGGTACTTCAACATTATGAGCTGTCCCAGACAAGTCTCACCAAGATTTAACATCAACGTATACACGTTTCAGTGAGGCATGCACAACCTCAACCTCAATTGACGTGGTGACTACTAGAGTCCACCACAATCCACATCGTATCACTTTACGATTTGCCAAACTTGGTTCCAACGAGCAGTATCATGGCCCCAACAAGCACACTATATCATCACTACGATATCTGGCTAGCAAAGTGCTGTCTCCATAGGTTCATATCAAGTCCACCAACAAACCATATGTTCCATCTCGGTATGCCATACCGTACAAACCGTTAGAGTAATGGGTCATCGCCCAACATATCTCTAAAATACCAAGCACAATGGACAACCCGGTGTCCTTGCTCACTTATGATGCAATCATAATCTATTAAGACTTATCCCACACCCTCAGGGTGGGCGTAACCATGTCTACCCTATATCACAACACAAGCGAGTAGTTTCTCAATGACTACTCTTACCACCAATCACTTGGCCCTAGCCAAACCAACGAGCATACCCAAGGGTATCATTGCTCGACAATATATACTTCGAATATGTGCTGCGGTATAATTCCTATACGGCGCACCCAATAGTTCCTCGAGCAACTTGCTCGGCATAATGGTCTCGTCAACTAGTGACTCAGACACTACCATGTGCCCACCAAGGCACTCAAACCATATAACCAAATACATAACATAAATGTATTAATCATCAAAACGACGCCACACGTCTACATAGAACATCAACTATGTCATCGTCATCCCGTGACGGCATATGTCAACATATGACGTCCAACTAACATCGTCAAACATACGGCGGTACATGGCAATACACGACATCCATAATCTCATCGTCAAACACATGGCATATATATAGCAACACATAGTATCCACAATAATGCTAACACAAGTAATATGCCATACCTCATCGCTATCAATATAGCGGCATACCTGTCTCCGTCGCTCGATAATAGTACGTAGTCAGCACCCATCGCTCGAAGGCGGCAAAATCCTGTGCTGAGCACATAGCGGCACAATCCATCGTTATAGAATCGACGGCATGATACCTCGTCATATAATAAGTGGCATGAAACCTCGCTATACACCTGAGCATGAATCATCGTCCACATAATAGCGGAAAGAGGCATCGCTAGCAATATATCCGGCGGCAAGAACCATCGCCAATCAATATAGAGGAATGAACCATCGCTATCCATATACATGGCGGCAAGAACCATCGCCAGTCAATATAGCGGAATAAACCATAGCTATCAATATCCATGGCGGCAAGAACCATCGCCAGTCAATATAGCGGCATGAACCATCGCTATCAATATACATGGCGGCAAGAACCATCGCCAGTCAATATAGCGGCATGAACCATCGCTATCAATATACATGGCGGCAAGAACCATCGCCAGTCAATATAGCGGCATGAACCATCACTATCAATATCCATGGCGGCAAGAACCATCACCAGTCAATATAGCGGAATGAACCATCGCTATCAATATACATGGCGGCAAGAACCATCGCCAGTCAATATAGCCGATCCCTAGTCATTGTCACGGTAGTGTATTTTAATGCCCCTCGCTCAAGTAAACAAATGCGGTACTCCCACCCTCGCTTCACATATAGGCGGCATAGAATAACCTCGCTTAAATGGACATGCGGTACTCCCACCCCTCGCCTCACATTTTAGCGGCAAATATTCTTTCCTCGCCTCATATGCTAACCACGCTTCAATGTGACATGCGGCGCTCCCACCCCTCGCTTCACATTTTAGCGGCACAAAATAATAAATAGCGGCAAGCATTTAAAATCATCACTCATCCATAACAATGACTCATGGGATATTCACCAAGTATTTCATCCATACCTGCATCACAAAGCATAATCCATATACCAACATACATCATCATGAGTGTATTTTAATGCACCTCGCTCAAATGCGACATGCGGTACTCCCACCCCTCGCTTCAACATTTGGCGGCAAAGCATTAAAATCATCACTACATGTATACATGCAACCACAATGCATAATTCCAGGATGTATATAAAATGCAGGTTACCGTTTCGTGTCTTTTCAACCATGGCCTTAGCCTTTCCACGTCATAGTGTCCCTACAGGAACAATTCCAAACCATGAGCATACGATAATCCATATTCCACACAATATGATTATAATGAGTAAATGCATAAACTATGAGTACAAAGTACTTCCTATATCCCAATGCATTTCAAAATGCTCCACTTGGTTGTCCCTGTGTCACAACTCACAATCATAATCAACAAGTTATATTATGATTCTATAGATGTCATGACATATAATCGTTTCACTATGATCACATATCACAAATGCACATAAGCAAAATAGTTGTGTCACACCACACTAACTACTATCATGTATAAATATGTGCTACTCATCCCTATCAGCATGTTCCAGGCCCTCAACAGCCCCAAAGAGCTAACCACTGCTCTGATACCACTAATGTAAGGACCCCAAGCCCTTAACCCTTAATTAGTGTATTAACCATTATGTGTGGCACATGCTTTCAATAAAAAGTCAATCGGGAAGCTCAAATGATGCTTACAAAATTCCTTTAATATTCAGCGTTATAAGATCATCTCTACTAACATATAGACTCATAGAGTTGCCCATTACCATCCCCATTTTGCCACTTTTCACATTGTGGACTTTTATAAAAATTTGGGCAGAGTCTCCCCGTAAATTGAGCTATCCCAAAACAAAAGCACATCATATAATATAATTCCCGGCCAGGGAATACACAATACCCAACAGAATACTGAACACAAAGTAAATTCCCAGCCAGGGAAGATACCACACATAAGACGACAAAAGTGGGTTTCAACACCCACATAATACACTAACGACTCTCATATCATTAGCAATTCTACCACAATTGCATGCAACATATAATGAAAGAGAGAAAGGCTCGTGCCTTTATATACAACCCATATACAAGAATATCCATGCTCACAAGCGAGCATCATAAATGTGTATATAAACCTCGGGTGTATATAAGTACTCTATACGATACCGTGCTCCATCAAGCCCTGGTACCATGATCCTGTGAGTGCATCCAATCAACAGCTCGAGCCCAGCTCCATAGCCATCGATGCACCTGTTCACCTGCCCCAACAGAGACAGCCCCCAACGGGGTGAGCATACCAATACACAAAATCTCATAATCACAATAATGAAATTCATAATTTACAACACAAGTAAATATTAATGAATTTTAAATGATACTCCCTGGATGGCAACATCCTCATCCGGGATTCCATGTACTGTCCCTGTTCTCACAATCATCAAACTCATCAAATCTCATAAATCAGTAAATCAACACATTGATTTAACTCATAGCATGCCTGATTCTCAAGTATCAATAATCAATGATTCCAAGTTCATTATACATACAAGTATAGATATCTCAATATCTAGTACTGATTTCTCAATTTCGCTATCAATCATAGATAGCTCAAATGCCTAGCATTTATTTTACCAATTTTCCATTATACCTAGACATCTCACATGTCTTATAATGAGTACATGATCCCACGATCATTCTCAGGCATCTCAAATGCCGTACAATAGTCATATAGGCCCAGTACCCCAAATATATCAACACATAAATATAGCCATGCGCACAACCATCGATGAAGTCAATATACATTATGCATTTCACAAATGCTCTCATATAAAGTAATGCTCGTACGTCGCACGTACCTTAAATCTCCGAAGTCCGAGCCAAACCTTGCTCGAGTTCCATGCTCCGAGGAACGATGTGCTAACACGATAAATTAATTCACAATTAATTACGAACATGCAACCCATGCTCAAGCACACCCATAACCCTCAAAAATATTGTCAACACACGACAATAAACCAATATCAAAAATTGCTCAAGAATTCCCCACAAATTTTCGAACCTTCACAACACAAATCGAACCCAATTAAACACCAGAATAATCGTACCAAAAACATACCAAAATCGAGCCCCAAAAATCGGATGAACTCCAGTTTTCGAACCCTACGCTTTCTGCAGAAATCCGAGCTCAAATCGCGACCAAACTTCAAATTGATGGTATGGGTAGGAGCGCCTGGAAGAGACGAATGCAACGGCGGGTGGCACGCGCCGAACGGCGGCCGGACGGCGGCGGCCGAAGCACTTTTGTGCGCGGGGGTCAAAGGGGATCGGGAGTGGTCGCGGGCGAGGAGAGAGAAACGGGTGAGGAGAAATGGTTCCGATAATTAAAATCTCGGGTTTAACTGGTATTTATAGCAAAAATACCCCGAAATACTAATAGCCCCACAAATACATCATGATTCATTAAAAATCATCTGTTTTCAAAAATTCTCTCTCTAACTCAAAAACCCCCTACCGGTGCCCACACAAAGCACCCGAGATTCTGAGTCACACTAAAAACCCAACTCACAGGTTTTCACCGAAATGAGAATACGATCTCAACCTCGGGATCCAACGATCCCAACTACTCAAATAAATGAGCCCAGAAGGCCCAACACCGCGATTAAACTCCAACTCGCCACGTAAAACAACTTTACGGGTTATTAACACTCCGGGATTAACATCCCTAATCTCTGGTCATCACAATAGATATACTACATATGCTTTGGCTTGAGAGATATACGCCTGGTTTGGGTATATGCTCTGGCTATTATCACAGATGAGTATGGTACTATGATATGTGCTGCTAATATGAAGATGTGATGTGGTTCCACTGACATATTGAGCTGAATAGGCATATCATATGGGGCTCGTGATAATAGGGTAATTGTTGAGACATGTCATGACATAGTGCATTTGTGGATGCATGATACAGAACATTCACGTTAGATGATTTATTGTGCTTTATCATTGATATTGATATTGTG
The DNA here is from genome assembly GCA_907163345.1 of Haberlea rhodopensis. Lineage (NCBI taxonomy): Eukaryota > Viridiplantae > Streptophyta > Magnoliopsida > Lamiales > Gesneriaceae > Haberlea > Haberlea rhodopensis. Next base: position 945,800 of record CAJQUN010000220.1, read on the forward strand.
TTTTGATATTGCACTGAGATAGTTGTTTATCTATACTCACGTTTTGTGAATGTTTCTGTAGGGACTCATAGACGTGGGGAGACGGGATGTGAGTCATTTTCCGCTGCGAGCTGAACCACTGCTTAGGAGTTATCTTGTAGTAGGTTTTTGTTTGTACATGTGATGTATAGTTGGTTAGGTTTTGTAACAACTTAACTAGTAAGATACTCGTAATCAGTGCATGTGTTTACTTAATTCAGACTCACGTATGTATACTTAATTGATACATAATGGATTAAGTAAAGAGGACCCCACAAACAAGATGTCACCTCTTTCGTTAAGAGATGTTTGATTTGTCAGCAGGTGAAGGCTGAGAGGCGGAGGCCTAGAGGTGAACTAAGGAGTTTGGAGATACCCGAGTGGAAGTGGCAGCACGTGTCTATGGATTTCGTGACCCACTTACCGAGGACTGTTTCCGGTTTTGATGCTATATGGGTAGTCGTCGACAGATTGACTAAGAGTGCTCACTTCATTCCCTACTGTATGACCTTCACGTACTTGAGGATGGCACAGTTATATGTCAGAGATGTAAGTAATCCAAGAGCATACAACGCAGCGGAATAAATTTTTTATGGATTACTAACTAGCAGATCTATACACAGGGATTCATATCGGATAAAGGAATAACAAGTGTCTTACCCTTGTAGCGTGTTTGAAGCAGAATCCACGGAGCAGCACCACGTCCTACGCCTTCTCCGAGTCACTAGCAAAACTTAATGAGTTTTGCCTCAACGGTATCCACACGATCAAATCGGGTGAAGGGAAAGTTTAAGAACAAGTTGCTAGACAAGTTCTTAAACCAATACACGAAGCAAACTTGATTCACAATCGAATGATGGCACAATACCACCAAGAACCACACGGCTATGATGGAGGCCGAGAGTTCGAGATGGTGCGGCCGAGAGCTTCCAATATTTTAGGTTGAATGATATTAAATTGTCTCTTACAATTAATTCATAAACTTGTATTTATATTAAAAGGCTTTTAATTAAGGTTCAAGACTTTCTTAAAGTCTTATGGGCCCAAACCCATGATTTAATTAAAACCTTTTAATCACTTAATTAAGACTCTTCTTAATTAATCAATTCATCCAATGAATTTAATTTCCCTTCTCGATTTAATCTTTTGTGCGACCCGATAGGATCTTGTAATGTTGGCAGTGACATAAAATCTCATTTTATGTCGCAAGCATTGAGCGGTATCTAGCAACACATCAATGCTACCCAAATTACAAGAATATCAATGACTCGACATAACCTCTAGAACTTGTGATAATATTAACCACGTAACTTAATCCCTTTGTCCTTTGTGTTTAGATTGAACACGAGTCATGGAATAGTCAGACTCGTATATCCAATCTTTATTTCTTGATCCCCAAGTAGAACTAGAATAAACGAATAAGCTCGATATCTCATATCGACTCATTCGAGCATGGCCATGCATTTTAGTTCTCACTTGATCAAGGGCCAAACACATCTCTTGTTATATAGGAGGGACAAATCCTATCTCGATCAGTCAACATCCCTCTATATAATTCGTAGCGTATCCAATAGTCGCCTTTATAGTATACCCTGTTACGGGTAACGTTTGACGATATCAAGATACATAACTCCTTATGTTGGGATCTCTGATGATCACAAGTCGTAAGGATTACATACATTATTATCACTATGAGAATTGCATATGACGATCATATAACTATCCATGTTGCATTCTCATGGTGGGTCTGTCCAGTACATCGTTCTCTAACATGTACCCATATGTTGATTTGATATCTCATATCAATGAACAATTCATCGATCAACACATACTAGTCTCTACGTATTATCATTATCCCTTTCATGATAATACTTGACTAGGGACATCTTTAAGAATAATACAATATTATTCTAAGGATATTAACTTATATATTAATTCACATTGCACAGTTAAAAGAATAATATATAATAATGAATTGCCATTCATAAAATCATATTACATTGTATGTCATAAACAATCATCTAATGATATGTCTTAGGGCATATCCCAACAAATCTCCCACTTGCACTAAGACCACTCAGACATATACCTAATGCCTAGAGATCTAGTATGACGATCATGCTTCTGCTGTGACAGTGGCTTCGTCAATGGGTCAGATACATTATCATCTGTTGGTACTTTGCATATTTTAACATCTCCCCTTTCAACGATTTCTCGAATGAAATGGAATCGCCTAAGTATGTGTTTGGATCTTTGGTGAGATCTTGGTTCCTTAGCTAATGCGATCGCTCCATTGTTGTCACAATAGAGTTCTATCAGATCTTTAATGCTAGGGACCACTCCAAGTTCAGAAATGAACTTCCTCATCCAAACAGCTTCCTTTGCTGCATCCGAGGCAGCAATATACTCAGCTTCCGTTGTAGAATCGGCTACTGTTTCTTGCTTTGAACTCTTCCAGCTCACAGCACCTCCATTAAGGCAATACACATATCCAGATTGCGATCGAAAATCATCTTTGTCGGTTTGGAAGCTTGCGTCAGTGTAACCCATTACATTGAGCTCTTCCTCACCTCCATAAATAAAGAATGTATCATTAGTCCTTCTCAAGTACTTCAGGATGTTCTTGACAGCAATCCAGTGACTTCACCTCGATCAACTTGATATCTGCTCGTCATGCTCAAAGCATACGATACATCGGGACGAGTACATATCATGGCATACATGATAGATCCAATAGCTGACGCGTATGGAATCTTACTCATGCGTTGTCTCTCATCTGGTGTTGAAGGACACTGTTCCTTCGAGAGATAAATGCCATGCGTCATAGGCACGAATCCTTTCTTGGATTCTTGCATGCTAAACCTTTTAAGCACCTTGTCTATGTATGTACTTTGACTTAGACCAAGAAGCCTTCTCGATCTATCTCTATAGATCTTGAATCCTAATACATAGGTGGCTTCTCCCAAGTCTTTCATCGAAAAGCAATTCCCTAGCCAAATCTTTACAGATTGCAAGGCAGGGATATCATTTCCAATAAGAAGTATGTCATCTACATACAACACTAGAAAAATGATTACGCTCCCACTGACCTTCTTGTAGACACAAGGTTCATCTTCGTTTTTGAAAAAACCAAACTCTTTGATTGCATCATCAAAACGAAGATTCCAACTCCGAGAAGCTTGCTTCAATCCATAAATGGATCGTTGTAGCTTGCATATCTTTCCAGCATCCTTTGGATCGACAAAACCCTCGGGCTGTGTCATGTACACATCCTCGAGCAGATTTCCATTAAGGAAAGCTGTTTTGACATCCATCTGCCAGATTTCATAATCATGAAATGCAGCTATTGCAAGTAAGATCCTTATGGATTTAACCATGGCCACTGGTGAAAAGGTTTCATCATAGTCAATACCATGAATTTGTTTGAATCCTTTTGCAACCAGCCGACCTTTATAGGTTTGTACGTTACCATCCATATCGGTCTTTTTCTTGAAAATCCATTTGCACCCTATGTGTCGTACCCCTTCAGGTGGATCAACCAAAGTCCATACTTGGTTTGCATACATGGATTCCATCTCAGATTTCATGGCCTCTTGCCATTTCTCAGAATCATTGCCCATTATAGCTTGTTGATAAGATGACGGCTCATCCTCATCAATAAGTAGTAAGTCACCTTGTTGAATCACAAGAAATCCATATCTCTGTGGCTCCCGGTGTTCTCTTACAGACCTACGCTGGGCTTGTGTCTCTTGACAAGGTGCTTCTTCCACAACAGCTTGCGGAGCCTGCTCTGTTTCCATCTCACCCTCAGGTTTAGTGTTTTCTTGTGGTTGAACTTCACTAAGTTCTATTTTTCTCCCACTGGTTTTTCTAGAAATAAATTCTCTTTCAAGAAATACACCAGTCCGAGCAACAACTACTTTGTTCTCGGTGGGATAATAGAAATAGTATCCTTTCGTTTCCTTAGGATACCCCACAAATAAACACTTATCAGATTTTGGTCCAAGTTTGTTAGTGGCGTGACGTCTAACGAAAGCCTCACAACCCCAAATCTTCATAAAAGACATACTAGGACGCTTCCCAGTCCATATATCATATGGTGTCTTTTCCACTGATTTAGATGGAACACGGTTCAGTAAGAAAATCGCTGTTTCTAGAGCGTGTCCCCAAAACGATATCGGAAGATCTGCATGACTCATCATTGATCTAACCATGTCTAACAAGGTTCGATTTCTCCTCTCGGATACACCATTCCATTGTGGAGTATACGGAGGAGTGAGTTGTGGGACTATCCCACACTCCTTTAGATAGTCATGAAAATCTTGGCTTAAGTATTCTCCTCCTCGATCTGATCGAAGGATTTTGATACTTTTGCCAAGTTGGTTTTGTACTTCATTCTTGAAATCTTTGAACTTTTCAAAGGTTTCATGCTTATGTTTCATTAGGTACACATACCCATATCTACTGAGGTCATCAGTAAATGTAACGAAGTATTGAAAACCACCTCTAGCTTGTGTACTTATTGGACCACATACATCACTATGTATTAGTCCCAATAAAACACTTGCCCTTTCAACATGTCCCTTGAAAGGGGCTTTTGTCATCTTGCCCATTAAACAAGATTCGCATGTTTCATATGATTCAAAATCAAATGAATCTAATACTCCATCCTTATGAAGTTTAGATATGCGGTTCTCGTTTATGTGGCCCAAGCGACAATGCCAGAGATAAGCCGGATTACAATCATTATTTTTAATCCTTTTAGTATTTATGTTATAGATAGGTATATCAAGATTTAATACATAAAGACCATTCACCATTTGTGCACTAGCATAAAACATATCATTTAAATAAATGGAACAACAGTTGTCCTTTATAATAAATGAAAATCCATACTTGTCCAAACAAGAAATAGAAATAATGTTTTTGGTAATTGAAGGCACAAAATAACAATCTTTTAAAATCAATGATAAACCAGAAGGCAAAGATAAATGATAATCCCCTATAGCTAATGCAGCAACTCTTGCTCCATTTCCAACTCGGAGATCAACTTCGCCTTTCGCCAACAATCTACTCTTTTTGAGGTCCTGCACATTTACACAAATGTGAGATCCACATCCAGTATCTAATACCCATGAAGAAGAAGTAGATAAATTGACTTCTATAACAAAAATACCTGAAGCGAAAGTCACACTTCCTTTCTTTAGATCCTCCAGATATACTTTGCAGTTCCTTTTCCAATGGCCGGTCTCACCGCAATGGAAACAGTTCCCTTCCTTTGCTATCCCTCCCTTTGGTTTCAGTGCAGAAGACTTTGGCTTAGATTTAGCAAAGACTTTCTTTGCTTTCTTGTTGCCTTTAGCTTTGGCCCTTCCTTTGCCCTCATTCACAATAAGGACATTTGTGGCCTTAGTCTTCTTAGTATTTGCTTCATATGTTCTCAACATACCAAGCAATTGTGGTAGAGTCTTTTCCATGTCAGTCATATTGTAATTTACTACAAATTGACTGAAGCTCTCAGGCAACGATTGCAAGATCACATCGGTGGCCAACTCTTGGTCCAATGGAAAACCCAGCTTGTCCAGATTTTCAATGTACCCAATCATCTAGAGAAAATGAGTTCCAACTAGGCTTCCTTCTACCATCCTGCACTGAAATAACGCCTTAGAGACGTCATACCTCTCTTGTCTTGCTTGCATTTGGTACAACTGCTTTAAGTGTTCGATCATATCGAACGCCTCCATTTCCTCATGTTGCTTCTGAAGCTCAGAGTTCATGGTGGCAAGCATGAGGCACCCAACATCAAGTGCGTCACTCTGATGCTTCTTGTAAGCATCTTTTTCAGCTCTTGTGGCTGTTAGGGGAGGTTCCTCAGCGGGCAAGGGTTCCTCTAGGACATATTGTTTCTTTTCTTGTTTGAGGACTATCCTCAAGTTCCTATGCCAGTCTAGGAAATTCGTCCCATTTAATTTGTCCTTCTCAAGGACCGATCGCAGTGATAAAGTGCTAGTAACGTTGTTAGTTGCCATGGATATCTACAATATAAATATGCAAAATAAGTTTATGATTTAAATCATTTAACATGGTCTTATATTAAATGATACTCCCACTATTTTGTTTAAAAATATCAACCCTCAAAACCTTTAGTGGGCCAAGATCCATATTTCACTTAATCTTGAGTTAGCTTTGGCTAATCGCCCAAGACTCGGTTATTTAGGTAGACAACACTTTGTCAATTATATCACATATAATTCTTGGATAGTTGGACGAACAACACTTTGTTCAATTCATCAAATGAATTATAATCCAACCCATGCCTCTAGGTTCCCAATCCTATTGAGATAACCTAGTTAAGTCGTACCCAATTAAAGTATAACGGATATCACTTTTATCCTTTCGCGCCTTACTAAGATTGCCACGGTGCTTTGCTTTGGCAAACCCACACATGTACAATCGAAGTTATTGACGAGTACTTTTATTTTGGAAGGCATCTAAAACTTAATATTTTAGAGGGATTTATTGATCTCATGATTAATTTGATAATTTAAAATATGTCCACTACATATAGTTGTATACATATCTACATATATGTGTAATACTATTATCAAACTAAAACATAAGATAAATCATGCATCAACATACATAATTAAACGTGACATGGTTATAGCCCCTACTAATGATTTTCTCAAGCCAATGAGAAAATCCTATGAGTCAACCTAAGGTAACTTCACAAGCACCTTCCCTTGGCTCCAATTTGTGAATGGCCTCCTCATCCCGGCACGATACTCCATCTTCATTGATCATCATCAATAAAATAAACTACACTATTTACAAGATATAGAATTCCTCGATTCACATTCGAGGGGAACATAGGGGAGGGATTACATTTAGAATGAAATAGAGAAGGCACGACACGCAGGTCGTATTATAAATTACAAACATCCACAAATCCTATCTAATAGGTCAAAGGGCTATAACCACGCACCATGCTCAAACAACACATAAAGCATGCATTAACATTTAATTAATTAAATTCTAAACATTTTAAATTTAATTCTAATTAAAACTGTAAAATAATTTTTGAAAAAATTATCGTACGCTCGGGACATCACATGCCACGAACTTAATGCGACTTAGCTACGAACCACCATGGTTCGAACCAACCATACACCACGGCTGGACCAATTATGGGCCTAGGGTTCGAAACCCTAGCCCACGACATGGTCCGAGCCGCTGGCATGGGTGCGGCGCCGCTAGGGTTCCAAACCCTAGCCGCCTTGCACCATGTTGGTTTTTCATCGAGCCAACTCTTGCTCGAAACACCGAAATCCATGAGCCACAAGCCACGGTCCAACCATGGACGGTCCATGACGGTGACGGCTTAACCATCTCGAGCCAAGGGTTCGAAAAACCCTAGCCCAAGCGGCGGCCGAGTGGCTTATGTGACTAGGGTTCAAAACCCTAGCCTTTTGGAAGCGGCGCGGCCCCATGCATGAGCCAAGGGTCCGAACCCTAGCTCACTAGCGGCGGCCCGAGGGTCAAGTCATGAAGTGGTCGAACCACCTTGAGCCAACACCTCGATTTTATGCTTTCGTGTATCGTATACAATTATTCGCCAATTATATCAAATACAATTTTACGATGAATTTCAAAAACTCGATATTAACATATCATATATGTTTATACAGTTTTAATAGCATGCAATATGAATTCTAATATGATTAACACAATTTAATCACATAAATCCGATATGAGCCTTGAACCTGGCTCTGATACCACTGTAAGTAATCCAAGAGCATACAACGCAGCGGAATAAAATTTTTATGGATTACTAACCAGCAGATCTATACACAGGGATTCATATCGGATAAAGGAATAACAAGTGTCTTACCCTTGTAGCGTGTTTGAAGCAGAATCCACGGAGCAGCACCACGTCCTACGCCTTCTCCGAGTCACTAGCAAAACTTAATGAGTTTTGCCTCAACGGTATCCACACGATCAAATGGGGTGAAGGGAAAGTTTAAGAACAAGTTGCTAGACAAGTTCTTAAAACAATACACGAAGCAAACTCGATTCACAATTGAATGATGGCACAATACCACCAAGAACCACACGGCTATGATGGAGGCCGAGAGTTCGAGATGGTGCGGCCGAGAGCTTCCAATATTTTAGGTTGAATGATATTAAATTGTCTCTTACAATTAATTCATAAACTTGTATTTATATTAAAAGGCTTTTAATTAAGGTTCAAGACTTTCTTAAAGTCTTATGGGCCCAAACCCATGATTTAATTAAAACCTTTTAATCACTTAATTAAGACTCTTCTTAATTAATCAATTCATCCAATGAATTTAATTTCCCTTCTCGATTTAATCTTTTGTGCGACCCGATAGGATCTTGTAATGTTGGCAGTGACATAAAATCTCATTTTATGTCGCAAGCATTGAGCGGTATCTAGCAACACATCAATGCTACCCAAATTACAAGAATATCAATGACTCGACATAACCTCTAAAACTTGTGATAATATTAACCACGTAACTTAATCCCTTTGTCCTTTGTGTTTAGATTGAACACGAGTCATGGAATAGTCAGACTCGTATATCCAATCTTTATTTCTTGATCCCCAAGTAGAACTAGAATAAACGAATAAGCTCGATATCTCATATCGACTCATTCGAGCATGGCCATGCATTTTAGTTCTCACTTGATCAAGGGCCAAACACATCTCTTGTTATATAGGAGGGACAAATCCTATCTCGATCAGTCAACATCCCTCTATATAATTCGTAGCGTATCCAATAGTCGCCTTTATAGTATACCCTGTTACGGGTAACGTTTGACGATATCAAGATACATAACTCCTTATGTTGGGATCTCTGATGATCACAAGTCGTAAGGATTACATACATTATTATCACTATGAGAATTGCATATGACGATCATATAACTATCCATGTTGCATTCTCATGGTGGGTCTGTCCAGTACATCGTTCTCTAACATGTACCCATATGTTGATTTGATATCTCATATCAATGAACAATTCATCGATCAACACATACTAGTCTCTACGTATTATCATTATCCCTTTCATGATAATACTTGACTAGGGACATCTTTAAGAATAATACAATATTATTCTAAGGACATTAACTTATATATTAATTCACATTGCACAGTTAAAAGAATAATATATAATAATGAATTGCCATTCATAAAATCATATTACATTGTATGTCATAAACAATCATCTAATGATATGTCTTAGGGCATATCCCAACAAGAGATGTGGTGAGACTGATGGGATCCCTGTTTCGATTGTGTCTGATCGAGATACGCGGTTTACATCTCACTTTTGGGAGGGTCTTCAGTCAGCTCTTGGTACAGAGTTAAGGTTGAGCACGGCATATCATCCCCAGACCGATGGACAGACCGAGCATACGATACAGACGCTCGAAGATATGTTGAGGGCTTGTGTGCTGGAGTTCGACACTTCTTGGCAGGACTCAGTAGCCTTGGTGGAATTTTCTTGCAGTAACAGTTACCAGGCTAGCATACAGATGGCTCCATTTGAAGCCCTATATGGCAGGTGTTGCAGGTCGCCTTTGTGTTGGGATGATGTGGACCGTAAATCGGTCGGAGGGCCAGAGTTGGTCCAGGATATGGAAGAAAAGGTAAAGGTTATCAGGAGAAAGATGAAGGCAGCTCAGGACAGACAGGCAGCGTATGCCAATCAGCGGCGTAGGCCGTTGGAGTTTCAGTTGGGCGACAAAGTCTTTCTGAAGATCTCGCCTTTCAGAGGAGTAGTACGGTTTGGTATGCGGGGGAAGTTGTCCCCGAGGTATGTGGGGCCGTATGAGATTTTACAGCGCGTGGGTACTCTGGCGTACCGTTTAGCTTTACCGCCCTCTCTGTCTGGTATTCACGATGTGTTCCATGTGTCTATGCTAAGGAAGTACGAGCCAGATCCTTCGCATGTGTTGCAGCCTTCAGAGGTGCAGTTTGAGTCCGATGTTTCCTATGTGGAGCGGTCTATCAGGATCTTGGATAGAGCATACCGCAGGCTTCGAAACAAAGTTATTCCTATGGTCAAAGTACAGTGGGATCGTAGGGGTGTGGAGGAGGCCACGTGGGAGACAGAGCGACACATGGTGCAGCACTACCCAGAGCTACTTTCTGGTATGCGTTTATGTATTGTTTTACTTCATGTTGGTAAGCATGTTTGATTTCGGGGACGAAATCCTATAAGTAGGGGAGTATTGTGATATCCCCGAAATGATTATGTGATTTTAATCATTAATTAAATTATGATGATTTGGGTGTTAATTCATGGGATTGAATTAATATTATTGAGGAGATACATTTCAGGGTGCATGTGATATATGTTGGGTTTTTGGGGTAGTGGCAGTAAAGCATGTTTAAATGGGAATTGAAGTATTTTATTGAGAAAATACTATAAATATCATGTGAGGATATTTTAATACATCGTGCTAAATATCGGGACCAAAACATAACACATCATACCACCCAACACCCAACCCCCCCCCCCCCCCCCAACCCACGCCAATCGGGGAGGATTGTACCGCTCATTATGAGGTTCTGTAGTAATGAAGCGGGGAGGATTGTACCGCTCATTATGAGATTCTGTAGTAATGAAGCGGGGAGGATTGTACCGCTCATTATGAGGTTCTGTAGTAATGAAGCGGGGAGGATTGTACCGCTCATTATGAGTTGTGGAAGCATGAAGCATTAACATAACTGTTGATATATGACTCAAAAGATATGTAAAGAAAGAGGTGATATGTCATGACATTATTAAAGGATCCATAATTTCATATAATGTGTTTTATTATGAGTTATGGTACAGGGACAACCAATGGGCGTTATAAATGCTGGAAATACAGGAAGTGCTTTGTATTTATGATTGTGCATTTATGCTTTACTTTCATATTAAGTTGAATATGAATCGGTATGCTCATGTGTTGGGGGTTGTCTTTGTAGGTGCTGTGATGCCCCGAAATTAATTAATGGTAACTTGGACATTAATTATGTTTATATGATGTATCATGTATTGATAGATTTATGTGTTGGGTATTAAGATGTTAACATGATTAATTGTGTTAAATTATCAAATATGAGGAAGATGTGATTTTAAATGAAGTTTAGAGCATTGTTGAAAAATGCTTTTGAAATACCAAGTAGGGTATTTTATACATCATGTTAAGTTTGGGGTACAATTTTTATTAAGTTATTACAACCCCTTTTAAATCCCCTACACATCACTTTAACCCCCCACATTACCATTCACCTTTTAAAAATCCCCAAATCACTTCCCAACCCCAAACCCTACCCATTTTCGAAATCCACCAAAAAGGAAGAAGGAAAGTTCCACAAAAACTTTGTTTGTGTGATCTTTGCTAGGATTTGGAGCCTACAAGAGGTATGGAACCATTCCTATAAGTTTTATGATGTGTGGTGTTGAAATGGGTTAAGTTTTTGATGTTTTATGTGGGTTTGTTTGGGTATGTGTTGTGTATGGTTGGGGTATGATTTTTGAAGTGTTTTATGTTGGTTTTGGTGGGTTATGATGTTATTGATGTTTTATGGAAGTTTGGTTTTGGGATGGTATGTGAAAGAGCTTGAAAAATGAGCATTAATGGCGAAAATTCGATGTACAGCACTCGGCGATCGATCGCCCGTCCTTGGCGATCGATCGCGAGCGTCCAGTACCAGCCAGAAGCATTTGGCGATCGATCGCCACTTTTGGGCGATCGATCGGCGGGCCTGGCGATCGATCGCGCCAAAAGTGGCGATCGATCGCCAAGAAGGAGATTTTGGCCCCTCGTCCAGTGCGATCTCGCGATCGATCGCGCCTGGGTGGCGATCGATCGCGAGCTGAAGAAAAGTGGATTTTTGATTTTTTTGTGGGATTTTTGGATATTGGACTATGTTTAGCTTCTAATATCAATTTGTATGGTTGTGTAGAACCATCCCAGGTGCCCACAACATCCAGGAGATAAAGCTCTCCAAATTCTCCACTTTTGGGAATTAAGGTACGTAAGAGACGTACGAGCATCGGACGGTAAACCATGCCCTTACATATTATGATGATGTTTAAGATGATGTTTACGATGATGACGTTTAAGATGATGTTATGATGATGATATCTATGATGATATTTATAATGATGATGCTTATGATGATGTTACGATGATGATGCTTAAGATGATGTTTATGATAACGATGTTATGAGGACGTCTATAATGACGAAGTTTATGATAAGGTCATACGACGTGTATGATTGGGTAAGACGCCCATGTGGTAAGACACCACCCAAAGTATAGGATTTGGTAAGATGCCCTCGTGGTAAGATGCCACGCAATGTTTATAATATGGTAAGACGCCATATGATTGGGTAAGATGCCCATGTGGTAAGATGCCACGCAATGTTTATAATATGGTAAGACGCCATATGATTGGGTAAGATGCCCACGTGGTAAGATGCCACGCAATGTTTATAATATGGTAAGACGCCATATGATTGGGAAAGATGCCCACGTGGTAAGATGCCACGCAATGATTATGATATGGTAAGATGCCATACAATGGGGTAAGACACCCCAATATATGAATAAGAGTCAGGGATAACCAAGGAGGTCGGAGGACGACCAATAACTTTTACTTAACTAAGATGTTATGCATTATTGTATGCTTTTATATAATGTTAAGTAAATATATGAATGCTCATGATGTGTTATCCCTGTAGGTACACTTTTGGACCAAGGGCCTAGGGTCGGGTTGAGGAAGTGAGCTAAAGGGAGCATGATGAACATAGGATGCAGGATTTTTTGATAGTCTCTACTCTAGGAGTAGTGTAAATCTATAGCTTTAACATTCTTTATTGGGAATGTAATTAAATAGCTTTGAAAACGTTATTTTTGGCCTGTAATCTCCCTAGCTCAAACTACAACCGGAACCCTTAAGAGGTTATAAATGCATGTTCTGTTCCATCTATGTGTACTAAATGATATTAAGGTAGGAAGACCCTACATTAGTGGTATCAGAGCAGTGGTTAGATAACCCGGGAATGAGTGAAGGGTAGCCTTAGCAATAAGTTAGCTAGGTGCTTACTTTCGAGCATGTTTTGTGCATAAGTTACATATGAAGTATATGATGTTATGCTAACATGTTTTGTTTATCTAACGAAGTATTATACGAACTGCTTTTGGATCTTGTTGTTAATCCTTGTGTTGCAGTATGGCAGCAAATGTGGAGGTAGGTGACGCAGTGAGCGTCAATGCAAGCGCGGGACGTACGAATCCCCTACCCCCGCCAGCTTTTGATGACGAACCGGCCGAACAGCGGTTGTTGCCAGGGGAGCTAAGCTTAACTCAGTTTCTTGCTTGTCGACCCCCAACCTTTGAAGGAACCGAAACTGGGGAACGAGCTGAGGAATGGTTAGAAAGAATAGAGCAAATCTTTGTGGCGGCCCCATGTGCGAAGACGGCATGGATACGGTTAGCGGAGTTCCAATTGGCCAAGAAGGCGTTAATGTGGTGGAAGACCACTGTGGTAGAGCAAGAGGCTCAAGGTCATGAAGTTAACTGGAAAATGTTTCGAACTCGCTTCCTGAACCGTTATTTCTCGGCTGCAGCACGACAGGCTAAGGAAGATGAATTCACTCACCTCAAGCAAGGTAATATGTCGGTATCGGATTATGCTCTTCAGTTTTGCTCCTTGCTCCGATATGTACCTCACATTGCCACAAGCACGCAAGCGAAGATGAGGAATTTCATGAAGGGTCTGAGGCCGGAGCTATACGATAGGGTGATCACTTATGGCCCTACTTGTTTTGATGATGCACTCTCAAGGGCTGAGCTAGCCGAACTAGGAGTGGGTGCATACCCTGATGTTGTACCACCGTCGGCACCCTCTCAGAAATCCACTCCGGATAATTTGAAGCCGAGGAATGATCAGTTCAAGTCAAGGGGGAACTCCTCGGCGTCAAGGTTTAGTGGTAAGAAGTCCGACAATAGGTGGAAAGGAAACCGAAGAGGTGATGCCCCATCTGGAAGGGGGCAGTCTCAGGGAGACAGATCCGGGAGGATCCAATGCACTCTTTGTGGGCAACCACATCTGGCGAAAGACTGTATAGGGTGCTATGTTTGTGGCGACAAGGGCCACTTTGCTAGACAGTGTCCCAACAGGGGAAGTCAACAGGGTTCTGCGGGGAGGCCTGCAGATAGGACAGCACAGCACAGACCACCCTTTGTACCAAGACAGCATGGAGGTCAGCCCATGGGGCCACCTCAAGGACAAGTCTATGCACTGACAAGGGAGCAGGCTTCAGCGGCTCCAGAGGAGGTTATAGCGGGTACGTGTCTTTTATTTACGCACCCTGCTTTTATATTGATCGACACAGGTGCGTCACACTCTTTTGTGTCGACAAGTTTTGTGGAAAGGTACCACTTATGCACTTCTCCGTCGCCCACGCCTCTTATAGTCTCGACCCCCGCTGGAAGAAGTATGATTACTGATCGGATCGTCTACAATGGCCTCATTTATTTTGAGGATAAGGAACTAAGGTCAGACTTGATTGTTCTGGGGATGTCAGATTTTGATTGCATTCTGGGCATTGATGTTCTGAACAGGTATCAGGCAGTTGTGAACTGTAGGCAGAGAACTGTACGGTTTAAATCCGATATGGGAGTCCCATGGACGTTCTATGGGGATGGTTCTCGCTCTAAGATTCCATTGATATCTGCTGTCAAGATGGCGCAGTTGTTGGAACGAGGTCATTCAGGATATCTCATTTATGCCGTCGATGTTACGGAAAAGAAAGGAGAAGTGAAAGTTGAGGATGTGCCCGTAGTGGCGGAGTTCCCTGATGTCTTTCCGGAGGAGATTCCCGGATTCCCACCGACGAGAGAGGTCGAGTTTGGGATTGGGTTATTACCAGGGACGTCGGCCATTTCTCGTGCCCCTTATAGGATGGCACCAGCGGAGCTAAGGGAATTAAAGATTCAGTTGCAAGAACTCCTTGATAAGGGCTATATACGCCCTAGCGTATCGCCCTGGGGAGCACCAGTTTTATTTGTGAAGAAGAAAGATGGTTCGATGCGTTTGTGCATCGATTACAGACAACTGAACAAAGCCACAGTGAAGAATAAGTACCCACTTCCGAGGATCGATGATTTATTTGATCAGTTGCAGGGTACGAGGCTCTACAGTAAGATCGATCTGAGGTCGGGGTACCATCAGATTCGAGTAAGAGAAGAGGATGTCCAGAAGACAGCCTTCAGAACTAGGTATGGGCATTATGAGTTCCTAGTCATGCCTTTTGGGGTGACAAATGCCCCGGCTGTTTTCATGAGTTTGATGAACAAGGTGTTCCAGCCGTATTTGGATCAATTCGTCATAGTTTTCATTGACGACATACTCATCTACTCTAGGACTGAAGAAGATCATGTACGGCACTTGAGGACAGTACTTCAGATCCTTAGGGATCATCAGTTGTATGCTAAGCTTAGCAAGTGCGAATTCTGGTTAGACAGCGTGGTGTTCCTAGGCCATGTCATATCTAGCCAAGGAATATCTGTGGATCCGAGGAAGATTGATGCTGTGATGGAGTGGGCAGCACCCACTTCTGTACCCGAAATACGGAGTTTTCTGGGCTTAGCAGGTTATTACCGACGTTTTGTCGAGGGGTTTTCCAAGATCGCTAAGCCATTGACACAGCTGACTCAGAAAGGAGTCCCATTCTTTTGGTCCGAAGCTTGTGAGGAAAGCTTCCAAGAATTGAAGCGTCGTTTGACGACAGCGCCAGTATTGGTGATTCCGTCTGAGGATAAGAGGTTTGCCTTGTACACGGATGCGTCACTGCAGGGTTTGGGCTGCGTATTGATGCAAGACAGACAAGTGGTAGCCTATGCTTCGAGACAGTTGAAGCCTCATGAGACCAGGTACCCAGTCCATGATCTGGAACTGGCAGCTATCATTTTCGCCTTGAAGATTTGGCGTCATTACCTTTATGGTACTACGTTTACCATTTTTACGGACCATAAGAGCCTGAAGTTCTTGTTCACTCAGGCAGAGTTGAATATGAGGCAAAGGAGGTGGATGGACTTACTCAAGGATTATGACTGTGAAATTGAGTACCATCCTGGTAAGGCAAATTTGATAGCAGACGCCTTAAGTCGGAAGGTGAAGAGCACCGCTGAGGATGTTATGTGTTTATCAGCTTTGATGATTTCTTATTGCCATCTGGGCTATGATTTCGATGTAGACACGTCGCCGGTGCGAGTGTCGACCTTATTAGCCGAGCCAGACGTATTTGAGGCAATCAGGAAAGCCCAGAGGTTGGATGATGAAGTTCAGAGATGGTCATCAATAGTACTTCGAGGTCAGCCAACAAAGTTTAGTGTGGCTGAAGATGACTCTTTAAGATTGGGCAACCGATGGGTGGTCCCAGATGCGCCAGGATTGCGTAAAGGAATTTTAGAACGGGCTCATAGTAGCCGGTTCAGTATCCACCCTGGAGGAAGAAAGATGTATAAGGACCTAAGTGGTCAATTCTGGTGGAGACGCATGAAGCGTGATGTGATCAGCTTCGTTAAGAGATGTTTGATCTGCCAACAAGTAAAGGCAGAAAGGCAGAGGCCTGGTGGCGAGCTGAAGAGCTTGGAGGTACCTAAATGGAAGTGGGAGCATATATCTATGGACTTCGTGACCCACTTGCCAAGGTCGGCCTCTGGATTTGATGCGATCTGGGTGATCGTAGATAGGCTGACGAAGGTAGCTCATTTCATCCCTTACAGTATGACTTTCACGTATTTAAAGATGGCCCAATTATATGTACGGGATGTAGTGAGATTGAATGGGATTCCAGTCTCGATCGTGTCTGACAGAGACCCAAGGTTTACTTCTCATTTCTGGGAGGGTCTCCAGACAGCTTTGGGCACCGAGGTGAGACTAAGTACATCTTATCACCCTCAGACTGATGGCCAAACGGAGCGTACTATACAAACGCTCGAAGATATATTGAGGGCATGTGTTTTGGAGTTTGATACTCCGTGGCAAGAGTCTATACCTCTGGTAGAGTTCTCCTACAATAACAGCTATCAGGCGAGCATTCAAATGGCCCCTTTTGAAGCTCTTTACGGACGACGATGTAGGTCACCGCTGTATTGGGAGGACTTGACGAGTAAAGCGGTCGGAGGACCGGATATGATTAAGGACATGGAGGAAAAGATTAAGATGATACGCTTAAAGATGAAAGCGGCCCAAGATAGGCAAGCAGCCTATGCAAATAAGCGGCGACGGCCGCTAGAATTTCAAGTGGGAGACAAGGTCTTCTTGAAAATCTCACCCTTCAGGGGTGTTGTTCGATTTGGTATGCGGGGGAAGTTATCCCGAGGTATGTTGGACCGTATGAGGTATTACAGCGTATCGGCACTTTGGCTTACCGATTGGCGCTACCACCGTCCTTATCTGGAATTCATGATGTCTTCCATGTTTCTATGTTGAGAAAGTATGAGCCAGATCCGTCTCATGTTTTACAGCCTACTGAAGTGCAGTTAGACTCAGATGTATCCTACGTTGAACGACCGGTCAGAATTCTGGATCGTGAGGATCGCAGACTACGAAGTAAAGTTATACCAATGGTCAAAGTTCAGTGGGATCGTCGGGGTGTCGAGGAGGCTACGTGGGAGACGGAGCGGCATATGATGCAGCATTACCCCGAACTATTTTCTGGTATGATTTATGTTTAGTTTCTTTTGGGTAAGTGCATGCGATTTCGAGGACGAAATCTTGTAAGTAGGGGAGTAATGTGATGCCCCGAAATTAATTAATGGTAACTTGGACATTAATTATGTTTATATGATGTATCATGTATTGATAGATTTATGTGTTGGGTATTAAGATGTTAACATGATTAATTGTGTTAAATTATCAAATATGAGGAAGATGTGATTTTAAATGAAGTTTAGAGCATTGTTGAAAAATGCTTTTGAAATACCAAGTAGGGTATTTTATACATCATGTTAAGTTTGGGGTACAATTTTTATTAAGTTATTACAACCCCTTTTAAATCCCCTACACATCACTTTAACCCCCCACATTACCATTCACCTTTTAAAAATCCCCAAATCACTTCCCAACCCCAAACCCTACCCATTTTCGAAATCCACCAAAAAGGAAGAAGGAAAGTTCCACAAAAACTTTGTTTGTGTGATCTTTGCTAGGATTTGGAGCCTACAAGAGGTATGGAACCATTCCTATAAGTTTTATGATGTGTGGTGTTGAAATGGGTTAAGTTTTTGATGTTTTATGTGGGTTTGTTTGGGTATGTGTTGTGTATGGTTGGGGTATGATTTTTGAAGTGTTTTATGTTGGTTTTGGTGGGTTATGATGTTATTGATGTTTTATGGAAGTTTGGTTTTGGGATGGTATGTGAAAGAGCTTGAAAAATGAGCATTAATGGCGAAAATTCGATGTACAGCACTCGGCGATCGATCGCCCGTCCTTGGCGATCGATCGCGAGCGTCCAGTACCAGCCAGAAGCATTTGGCGATCGATCGCCACTTTTGGGCGATCGATCGGCGGGCCTGGCGATCGATCGCGCCAAAAGTGGCGATCGATCGCCAAGAAGGAGATTTTGGCCCCTCGTCCAGTGCGATCTCGCGATCGATCGCGCCTGGGTGGCGATCGATCGCGAGCTGAAGAAAAGTGGATTTTTGATTTTTTTTGTGGGATTTTTGGATATTGGACTATGTTTAGCTTCTAATATCAATTTGTATGGTTGTGTAGAACCATCCCAGGTGCCCACAACATCCAGGAGATAAAGCTCTCCAAATTCTCCACTTTTGGGAATTAAGGTACGTAAGAGACGTACGAGCATCGGACGGTAAACCATGCCCTTACATATTATGATGATGTTTAAGATGATGTTTACGATGATGACGTTTAAGATGATGTTATGATGATGATATCTATGATGATATTTATAATGATGATGCTTATGATGATGTTACGATGATGATGCTTAAGATGATGTTTATGATAACGATGTTATGAGGACGTCTATAATGACGAAGTTTATGATAAGGTCATACGACGTGTATGATTGGGTAAGACGCCCATGTGGTAAGACACCACCCAAAGTATAGGATTGGGTAAGATGCCCTCGTGGTAAGATGCCACGCAATGTTTATAATATGGTAAGACGCCATATGTTTGGGTAAGATGCCCATGTGGTAAGATGCCACGCAATGTTTATAATATGGTAAGACGCCATATGATTGGGTAAGATGCCCACGTGGTAAGATGCCACGCAATGTTTATAATATGGTAAGACGCCATATGATTGGGAAAGATGCCCACGTGGTAAGATGCCACGCAATGATTATGATATGGTAAGATGCCATACAATGGGGTAAGACACCCCAATATATGAATAAGAGTCAGGGATAACCAAGGAGGTCGGAGGACGACCAATAACTTTTACTTAACTAAGATGTTATGCATTATTGTATGCTTTTATATAATGTTAAGTAAATATATGAATGCTCATGATGTGTTATCCCTGTAGGTACACTTTTGGACCAAGGGCCTAGGGTCGGGTTGAGGAAGTGAGCTAAAGGGAGCATGATGAACATAGGATGCAGGATTTTTTGATAGTCTCTACTCTAGGAGTAGTGTAAATCTATAGCTTTAACATTCTTTATTGGGAATGTAATTAAATAGCTTTGAAAACGTTATTTTTGGCCTGTAATCTCCCTAGCTCAAACTACAACCGGAACCCTTAAGAGGTTATAAATGCATGTTCTGTTCCATCTATGTGTACTAAATGATATTAAGGTAGGAAGACCCTACAGGTGCTTTTGATGATGAGAACCAGGGTCGGGGTTGAAATGCTGAGCTATAAGGAGTGCTACAGGATTAGCATGTTAGAGACATTTTTGTATAGCTTCTACACGCAGTAGAGTAAGACTATAGTGTAGTACCTTTTGGTAGGAATATGTGTAATTCCTTTTAACTTTTTGGTACTGTAATCTCTTAAGCTCAGGTTGATCAACACGACACTATTACTCTGATATATGCACATGAATGTTTAGTTCTCTTATCGCACCTAAATATCTTGATTAATAACGGGGTCTCACAATTGATTACTCAACCGTTTCTCCTAAGAATTCAATAACACCTACAGCCGATTAATTATTAATCTCAGTTGTTTCTTAACAAACTATCGATTATGTACTCGAATATTAGGTGATCGGTCTAATACACAAACACAGCAATCATGGAATTCGAAATTTGAGAAACAAATTGAAATCGAAATCTAATTCAACAATCAAACCAAATTCTCATAAAAGATTCAAATCCAAAAGTAGGTACCCCTTCAACCAAGAATCAAAGGGTTTTAGCCTAGCATAATTAAATCTAAAAACAATAAAAATTCGATGGAAAACATTAAATAAATAAAGGAAAGAAAGTTACTAAGATAAATCACGATTCCGTCTTGTCGATTCCGGTTCCGTTCTTCGTTGTTCTTGAAGAAAACTTGAAAGAAAATTAATCTAAAATCTCAAATTATTCTAAGAGTTGGAAAAACTATCAAAAACTGCTGCTAATGAGGCTTAGTCTCGAGTTTTAGGGTATGGGAGTGATAAAAATGGGATACAATCTTTTAAACATCGTAAAAGACTCAATTTCCTAATTTCCGGACTCTTCGGCGATCGATCGCCTGATATGTGGCGATCGATCGCTGGCTTTTATTTTTCAGGCAGAATGTATTGGCGATCGATTGCCACTTCTTCGTGATCGATCGCGTGGCTCCAGTGGGCTTTGGCGATCGATCGCCACTTCTTCGCGATCGATCGTTGGCTCGTGAATTTTGTTGATTAAGTTTCTGTCCATAGGCGATCGATTTCCTCTTCCAGGCGATCGATTGCCACCTCCAAAATTACATTTTTGCCCTTTTCTTGATCAACTTTGAGTCCTTGTCATATCCATCTCTTCTTGGTCTTTACACATCATTTTTAGCTCGTTTTCTTCGATTGTACCTACAATTACACAAATATACGATTAGGTAGCATACGTATCAAACTATCTATCAAAACCTATCAAATCGTAGACAATTAAGCACTAAAGATGTGTCTATTTCTAGTCACATCAAACTCCCTCATACTTACTCTTTACTCGACCTCGAGAAAACAAATAAAACTACAATATTTTTGGTTGGCTCATAGGTTCATAACAAAGCAACTTGTCCTCACTTTAATGCCTCAACAATTTTAACATGCATAATAATGAACGGCGGTGAAAAGTTAACAGTGGAACAAGTTCAATCCCTAAACATTTTGTACCCAACAAAGTAGTGAACGTGTGTGTGTGGTCATAAACAAGTGTTGTGTACAAATTATAGATCCAAAGTATGCAAAGCCATAATAGTTCAAGTCATACACTAACACAAGTATAAGCTCACTTGCACACTCTTCTCCACTATCTTAGCTACTTTGCAAACATAAATCAAGTAGGTCTTTATTAGCTTGTATCTTGGCCTAGGTATTGGCTTATGAAAGAAAGGGTAAGGATATTCAAACAAGAGAGTATGATGAAATGCACACTAAAAGCTTCTCTTCTTGCATGAATTTTTCAACTTTGTTCTTTTTCACAAGGTTTATTTCAACACTTTTCTTCTTTTGTGCCTTGGCTCCCCTTGGAGTCATATTTTTATCTATTTTTTCAAGGCATCCCTTTTTCTTTCATGCATTCCATTCTTTTGACAATTCAGCTCACAAATATACTTCAATGATTCCCAAGTGCATTTAAATGAAATACATCATACTCCCTTAAAAGGTATGGATTAGAATCACATTTAGGCTCATTAGGGAAGGATGATAAGCTAGTCAAGGAATGTTGAATGGGGGTCTTGAGTATGCTTAGCATACTCCCATTCTTTTGCATTAAGGTTCAAAAAGGGTACTAAAGAATGATTTTGTTTACATGGTAGGCTTGAAAGTCACAAACCCATCAAAGATCGCCTATATCACTTTCATGTTTGCAAGTAGTCTAGACATACGCCTCAAAGAGCATGTAGTTAAGTTCTAGCATGTATCAGAGACTTCTTAAGACTATTACAAAGTTCACACAATCTTCACTAAGCTATGCACACTTCACAAGCCATGACAATAATGTGCTCAAAATATTCAACTACTAGGTTAAAGTAAACTTTGCATTAGAGTTCAAAGTGTTCCAAGGTTAACAATTTACCTATGTTCAAAAGCATGCATGATATCAATTAGGTTTCATCATGGGCTAGTGATTCTAAGCATGTGTTCATTACTAACTATGAGCTCAAAATTTTAAATTTTTCGATTTTTTTGTATTTTTGAAATAAGAAAAACAATAACACACTACTAATCCCTCCCCCATACTTAAATCTTACATTGTCCCCAATGTAAGGCAAAAAGACAAGAGAAAAGAAAAGTCCAACTATGAAAGCAATAAAAATAAAAGGGATAAAAGAAACTAACTCCCCTTGGGTTGCCTCCCAAGCAGCGCCTCTGATTAACGTCGGTGGCCCGACGCTATCCCCTTCCTCAGTCGAAAGTAGGTGGGTCTTCTAGAGCCACCTTAATGTCTACTCGTCCTCCGTCTTCATTTTGGACACCTTCATAATTGTGCTTCAATCGGTGACCATTCACTTTGAATGTCTTCGTGGTGTCCAAACTCTGAATCTCAACTGCACCATGGGAAAACACATTAGTAACTAAATAAGGACCATGCCACCTGGAACGAAGCTTACCTGGAAATAGACGAAGGCGGGAATGGTAAAGGAGAACTTTCTGACCAACTTCAAAATTCCTCCTAGAGATCATCTTGTCGTGAAAATCCTTTGTCTTCTCTTTGTAACATCTGGCAATGTCATATGCGTCATTTCGAATCTCCTCGAGCTCTTGCAATTGCAGCTTCCTATGCACTCCACTTGTGATGACCAGGGATTATAGGTGTTAATCCCGGAGTATTAATAATCCCTAAAGTGGTTTTACGTGGCGATTTGGGATTTAATCGAGGTGTTGGGCCTTCTGGGCTCGTTTATTTGGGTAGTTGGGATCGTTGGATCCAGAGGTTGAGATTGTATTCACATTACGGTGTAAAACCTAAGAGTTGGGTTTTTGATGTGTCTCGGAATCTCGGGTGCTGTGTGAGCACCGGTAGGGGATTTTGGAGTTAGAGAGAGAGTTTTTGAAAACAGATGATTTTTAAGGCATCATGATGTATTTGTGGGGCTATTAATTTTTCGGGGTATTTTTGCTATAAATACCATTTAAACCCAAAATTTTAGACATAATTTCAATTTCAGCCCCAATTCCTTCCCTCTCTCCCGCGTGCGATTTTCCCGCTGCTACAGCGCTGCCGCGCGCAAAAGCGCTCCGCCCGCCGCCGTCCGGCCGCCGTTGGGCGCGTGCGACCCGCCGCCGGCTTCGTCTCGACGAGGCGCTCCTTTCCCCTCCATCAATTCGAAGTTTCATCGCGTGTGGAAGTCGGATTTTGAGAAAGAGCGGCGATCCCCAAATTCTAGGGTTTATCGATTTTGGTCGATTTTTCTTCCGATTTCGTTTGGGTAACCTTCCTAACCCCTTTTTCCATGCTTGTGATGTGATTCCCTGCCAAATTGTGATTTATTGGCTCGAATGATTTCGATTTTCGTTGGCTTGGGTTCGATTTTTGGATGGGTGCATGAAATGGGTTCGATTTTGGGGGTTTTGGAAGGGTTGTGGTGATTCTTGTTATGGATTGATTAATTCATGTTGTTGACGCATTATAATGCTTAATTGTGTTCGAATTTAAGGTATTGAGTTCGAATTTAGGGCTTGGATTTCGAATTTGGGGGTTTGGCATGTGGGATGATTATTCATGCTATGGGTTGATTAATTGACATTTTAGATGAATTATGGTATTTAATTGGGTTCGAAATTGTGAGATTGAGGTTCGATTTTTGTAGGGCATTCTTGAACAAATTTCGATTGTCTCATTTATTCCTTCCCTGCATGTACCCTGCCCCGGGTCTTTTAAGAGGATAATTGTCGTGTATTGACAATGTTGTGAGGGATATGGGTGTGCTTGAGCATAGGTTACATGTTCGTAAATAATGGTGAATTGTTTATCGTGTTAGCACATCATTCCTCGGGGCATGGAACTCGAGCAAGGCTTGGCTCGGACTTCGGAGATTTAAGGTACGTGCGACGTACGAGCATTACTATATATATGTGAAATGCATAAGGTGTTTTTGATTGCATTGAATGTTTTGCGTATGGTTATACATACATGTTGATATAGCCAAGGAATGACCCAAATCTTGATATCGCCGCTTGTAGCGTGCGTGACACTAGAGTAGGATGACTCTTGCATGATATATGGGGTACTGGGTTTATTTGATTATATTAGGGCATTTGAGATGCCTGGGAATGATCGTAAAATCATGTATTCTTCGTAAGACATTTGAGATGTCTAAGTTCGTAGAATCGTGTATTCATTATAAGACATTTGAGATGTCTAGGTTTGTAGACTCATGTATTCATTATAAGACACTTGAGATGTCTAAGTATAATGAAGGATTGGTAAAATAAATGCTAAGGCATTTGAGCTATCTGTGATTGATAGCAAGGTTGTGAAATCAGTATTAGATATTGTGATATCTGTAATTGCATGTTTAATGAATTTGTAATCACTATATGTTGATATTCGAGGATCAGGCATGCGATGTGTAAATCAATGTGTTGATTTACTGATTTATGAGATTTGATGAGTTTGATGTTGTGAGAACAGGGACAGTACACGGAATCCCGGATGAGGATGTTGCCATCCAGGGAGTATCATTTAAATTCATTAGCATTTACCTTTGTTGTAAATTATGAATTCCATTATTATGATTATGGGATTTTGTGTATTGGTATGCTCACCCCGTTGGGGGCTGTCTCTGTTGGGACAGGTGGACAGGTACATCGATGGCTATGGAGCTGAGCTCGAGCTGTTGATTTGAGGTACTCCCAGAATCGTGGTACCAGGGCTTGATGGAGCACGGTATCGTATAGAGTACCTATATATACACCTGAGGATTTATACATATTCATATTCATGATGCTCGCATGTGAGCACGATTATACTTGTATATGGATTGTATATAAAGGCATGAGCCTTTCTCTCTTTCATTTAAGGTTGCATGCAATTAGGTTGAATTGCTAGAATGATATGAGAGTCATTGGTGTATTATGTGGGTGTTGGAACCCGCTTTTGTTGACATATGTGTGGTGTCTTCCCTGGCTGGGAATCTACTTGTATTACTGCTTTCTGTTGAGTATTATGTGTTCCCTGGCCGGGAATTTTGTTATGTGTTGTACTCTTTTTTTTTGGGATAGCTCTATTTATGGGGAGACTCTGCCCAAATTTTTATAAAAGTTTACAATGTGAAAAGTGGCACCAAGGGGTTGGTAAAAGGGCAAACATATGAGTCTTTCATTGACAGGCAATGATTAAGTATCATCAGAGCTTCCCGATTGACATTTATAGAAAGCATGTACCACACATAGTGGTTAATACACTAATCAAGGTTTAAGGGCTTGGGGTCCTTACATTAGTGGTATCAGAGCAGTGGTTGCTCATTGGGGCTGTTAAGGGCCTAGGAAGTTATTGATAGCACATATTTATGCATGATGGCATTAATGTTGTATGACATAGCAAATTGTTTATGTGCTCTTATGATATGAAAAGTGGTATTGCTAACCATTGTGGTTGCAGGAATCGTGTGGAACACGATAGGATGACATTTATGGGGATGTCTGGCACTCCGTGTGTTATGTGCCAAGGAAGCTGGTTTTAAGAAAATCAGATAAAGGAATATTTCCGAGGTAACATGTATTTTACGATGTCTTGTTGACACATGATGAATGCAAAGTGGTGCATTGAGGTTATGATATATGTTATTGTGCATTGTTTTTGCATATGCATGTCTTGAGTCAAAGTTATCTTAGTAAGGATTTTAATGGCTTATGCTAAAGTCCATATGAAGCGATGAAGAGTCCCGCTTATATGGAGTAGCAACGCTAAAGTCCATTGGAAGCGATGAAGAGTTCCGCTTACATGGAGTAGCAACGCTAAAGTCCAGTGGAAGCGAGGAAGAATTCCGCTTTCCTGGAGTAGCAAGAAGCATTAAAATGTACTAATGATAAGGGCTCAGGATGAAATAAGGATTTAAAGAAGGATATCATGACATTTATTTGTGAAACCATACATTCTCATAATGTGTTTTTATTATGAATTGAATGTGGATGCATAGCGTATATGGCTATTGTTGTTAACCCTGATGGTTGCAGGTTACAGGAAATATGGAGTATAAAAAGGAATGATGATTATACATTCCAGGAGTCCTGCTTATGACAGTGAGAATTTTTATACTTACGCTTGACCGCTAAAAATGTGGAGCGGGCGGGGATGCTCGCTTGCACATGGAGGCGGGGTATTCCATACGAAGCGAGGATGATATACCGCTTGTATGAAGAAGCTTATGCTTGTACCGCTAAAAATGTGGAGCGGGCGGGGATGCTCGCTTGCACATGGAGGCGGGGTATGCCATACGAAGCGAGGATGAGATACCGCTTGTATGAAGAAGCGAGGATGAGATGCCGCTTGTTAGGATGATGATTCATTCCTATGTGATGACACGGATGATAGCGGTGATGTGTCCCGCTGTGTCGATTTATATTCATTTCTCTATGAGGACACGGTTTATAGCGATGGTTTATTCCGCTATATTTATTGGCGATGGTTCATTCCGCCAGGTGTATTTATAGCGACGGTTCATTCCGCTATATCTATTGGCGATGGTTCATTCCGCCAGGTGTATTTATAGCGACGGTTCATTCCGCTATATTTATTGGCGATGGTTCATTCCGCCAGGTGTATTTATAGCGACGGTTCATTCCGCTATATCTATTGGCGATGGTTCATTCCGCCAGGTGTATTGATAGCGATGCCTCTTTCCGCTACTATGTGGACGATGATTCATACTCAGGTATATAGCGAGGTTTCATGCCACTTATTATATGACGAGGTGTCATGCCGTCGATTCTATAGCGAGGGATTTTGCCGCTATGTACTCAGCACAGGATTTTGCCGCCTTCGAGCGATGGGTGCTGATTACGCACTATTATTGAGCGACGGAGACAGGTATGACGCTATATCACTAGCGATGAGGTATGAGATATTGCTATTTTATTAGCTTTATTGTAGCTGGCATGCATTGATATACATGTTTTATTATGCCTATTTTTACTAGCATGATAGTGGATTGACATACGCTGATGTACATGTATCGTCACTAGTGGGCAATGTTTTAGATGCCATGAGTTGGCATGTGTCGTCACGGGATGACGATGACGATGGTGTAGGAGATGTCTTATTAGACATGCATCATCGTTACGATGATCGATGCGTTGAGTATACGTATTCTGTGGCATGCCTTGGGTGCCAGTACCGAGCACAAGGTGGTGTGTGCGACACCGATGGACGTGACCCTTATACCGAGCGGGTTGCTCGAGGAATGGTTGGATGCGCTGTACATGTGATTGTACCGCAGCTTACGATTGGGGGATCATTTTACGAGTGGTGATACCCTTGAGGTATGCTCGTTGGAATGGCTTTTGGCCATGTGATTTGACGACAGGAGTAATCATGGAGGAAAGTACTCGCTATCTGTCGATGTGACATGTGGTGGACATGGTCACACCACCCTTGAGGGTGTAGGATGGGTCCTAAGGGAGTAGGATCAGGTTATGTTAAGTACATAGGGACATTGGGTTGTCCAGGGTGTATCGGCATTGAGGAATGTTGGATAAAGACCCATTACTCTATTGAGTTTTTCTCCCATAGTATGTTATACCATGTGGAAACGTCCGTCTTATTGGTAGGTTTGAGGTAAACCTAAAGAGGCAGAGACTAGGTTGTCTGCCGCGTGTGTGTAGCACCATGATGGGCTTGCTAGAGCCGTTACACTGCTCGTTGGAACCAAGTTTGGCAAATCGTAAGGTGATACGATGAGGATTGTGGTGGACTCTAGTAGTCACCATGTCATTGAGGTTAAGGTTGTTCATGCCTCACTGAAACGTGTATACGTTTATGTTTAATCTTGGAGACTTGTCTGGGACAGCTCAGGATGTTGGAGTACCTACAAGAGAGTCATCAGGTTGTTATTGACTCAATCTAAAGGAACCCGTGTATTGGGATACAATGGGTGTTATTGTATCCAGTTTTTCCGAACGATGGTTCGAGACTTGTGGATCTCGAGTTCGATGGCACTTCCCTTGCGAGGAAGGAGGTAGTATTATACCTATTTGGGAATCTTTGAAAGATTCGGTAAGTTGGTGCAAGTGGTGTTGATTTTGGGAATCACACCGTGTATTGTTAATCGTCGATTTTCATCCTCCACTGAGTAAGGAATGACTCAGAATTGACGGTTGTGTTTGGGGCTTAGGGATATGTGGTAGATACCCGAGCCGAGTGCATTGAGTATGCATGCGACATCAGTGCTTAGGCAGGTATACCGGTGAGTATACGGATGCCAGTTATTGATTTCCTCTCTGTTAAGCATAGAGTTATGCTATTTTTGGATGGTTAAATCTCTGATGTGAGATATGGAACACCTTGAGATTGGGAATCTCCATGGCACGATGATTATGAGGAATGATCGTGAAGTTAGTTGACTCCCTTGAGGAGGGATTTTCTTGTGAGGGTTAAGGTATTTCCCTTATTGGTGTTTTCCTTCGAGTTATGCGACAGCCTTCCCAAGTTTGGATTGTTAAATCCGAGGATTTTCAAGGGATGGCAGGATTTCGGATTGGTTGAGTGTCGCTGACGACACAAGCGTTGAGGATGCAATGGGTTTATTGCATGCCCCTTAAGAAATTTAAACTCTGCGGAGTCTCGGTTGTTATTTATGATCAGGACGTGATTCTTGGAACATCCGGAGGTGGACATCTTGTGAGATGTCTTTTGTTTGAATTTGTGGCCGTGAGTTGCCCAAATTAAGTTGCAATGAGGCGACTACTCCTTCGATGGAGGAAGTTTGAAAGTGGAAACCAGGTTTGATATGTGTACACCGTGGTTGTACTAGTGTTTCCCTCGTAACGATGTATGTTAGACATCGTGAGTCTTGATAGAGATGTCATGGAATGATATCTACGATAGAATCAGGAGCGATTCGAATCCTTACAGTTTCAGTTGACTAACTGCTTTTGGATTATTAGCGTTGAGCTGTGCTGACGCTCTTTGACGTTATGATGGATTTGGAAGTCTACTCCACTCCAGAGTTTGACACGAGGTCAACGTTCTTACGGTTGAGGTGTCATCGGGACGTGTTCGTACTGTTGTATTAGAACGAAGGATGACTGTCTGATCTACAGTCGTAAGTATCAGTTGTTTCGCAGTCATGAGGGACTGACTTTTGGGATGACCCGCATCGAGGTACGTTTTACCTCTTGGGTGATATGTTGGTTTTGGTATGTCGCTCTGTTTCAGAGTTAGATGAGAGGTAAGTATCCTCGCGTTTATTAATACGATTCTGATATGGTCAAGAATCGAGGTTCTGGCTTCATGTTGTTGTGTAGCCTGGGTGTTACGTGATACACCAGTGCTAATTTCGAGGACGAAATTCTTTTAGTGGGGGATATTGTGATGACCAGGGATTATAGGTGTTAATCCCGGAGTATTAATAATCCCTAAAGTGGTTTTACGTGGCGATTTGGGATTTAATCGAGGTGTTGGGCCTTCTGGGCTCGTTTATTTGGGTAGTTGGGATCGTTGGATCCAGAGGTTGAGATTGTATTCACATTACGGTGTAAAACCTAAGAGTTGGGTTTTTGATGTGTCTCGGAATCTCGGGTGCTGTGTGAGCACCGGTAGGGGATTTTGGAGTTAGAGAGAGAGTTTTTGAAAACAGATGATTTTTAAGGCATCATGATGTATTTGTGGGGCTATTAATTTTTCGGGGTATTTTTGCTATAAATACCATTTAAACCCAAAATTTTAGACATAATTTCAATTTCAGCCCCAATTCCTTCCCTCTCTCCCGCGTGCGATTTTCCCGCTGCTACAGCGCTGCCGCGCGCAAAAGCGCTCCGCCCGCCGCCGTCCGGCCGCCGTTGGGCGCGTGCGACCCGCCGCCGGCTTCGTCTCGACGAGGCGCTCCTTTCCCCTCCATCAATTCGAAGTTTCATCGCGTGTGGAAGTCGGATTTTGAGAAAGAGCGGCGATCCCCAAATTCTAGGGTTTATCGATTTTGGTCGATTTTTCTTCCGATTTCGTTTGGGTAACCTTCCTAACCCCTTTTTCCATGCTTGTGATGTGATTCCCTGCCAAATTGTGATTTATTGGCTCGAATGATTTCGATTTTCGTTGGCTTGGGTTCGATTTTTGGATGGGTGCATGAAATGGGTTCGATTTTGGGGGTTTTGGAAGGGTTGTGGTGATTCTTGTTATGGATTGATTAATTCATGTTGTTGACGCATTATAATGCTTAATTGTGTTCGAATTTAAGGTATTGAGTTCGAATTTAGGGCTTGGATTTCGAATTTGGGGGTTTGGCATGTGGGATGATTATTCATGCTATGGGTGATTAATTGACATTTTAGATGAATTATGGTATTTAATTGGGTTCGAAATTGTGAGATTGAGGTTCGATTTTTGTAGGGCATTCTTGAACAAATTTCGATTGTCTCATTTATTCCTTCCCTGCATGTACCCTGCCCCGGGTCTTTTAAGAGGATAATTGTCGTGTATTGACAATGTTGTGAGGGATATGGGTGTGCTTGAGCATAGGTTACATGTTCGTAAATAATGGTGAATTGTTTATCGTGTTAGCACATCATTCCTCGGGGCATGGAACTCGAGCAAGGCTTGGCTCGGACTTCGGAGATTTAGGTACGTGCGACGTACGAGCATTACTATATATATGTGAAATGCATAAGGTGTTTTGATTGCATTGAATGTTTTGCGTATGGTTATACATACATGTTTGATATAGCCAAGGAATGACCCAAATCTTGATATCGCCGCTTGTAGCGTGCGTGACACTAGAGTAGGATGACTCTTGCATGATATATGGGGGTACTGGGTTTATTTGATTATATTAGGGCATTTGAGATGCCTGGGAATGATCGTAAAATCATGTATTCTTCGTAAGACATTGAGATGTCTAAGTTCGTAGAATCGTGTATTCATTATAAGACATTTGAGATGTCTAGGTTTGTAGACTCATGTATTCATTATAAGACACTTGAGATGTCTAAGTATAATGAAGGATTGGTAAAATAAATGCTAAGGCATTTGAGCTATCTGTGATTGATAGCAAGGTTGTGAAATCAGTATTAGATATTGTGATATCTGTAATTGCATGTTTAATGAATTTGTAATCACTATATGTTGATATTCGAGGATCAGGCATGCGATGTGTAAATCAATGTGTTGATTTACTGATTTATGAGATTTGATGAGTTTGATGTTGTGAGAACAGGGACAGTACACGGAATCCCGGATGAGGATGTTGCCATCCAGGGAGTATCATTTAAATTCATTAGCATTACCTTTGTTGTAAATTATGAATTCCATTATTATGATTATGGGATTTTGTGTATTGGTATGCTCACCCCGTTGGGGGCTGTCTCTGTTGGGACAGGTGGACAGGTACATCGATGGCTATGGAGCTGAGCTCGAGCTGTTGATTTGAGGTACTCCCAGAATCGTGGTACCAGGGCTTGATGGAGCACGGTATCGTATAGAGTACCTATATATACACCTGAGGATTTATACATATTCATATTCATGATGCTCGCATGTGAGCACGATTATACTTGTATATGGATTGTATATAAAGGCATGAGCCTTTCTCTCTTTCATTTAAGGTTGCATGCAATTAGGTTGAATTGCTAGAATGATATGAGAGTCATTGGTGTATTATGTGGGTGTTGGAACCCGCTTTTGTTGACATATGTGTGGTGTCTTCCCTGGCTGGGAATCTACTTGTATTACTGCTTTCTGTTGAGTATTATGTGTTCCCTGGCCGGGAATTTTGTTATGTGTTGTACTCTTTTTTTTTGGGATAGCTCTATTTATGGGGAGACTCTGCCCAAATTTTTATAAAAGTTTACAATGTGAAAAGTGGCACCAAGGGGTTGGTAAAAGGGCAAACATATGAGTCTTTCATTGACAGGCAATGATTAAGTATCATCAGAGCTTCCCGATTGACATTTATAGAAAGCATGTACCACACATAGTGGTTAATACACTAATCAAGGTTTAAGGGCTTGGGGTCCTTACACCACTTTCATCATAGTTCATGTTGAAGTTCTTCACTGCCCAGTACGCTTTGTGCTCCAACTCTACAGGAAGATGACACGGTTTTCCAAAAATCAGTCTATAAGGGGACATACCTATCGGGGTCTTGAATGCGGTCCTGTAGGCCCATAGTGCATCATCAAGTCTCAAGCTCCAATCTTTCCGTGTCGGGTTGACGGTTTCCTCCAATATGGCCTTGATTTAGCGGTTGGAGACCTCGGCTTGGCCATTTGTTTGCGGATGATAGGCAGTGGAGACCTTGTGAGTCACGTGGTATTTCTTGAATAGACTTTCCACTGTCCGATTGCAGAAGTGTGTCCCTCTATCACTGATGATGGCTCGTGGGATTCCAAATCTAGAGAAAAGGTTATGCTTGATAAAATCTGCAACAACCTTGGAATCGTCAGTCCGGGTAGCTATAGCTTCTACCCATTTCGATACATAATCAACAGCAAGCAGTATATAGATATGACCATAAGACATAGGAAAAGGTCCCATAAAGTCGATACCCCACAGGTCAAAAATTTCAGAAATGAGAATGGGTTGTTGGGGCATCTCCTTTCTTTGGGAGAGATTACCTGTCAGTTGACATTGTGCACAATTCTTGCAGAAAAGATATGAGTCACGAAATAGGGTGGCCAAAAGAACCCACATTTCAGTACCTTTCTCGACGTCCTCTTTGCTCCAAAATGTCCACCACACGCATATGAGTGGCAGAATGTAAGAATGGCATTTACCTCTGTCTCGGGTATGCATCGTCGAATGATTTGGTCCGCACAGTTCTTCCATAAGTAAGGGTCATCCCATACGTAGTACTTGGCGTCACTTCTAATCTTGACTCGTTGGGCCCTAGAGAGTTCATGGGGTAGCACATTAGAAGCTAAAAAATTCACAATATGAGCGTACCATGGTAAATTTTCGTTTATGGCGAAAAGGTGCTCATCCGGGAACTCCTCCTTCAAACACAGCTCATCGTCCAAATGTGGTAGACGGCTTAAGTGGTCCGCTACTTTGTTCTCGCTGCCCTTCTTATCCTTGATTTGGATGTCGAATTCACTCAAGAGCAAAATCCATCTTATTAGCCTTGGTTTTGCCTCCTTCTTCGTCATCAGATAGCGAAGAGCTGCATGATCAGAATAAACAATCACCTTAGTACCAAGTAAATAAGATCTAAATTTTTCAAGAGCAAAAATGACTGCTAATAGCTCTTTCTCAGTAGTAGAGTAGTTGCGTTGGGCGTCATTCAAGGTTTTGGATGCGTAGTAGATGGCATGTGAAGCATTGCCCTCTTTTTGTCCCAAGACAGCACCAACCGCATAATCACTTGCATTGCACATGATCTCGAAAGGCTTGTTCCAGTCGGGTGGTTGGATAATAGGGGTAGAAGTCAATGACTTCTTCAGTGTATCAAAAGCGCTCTTGCCTTCGTTAGTCATCTCAAACGGGACATCCTTTTGTAGTAGCTTACACAAAGGTGTAGCTATCTTAGCAAAGTCTTTGATGTACCTCCTGTAAAAACCTGCATGACCAAGAAACGAGCGCACATCCCGAACACAAGTAGGATAAGGTAAAGATTGCATGACATCAATTTTCGCCTTATCGACCTCTATACCATTGGCAGACACAACATGACCTAGCACTATACCTTGTTCGACGATAAAATGACATTTTTTCAGAATTTAAACAAGGTTAGTATCGATGTGCACTTTCTTTCAAAACAGTGTAAGGATAGATAAGCAATCCTTGCATGAGTTTACCGTAAACAGTTAAAATCATCCATGAATACTTCTAAGATATGTTCAATAAACTCAGAAAGATACTGACCATACACCGCTGGAAAGTAGCTGGGGCATTACAGAGGCCAAAGGGCAGGCGACGGTATGCGAATGTGCCGAACGGGACATGTGAAGGTGGTTCTTTCTTGGTCCTCCGGAGCGATTGCAATCTGAAAATAGCCCGGGTGGTAACCGTCAAGAAAACAGTGTAAATGAATGGCATGCTAACCTCTCAAGCATCTGATCAATAAAAGGTAGAGGGAAGTGGTCCTTTCGAGTCACAGCGTTGAGCTTCCGGTAGTCAATGCACATGCGCCAGCCATTTTGAATGCGTGTGGGTATAAGTTCATCGTCTTTATTCTTGATCACAGCAATACCGGTCTTCTTAGGAACCACTTGTACCGGACTAACCATTGGCTATCAGATATAGGATATATCACGCCAACTGATAAGAGTTTAGAATCTCTTCCTTCACCACATCCATCATGGGGTGGGTTCAGCTTCCTTTGTGGTTGACGTGTGGGGCTTCCTCCTTCCTCCAGTAGAATCCGGGTGCATGCATGTGGAGGGACTGATTCCCTTTATGTCTGCAATGGTCCAACCTATAGCAGTCTTGTGCTCCTTGAGCACATGAATCAGGTCCTTCTCTTGATCATCCCCCAACTTGCTGGAGATGATCACTGGTAGTGTATTACCTTCAGCAAGGAATACGTACTTGAGATGCTGTTGGCAGCGGCTTTAAGCTCGATTTTGGGTGCCGTGCAAAACAGATGGGGGAATCCTGGTATTAGAAACAGGTAATGATATAAAAGAAACAGGTACCTGACTGAGATAGCTCAGGTGTATCATCCAAGTGCGTCAACGGTTGTGCTTTCACTTCGTCCCATGAGGGGTGTTGCTTCGTCTTCCTTCTCCATGTCCGTGGTAAGAGTGCTTTCCAGTTCATCTTTCCCTGTATTCTCAAAAACTTACTGGGACAGGTAATCAATAACATCAACAGAGTACACAGTATCATCATTATTGCAAGGATATTTCAATGCATCATAGATGTTAAATGTAACAATCTCACATCAAATTCCATAGTGAGGGTACCACTATGCACATCTATCTTAGTCTTAGATGTTTTGAGAAATGGTCTTCCTAACAATATAGGACTACTCTTATCACCATTTTCCATGTCAAGGATAATAAAAATCAGTTGGGAAGACTAGTTCATTTACTTGCACCAACACATCTTCAATTAAACCCCTAGGATATGCACTAGATTCTATCCGCTAATTGAATTACCACTCCAGTAGGACTCAAGGGACCAAGTGTAAAGAAGCATATATGGAATATGGCATAACATTAATTGATGCTCCTAGATCTAACATGGCTTTTTCAAGTCGAGTGGTACCAATGGTGCACGGGATAGAGAACATACCTGGATCCTTACAATTGGTAGGATTTTCTTTGTATCACGCTTAAACGTTTTCTCCCATTTCAACCTTCTGGGGTCCCTTCAATCTATGACTCCTCTTGGCAATGCATAATTCCTTCAAAAATTTGCATAGCGAGCGGTACTTGTTGGATTGCGTCCAGTAATGGTTATGTTTATCTCACATTTCGGAAGGTCTTCATATAGGCCTTTGAGTCCAGCGTCTTTCCTGTTTCTTAGAAGCTTGGGGGAAAAGGGGGTGGTACTTTATACTCAGCAAAAGAATGGGGCTTACCTTTTGGTGCCTCGTGTTCTATCCCGGTCTTCCTCCAACTCTTTGAGTTTTTTCCTCACCCTTTGATGGTTCTTTCTTCTATCTTCTCTGCATCTCCAATTCCTTCCCACTCCTAGTTGTGACTGCATTGACATTTTCTCTCGGATTCACCACTGTTTGGGATGGTAGAGTGGTTGATCGGTTGCTTCGAACTCTATTAATGCAGTGGCTATTTGACCCACTGGGTATTCAAGGTTTGACTGCTCGATCTTTTTCCTGTTGAAATTAGTAACATTGTGAGCAAGATCTTGAATTATAACCTCTAACTGTCAGTAGTAGAAGGATAATGGGTTGTTGTTGTGCCCTCTGAAAAGGTGGTCTGTATGGCGGATGGTGTTGTTGTGGCGCTGAGGAGGAACGGTGATTTATCGATTGCGGTCCATAACTCAGTTAGGGTGGTCTCTCCATCCTGGATTGTTATGTGTTGGAGTAAGGGTCATGTCTTCGTTGGGTTGTCCCGGAAATCCTCCTGCTGCATGCACTTGCTCAGCTGATGTCTCTTGAAGTGATGGACATGATCAGTGGTATGACTCATCTCCAAACATATACCACAAGGTTCACCTTTCCCACATTGCCACCTGCCATACCACGCACACACAAGAACGTTAAATCTATCAGTTGTTGTCGAGGCTGGAAACATTTACCTCCCTTGTTCCTTTGTGCTGGTTCTGTCGAAAGTTGCCAAACGGCTGTGAGTTGGCCGCCCATGTTGGCTATCAAGCTCCGCGCATCATCCGGTGTTTTATCGACAAAGGCTCCCCCACTCGCAGCATCGACTAAGTTCTGTCACTAGACAATAAACCTTCATAAAAGTATTGAATGAGTAAGTGTGCACTTATTGGTGTTGTGGGCAGCTTGCACACAACGTTTTGAAGCGTCCCAATACTCATGCATGTTTCTCCACTGAATTGTCTAATGGAGTAGATCTCCTTGCGTATGTTAGCCGCTCTTGATGCTGGAAAGTACTTCTCCAAAAAGTTCTTTGGAGGTCCATCCATGTTGTGATGGAGCCTGTGGTAGGTAGAAGAGCCAGTCTTTCGCCGCGTCCTTTAGAGAAAAAGGGAAGCCCTTAACTTGATCTGATCTTCAGTAATTCCCGTCGGTTTCATAGTGGTGCAAACCACATGAAACTCCATCAGATGTTTGTGGGATTCTCCTGCGAGTCCATGAAAAGAAGGCAAACAAATGTATGAGTCCCGATTTAAGTTCAAAACTTACATTAGTGCGAAAGCAGGAAAAAGTTATGCAGAGAGGTTGTTGGTCCAAATCTGGATTGGCCAGTTGGCATAGACTTTGGTTTGCAGCCATATCGTTCCTTCCTCCGCTCTTGTCTCCGAGTATCTCTCCTTCTTTGATGCAGCGTAGTCTCGATTTCTGGATCGTAATATGATTTATCCTTGTAATCAAACGATCCGCCTGTATCATCAACAAAACCTCAGTAGTCGTGCGGGAAAGCAAATAACAAAAACCGAAATTGAAAAAATCGACACTAATAAAGGTTTCCTTCCCCGGCACCGGCGCCAAAATTTGGTAGCGCTTTATCGCGTCGCCCCAATTAACCATTCTTCAGTTAATAGCAAAAATATGTAGTATCGGAAGAGGGATTATCCCACAGGAAGGTGATTTATTTCGTGCCAATTATCAAAAAAAATAGTGACAATGGGAGTTTGATCGATTACTACTACTTAGAGAATATCAACTAATAAAAGAGTTTGACTAAAACGATTAAACTTAGGGATTAAAGTGATTCTTGGTTTCAGGTAACCGTACTTTTGGAAAATTATTTTAGTCCTCAAATCAAAACATTCGAATTCTTTCGATATCTACGATTGGAAATTCAATTCCTACTCATTTATTCATGATCGAAGAGAAGAAAACACATTCAATTCCCCCTTACAAATCTCTAATCACCACACAGCCGTTAATGATTAAATTAATGATAGTTTTCAAAACTATGAGTTGATAAATCTAATCAATGAAAACTACAGCCGCGTTAAAATTTGATTACTCAACGTTTCTCCTAAGAATTACATAACACCTACAGCGCGGTTAATTATTAATCTCAGTTGTTTCTTACAACACTATCGATTATGTACTCGAATATTTAGGTGATCGCGTCTAATACACAACACAAAAATCATGGAATTCGAAATTTGAGAAACAAATTGAAATCGAAATCTAATTAACAATCAAACCAATTCTCATAAAAGATTCAAATCCAAAAGTAGGTACCCCTCAACCAGAATCAAAGGGTTTAGCCTAGCATAATTAAATCTAAAACAATAAAAATCGATGGAAAACATTAAAAAATAAAGGAAAGAAAGTTACTAAGAATAAATCACGATTCGGCTTGTCGATTCCGGTTCCGTTCTTCGTTGTTCTTGAAAAAAACTTGAAAAGAAAATTAATCTAAAATCTCAAATTATTCTAAGATTTGGAAAAACTATCAAAAACTGCTGCTAATGAGGCTTAGTCTCGGAGTTTTAGGGTATGGGAGTGATAAAAATGGGATACAATCTTTTAAACATGGTAAAAAGACTCAATTTCCTAATTTCCGGACTCTTCGGCGATCGATCGCCGATATGTGGCGATCGATCGCTGGCTTTTATTTTTCAGGCAGAATGTATGGCGATCGATTGCCACTTCTTCGCGATCGATCGCGTGGCTCCAGTGGGCTTTGGATCGATCGCCACTTCTTCGCGATCGATCGCTGGCTCGTGAATTTTGTTGATTAAGTGTCTGTCCATAGGCGATCGATTTCCTCTTCCAGGCGATCGATTGCCACCTCCAAAATTAACATTTTGCCCTTTTCTTGATCAACTTTGAGTCCTTGTCATATCCATGTTCTTCTTGGTCTTACACATCATTTTTAGCTCGTTTCTTCGATTGTACAACATTACACAAATATAGATTAGGTAGCATACGTATCAAATATCCATCAAAACCTATCAAATCGTAGACAATTAAGCACTAAAGATGTGTCTATTTCTAGTCACATCAGGAGTCTCAGACAGAGCAGTACAACAAAGACAGCAAGTATATGCCTAGGCAATTGGGAAGTCAGACGATTGGGACGCCTCAGGGGCAGGTTTTATGCACTGACTAGGGAGCAGGCCGAGGCAGCTCCAGAGGAGGTGATTGCAGTACGTGTCATTTATTACGTACCCCACT